>VBSM01002223.1:16909977-16971450 GCA_008086735.1 Cheirogaleus medius | reverse complement strand
TGAGATGTGCAACGTTTGGGGGATGGTCATACCTGAGGCTCTGCCTCGAGGGGGGAGGGGGGACATGGGCAATATAGGCAACCTTAATATTTGTACCCCCATAATATGCTGAAATAATAATAAAAAAAAGAGTACAGCCTCAAAAGGCACCGTGACCATCTGCAGACGAGGTGGAAGGCAACCTCTAGTCTATATTTTTCAAACAATACCTGGGAGGTTTTTAAAGAGTGATTTTGACTTGTTTTCGTTGGTTTGATTTTATTTTACTTAAGTACCCTGTCACGATTGAAAACTACAGACGGCCTTATTCAACACATCTGAGTCCTCTTTTCACCTGCTATATGAATACCTAAGCAGATCATTTGTGCAAGTGTTTGAGGACTAACTTCTCCTGGAGATGCCATGTTCAAGTCCATAAATTCTCCCAAATGCTGGTTGTCAGTTTTGGTTCTCCCTAACTTTAGGAGGAAAGTTATTACCATCCTCCCTGTGGGTGGCATCTCCAATTGCCAAATGTAGTTATTACTTAAGTTGAAACACTATACCTGCCCTGTCCAACACGGTAGCCACTAGTCACATGTGGCTACTTAAATTAAAATGACATAAAATTAAAAATTCTGTTCTCTGGACACACAAAAGGCACATTTCAAGTGAAGTCATGAGGCTGGTGGCAGCCATACTGAACAGCACAGAACGTTCTATTGGGCAGTTTTGCTCTACATGATGAAAGATGGGTCTGGTGGGGATCATGGTTCATAGAGAATAGTTTCTCCCAGTACACGCACAGCTGAGAATATTCAAATGAGTAAAAACCACACAGGTGGCTGCAGCCCTCCTTTCCTCTGAAAAACCGGAGGCCAATGAAATGCCAATAGTTCAGTGAATACAAACCTAAGGAACCAGCACACTCTTGTCTGGAGCCTGCAACTGTCCCAGATATTTTCCTGTGACAGATCTACCACCTCCCAAGTGCTTACAACAAACATTTATGAGAATATGGTGAAGCTTCACATAACCAAAATGTTCAAAAAATCCAAGTATTTAAGTTAATTTAAACTTGGGGTTAAAACTCAGTTTCTCCTCACTTTTGTCAAAATTTTCTGTATAACAGGTCAGGTTTGCATCTGCTCTGATAAGGCAGCATTCTACACCTAATGTTAACTAATTCAGGATATTACATTAATTAAAATTCATTCTTCTTATAATTTTACGTAAAGTAATTAACAGATGCAAAAGATTTTGGATGAGCCCTAACATTTGACTCTAGGACATACAATGGAAGATAATTTCTTGTAAAAACGAATATTTTGTCTGACTTTTTAATAGTTAAAATTTACCTATTTTTCCCAAAAATAAAGCACGGTTTTTTTCAAAGCTGGTTGTGACTAATCAAGTGCAACCTAAACTGACTTGCTCTCCATGGGTATCCTCTGGACTCTCCCCAGAGCCATTATGAATTCCTTGGAAGAAGCTGATATCTTCTCAAATAAGTACTTCATTTTTATAGGTCAGATCATTCTGATATATAATCTTATTTTAGCAAAACAGCCCACGGCTCAGTATATGACAATAATCTATTCTTAGAATAGAAATCTGCAAATAAACAAAAAGTCTCTAGAAGCCTGGAAGCGTGCTTTGAAAGGTGTCCCTACAATTTTAGAGTTCCGTAGCTCTGTATCATTTCCAATCATGCATGTAAACAGCTGAAATGAAAAATGACTTCCCTTTTATATGTATCTGTTTCCCATTCTGCCTGGACCAACAAGGGAAACTCATGTGGGAGGAGGGGCTGGCCTGGGGCAAGAATGGGAGAAAAAGCGACTTGCACATTAATTAATGCCCATGTCTTCTCCAGCACCCCTCCGCTCCCTGCATTCATATACAAGTGCTTAAAATAGGTTAAAGAGAATATCAAACACAGTTTCAGTGGGGGAAGCAATGCTTAAGAAAGGCAACACGCAGTCCCGAGGCTGGGAGAGCCTGATGACAAGCCTCAGGTTTGTTCGCTTGCTCCCCTGAGTTGGTTTTCAACACCAGTGTACAGAGCCGCCTCCCGCTTCCCTCCAGCTGCCTCCAGGGCTCCCTGCCCAGGGGCCTCCCCAGAGCCAAGACTCAAGAGCTCCATTCTCAAATGGCCTTTTTTTCTTCTTTGAATATTTTCTTAGGTCTATATTTCTAAGGCTATACTAGTCAGGTCAACTTGTACAGTGGTTTAGAGTTAAGTCCGAGGATTCTAGAAAACAGCTACCCCAGCAACAGCAACGCTGTGGTCACCACCATCAGTCACACTTTTCTGAACCCCCGACACTGCTGTAACAGAACTGTGACATCAGATGCATACTCTTCCACATACGGTTTAGACCAACTTGTACTATTAAATAAATGTATCAGAATGGCAATGAAGAATATTTTAACTATGTTAGCTATTCTGAAATATGTCGAGTATCACCTTAAAAAAATAATTCTCATTAGAATGAAATTAATTTCAAAATTAAAAAAGCTTTTACTATATAATATTTATTGCTTTCCTCTTCTACCATATCTTCAATTTCTTTCTTGGTACAATTTATTTCAACAATTTATTCAACCATTTCTCTGTGTTTGTACATTCAATGGTTTTTGTTTTTGTTCTCTAAAAACAAAACTGTAATAACAGTAAACATCCTTGTCCACAGTCTAGTGCATCCTTTGTTTGTCTGTTTTTTTTTAATTTAAACGATTTAATTGGGGTATAATTGGTATACAAAGAGCTGCACATGTTTAATGTGTACAATTTGATAAGCTTAGACATATGCAAACACCCATGATACCATCACCACAATCAAGGTAATAGACACATTCAACACCTCCCAAAGTTTCCTTATGTCCCTTTACTTTTGGAGGTTTTTTGTGTGTTTGTGTTAAGATCTACCCTCAACAGATTTTGAAGTGTGCAATACCATAGTGTTAACTATAGGCACTATGTTGTTCACAGTTCTCTAGAACTTGCATAAATGAAACTTTCATATCCCCTGAACAGCAGCTCCCCATTTCCCCCATAGGGCAGCCCCTGGCAACCACAACTGCATTCTCTGCTTCTATGAGATTGACAATATTCATGGATATCTCGAATAAGTGGAATCATGCAGTATTTGTCCTTCTGTGACTGGCTTATTTCACTTAGCATAATATTCTCCGGTTCATCTGTGTTGTCACAAATGGCAGGATTTCCTTCTTTTGTTAGCTGAATAATATTCCATTGTACGTATGTAACATATTTTCTTTATCCATTCATCTGTTGACGGACAGTTGGGTTGTTTTCGTATCTTGGCTATTGTGAATAATGCTGCAATGAACACAGGAGTGCAAATATCTCTACAAGATCCTGATTTCACTTCTTCTGCATATATACCTAGAAGTGGGGTTGCTAGGTCATATGTAGTTTTATTTTTATTTTATTTTTTGAGGAACTTCCATATTGTTTTTCATAACTGCTGCACCACTTTATGCTTCCACTAACAGTGCACAAGGTTCCCTTTTCTCCACATCCTTGCCAACACTTATCTTTTTTCTTTTTTTTTAAATTACAGTCATCTTAATAGGTATGAGGTGATAACTCATTGTAGTTTAGATTTGCATTTCCCAGATGATCAGTGATGTCGAGCACCTTTTCATATACCCGTTGGCCATTTGTATGTCTTCTTTGGAGAAATGTCTGTTCAAGTCTTTTGCCCATTTCTTAATTGGGTTATTTGTATTTCTGCTATTGAGTTGTAGGAGTTCCTTACATATTTTGGAAATTAATCCCTTATCAGATACATGGTTTGCAAATATCATTTCCCATTCTGTAAGCTGCCTTTTCACTCTGTTCATTGTTTCCTTTGCTACTGAAGTGCTCTTTGGAGACAGTCTAGGGTAGTAGATAAGGAGGTGAAATTTAGACTTATTACCTGAGTTCAAATACTGCCTGTTTCACTGTTCAACCTTGACAAGTAATTTACTCTTTATGCCTAGTTTCCTTGTCTGCTAATCTTGGATAATATTAACTGAAAGAGAGAGGATCACATCCATTAAGACTTTATCCAATTAATGTTCATCACCTGTTATACATCAGTACATTCGAATTTAATCCACACATTGGACATATATTTTTCACTTCTATTCAGGAAGCTTTGTGGATATTTATCAGTAATTTCCAGATACTCAAAGAAATGAAGTTTTAAAAAGTGTTTCTGAACAATAAAACTATAACAATATTTTTGAGAGTGGCCTATTTCCTAACACTATGTAAATACACCAGTCCTAAAATATTTTCTGTGCTAGAGAAAGCAAAGCATTCAAGGATGTTTATTTGCAAACAGTCTTACAGATGTAGCTGAGATTATCAAGGTATATATTTTTTTAATTATTGAGTTCAGACTTGGTAGGCTGGTTTTGAAATTTGAAAATTTTCTTATTTCTGTGACATCTTATAACATTAAATCCAGAGACAGCATCAAACACAATTTCAAATGAATGTGTTGCTGTGCTGGATACTAAGAAGTCAGGCTACACATCTCCATCCTCAAATCAGCCATCAGCCCAAGCTAACCTTAAATTCCCAAGTGCACAGTGAGCTCTTCATTAACACAGTTTCCCCACCAGCAAAGGCTCTGGCAGAGTTTTTACCACATGGTTTTTGTTTGCGTGTTTGTGTTTTGGTTTTGGTGAAGGAGAGAAGAGATGTCAGTAGACTCAAAGCTACACTACAGAGCAGACCTTAAATATAAAATGACTCTCATGCCATCAAGGCCAATATCAATAATCAAGGACTTCCTGGCAGCACTTGGAGATTTTAGAGACATCAATAACCTTTCTAAAAGTGATTTTGTGACTTTCATTCTAAATGGCTAGGCAAACAAATCATTCAATAGACTGCAGAAAATGGGCCACAAAATGACCAGGAGGCACAAGATATCATGCACAATAAGAGAGAACAGGACCAAAATTCAATTTGTAACTAGGCTTCAGTAAAAAATTCTGAGTTGACGTAGGTGGCTGGATTAAATGTGTTGGGTCAGAGGAAGAGCAACTGCATCTCATGTGCAACAAAGGAGGTCCCTCTCTAATTACCCTCCCCCCCAAATTAAGAGCCATTGGTCCAATTCCGCTTGAGGTTTCCTTCAGGTTATCAATAAGTAGTTTTTTAAAAACCAAAACAAAAACCCGTTGGATCAATTTGGTGGAGGGTGATTTAGAGAGTGACTAGAAAAAGTTAAATACACCCAAGGTTTGACCAACTGGCTACTCCTCTGTTGGCCAGGGTGATGGCTTCGTTACCCTGCAATGCCTTCTATACTTTCCCCTTTGCTACACTGAAGGAGTACAAAAATGGCTAAATCACTTACATTCTTTAAAAAGGGTTGTTTAAAAGAACTAATCTAATTAACAAGAAGAAAAAAGCCTCCATCGGTACTTCAGGACAATTGTTCCAGCTACAGCAGAACCTTTAACACTCTTCCCATGCTAAAATGTGCATGAGATCTTTGATTTTATACAACCTAGAGCCCACTGAAAATCTGTCTGCTTCCTCTGACTACTGTCAAAGAAATTTAATTTGGAATCTAATAAAGTAAAAGATATCTTCCAAACTCTCAGCTTGCTTTGGGACTTACAGTAATGCGGGGTCCATTTCCTGCAGGCTTGGGAAGCTTGCAAGTGAGGATCTTGGGGAAGGACTTGTTGACTGTGCTGAGCAAAATGCTCAGGGAATGCAGGGAATGCAGAATGGTGCTCTGTGTTCTTTTCACTCTGAATTGTTTATACTTGCTTCAATAACCCATATTTACTCCTCAATTGGAGGTTAAATTTCTTACCTTTTATATTATGATGGATGAATAAAATTATAAAATAAATAAATATAATTTCATACATTTCTTGCAGCAACCATTTCCCTACCTCTCTCCACACACAAATAACTTTTTAGCAGTGAAGAGTGCATGTCCTTTTTTTCCCCCTTTTAATCCCCAGATCATTTAGTCTATTAAGGCCATTTATTGGAATGACTAAATGACAAAGAAGAAAGAAAAGTGGTCTGAGTAAGAGTTTCTTTTTTCACTTCTGCCTTTAATTATGAGGCTATGGCTTTAAAAAGAAGAAAAGAAAAGAAAAAGCCTCTAGTGATAAAAGAAGTGCACTTCTGTGAATGGTAACATTTTAATAGCTCTTTTAGCATTTGTGGATATATTTTATTAATAAAATATTTTCAGCTCCAGTTTATGAAGGAATAGACAAATTACACATAGAGCTTGGCAGCCTCTCGTGTTTGGTGCTGAAATTATCACAACCTTTGGTCCACTTCTATAATGCTATTAGTAAAGTAAATGCATATGATAAGTACAAAAACTCTTGAAAGGTAAAAATTGTTGGGAGAAAAGTTCTAAGCTGAAAGCTGTACTAGGGTATCCCTACTAAAACAGGGATAGCCTAGTGATTGTTCTCTCCTGCAAGTGAATTTGAAACATACCTTTTTCTACCAAATTACGCAGCATGTGCTCATCATTTGTACTTGTTGCTGTACTGCACTCACAACAGGAAAAATAAACTGAACATCTTTCTGAAAGAAGGTAACTTTACAAACAGATGTCTGTAATGTCTTATAGTATCCTTTTAAAATAGAACTACAAAAAGCTTAGAGATCTCTTATTTAATGGTTTTCAACAGATGTTTCCTGGACCACCTGCATCAGGACCATCTAGGGGGTATATTTAACCTGCAGGCTTTCAGTCCTTCCCCAGGCCCAGTAAATCTTAGAGGGTAGAGCCCAGAAATACACAGTATAAGCAAGCACCTTATTTCATTCTTCTGTGTACTGAATTCTGTGAATCTCTCTCATCCTATCTCTTCAATTTTCAAATGCAGAACCTCTATCCCAGGTTGTCCGAGATCAGAGTGGCAGAACTGGGCAGAACTCACTCCAATAATCAAAATATCACACTACTGCTTTGTAATGTAACATCTACTAAAAACTAAATTATAGAAAAGCAAAATGAACACTTATAGCGAAATTCTGCAACTATCTTAACAGCAATATTTTAGGCCTTTCTCATTCAGTCTTCTATTTCACAGATCTTTACAGAATGTCTACACTACATAAGGCAGTTCAAGTTTACAATGGAGAAGAGATGATACATGTATACAAAAAGGTACAATTCCAGGTAGTCTGCAATAAACAGCAGAGGAGTAAGTTAACTAAAGGGATCAAAGAGTTCTAAGCAGCCAGCCCTTATCCATCTCTGGTTCAGATGATTAAGAAAAACTTCACAAAGGAGGGGCTGTTCTGGCCAGACAAAAAAAGGAGGGCTGAGCTAGCAACAGACATGGACACAGGAGAAGCTCACTTTACTATTCCTATTCACTATTAAGTATAAACATTAAAAGCTGCAGCCTTCAGTCACTGTTCTGTACAGGAGTGCTTAATGCAAACTGAAAAGGAGAGGTGAAAGAAAACAGGATCCTCCTTCTAGGCATGGTGTTTCCAACTCTGCTTTCCCTGCCCCTTAGACACTCCTCCTCGTCGGGCTCTGGGGTAGATCTGGAGGCTGCCCTCCTGCCCCCCACTCATGATAGGAAATCCCAAAACTCACCAACAATTCTCCGCTTACAGACAGGAACTGAGGGCCAGAGGGGTCAGAAAGTGAGTGCGTGGCAGCTACCAGGCTTGGATGCTGCTGTCCTGAGCCAGGCCCCTACTCCTCCCACTGCAGAGTTGGAGATAGTATCTGGGAGAGGAAAGGGAAGTGCTGGAGGCTGTGGGGAGGGACCTCAGGCTGGGAGGCTTCGTTCCTGCCTCCTTCTCCTCTTCCTACTCCTCTATCAGTAATCGCTTGGTGCCGTGATGTTCCAGCACAGTCAGCAGAGCGCTGCCCTGTGTTTTTAAGCTTTAAAAAACACAAATAACTGACAAACAATCCGTTTTTCTTTGCTGCCTTGGACCAGTAAGTTAAAAAAGAAATGGAGGAAGGGTAACAGAGAACTGACCTAGAATTGCCAACCTTTTATTCTCGCATCTAAGAACATTTGAAAAAGAAGCAAAATAGAAAAGCCACTATTTCAATAAATCCTTTAAGCAGAATACATTCAGATGATAAAAAATACATGATATTTTACCTCATTTTCTTTTTAATCATTTTGTCTTGGACTACTAAAAATCGCATCATGTGGCTTTATATGCAGCACCTAGAAATGGCTGTAGGCTGGGACCTATAAGCTATAGCTCAGAGATTCAAAATAGAAGGGGGAAGGAGACTTGGGGCAGATGGGAAGGGAAAAGGGCAAAAGCATTCAGCGTTTTTCAAGACAACAACAAGCATAAAGTTCCACGCAACAATTTCAGATTTGGAAACCCCTCATCATCTATAATCCAGGCTCTGCCTGTTCTTTGAGCCAACAGAACCAAACTGGATGAGATGCCAATTTAAAAATACTGCGTGCTCTAAATAAATTGAAACATCAGAAGTATAGGAAAACCATGTCATGTCAAAACATATTGTTTAAGATCCTACGGAATATCTTTGCAAAAGTGAATCTTTTTCCTTGAAAGCATATCATGCCACTATCACCATCATTCATTAAATTTTTATTTTACATTGAACTTTTTTTATTATTTTAAAAAATTTCAGGAAATTCAGGCTAATGTTAAAAAACATGAGACAGAAAACAAAACTTAAGTGTTTAGTGTTTAAAAGGAACATAATACAATATTTATTTTTGGATGATGTGTTTATAGGAATCAAATGGGCAACCATTAGCTTTAATTTAAAACTGAGTGAATACAAGATACACAAAATCGAAATACCAAGTACCAACAGTCTAAAAATATGATGAAAAAAGAGATCAAAACACAAACTATAAAATAAGTAATAATAACCATAATTAGAAATATTTATGACTTATTCAAAGACTGGAAAATTTTGTGAGACATGTAAAAAATAAGATTTGAGTAAACACATAGTGCATGCTATATGCTTGGTAGTGAAGACTAAAAGATTTTTAAATGGACAAATTATCCCCCAAATATTGGTAATTTGTAAATTCAACATAAATTTTCGAAAGTTCATTTGAAAGATTAAACAGAGGAGAATAATAAAGAAAATGTTGAAGAAGAGTCCTGAAGAAGGACCGGCACTACTACATGTTATGTGATAAAAGCAGTGTGGTACACAGGCAGAAAGATAGGCAAGTACTTGAACGATAAACCAGAGCAGATGACCCAGAAATAACACCTGTACATATTAAGAAGACATCACTAATCATTCAAGTAAAAGTGAGGAAGATGGTGCCAACTAGGTAGCAATTCAGACCAAAGCCAAGGACCCCCTCACTTGATTCCATATACTGAAATAAATTTCACATGAATTAAGAGTTCAACAACAAAAATTTTGTTAAGGTAGAAAAATATATTAGATATTTAAAACACTTCTGGAAAAGAAATGACTTTCTAAGCTAAAAAATAACAGAAGAACCTGAAAGGAACAGAGTAACAGATTTTATCACCTAGAAATGTTAAACTTCTATTTTTATTTGATTATAAAAATAAACTTATATGCAAACACCAAGCTGGAAAAAAAAATTGTGGTAAAAATAATCATCAAAAGACTAATAGTGGCCAGGCACGGTGGCTCACACCTATAATCCTAGCACTCTGGGAGGCTGAGGCAGGAGGATTGCTTGAGCTCAGGAGTTCGAGACCAGCTTGAGCAAGAGTGAGACCCCATCTCTACTAAAAATAGAAAAAATTAGCCGGACCTTGTGGCGCATGCCTGAAGTCCCAGCTACTTGGGAGGCTGAGGCAGGAGAATCGCTTGAGCCAAGGAGTTTAAGGTTGATGTGAGCTAGGCTGATGCCATGGCACTCTAGCCCAGGCAACAGAGTGAGACTCTGTCCCCCCCCAAAAAAAGACTAATAGCTTTCCAACAAGCAGAATTATAACATTTGTATAAGATAGCCCAGTAAACTAGGACACATTTTGGGGAAGGCAATTTGGCAATATATGTACCTGGAGACTTAAATACATCTGTATCCATAACCCAGTAATTCCACTTCTGAGAATCTAGCCTAAGGAAACAATCACATATAATAAATATTCTCTGTGCACGAAGATGCTCTTCACAGTGAAAAAGATTGAAGATAATCTAAAAGTACATTAAAGAACAGTTAAGTAAACTATGTAGAATTTTAAAATGATGGTTAAAAAGAATGTATAATGTTTGAAAGTGTTTATAATGGAATGTTAAAGGAAAAAATTAAGATTGCATATTCAATAAGGAATACAACCGTATTATTTAAATCTAGATTTATATATAAAAATAGTAAAACATTTATTAAAAATACTATTATATCCATTATATATGTACATACATATGTGTATGTGTGTAAATATATGTATTTATGTATGTACAGAAGTATATATATGTGGTGGGAATATATATACACACACATGCCCATCAATCTGCTTCATGTCTTTAAAGTGTTCAAAAAACAAGGCATAAGGCCAAGACATTAATGTATTACCATTCATTTCAAAGTATAATATTATAATTAATTCCCAGAGCATCTTAAAGTCCCAATTTTTTTCACCAAAATAAAGTCATGAAAGAAACACCCCAGTTATGAATCCAATGTATATCATATTTAAACTTAGAAGGCATTTAATTTAAATACAAATAGAATGATTTAGTTCCCTAGAACTGTGAGCAACACACAGACATTCCAGATAAAAGTAGTTTATTGTTTCTATTTCCTCCAGAGTAAATCCTGAAACTACATTCTCTCTCTCTAGGTAAGGAGTGGCTCTGGCTCAGGATCTACAGGCCTCCACTAACACCCTCCAGTATTTTCACTCCTGTCACCAGAATGACTGCAGGGTGTGGCCTCACACCCGGAGAGAAGCTCGACAGGAATGCAGGATACAATGGGACGTCATCAGCCGGACTACAGAGTGGGGTTAAAAGTCCAACAAGAATAACAGGAGAATGCGGAACCCAGTGAGGCAGCAGAGGTGCTATGGCTGAAAAATGCCCAGGAAACGTGCTCCACGGAAGGCCAAGGACTCCACCCCCCAAGACCGGAGATGGCAAATGTGTTCCCTTAGTTGGGTAACTAACCCCGGAAGATAAATAAGAGGCCAGGCCTCAAAGTAAATCAAACCCTCAGCATGTTTTAGTGTTAAGTATAAGATGATCTAAGAGTCATTGTCACTTAAAGTGTTTGTAATATTCCAGAAGATCTACCAGAGTGGTTTTATTGCCCGTAAGCTGAAAGATGTATCAGAAATTTATTCTTTGTAAATAATACTGTTATGTTTTTAGATCACTTGATTACTGTACTTATAAGTTTAATAGATTTTGTTTAAGGCATTGTTTTTGTTAGGATTGTAAGTTTGTAGATGTTTTAAATGCTTGAAAATAAAATATATTAATCCTATAAATGTAGTTTAAAATGTTTAAGGACAATCCAATTAACTAAAATTAATCAACGGTCTTATTTTATGCAAAAATAATTAAATCCATCAATGGAATAATAAGTCTCATAAATTGAAAAAAAAGGGAAAACTAGCTTTTTAAAAAGTGTAACTCCAATAAGCTGAATGTTATTTTTAAACACTAGTAACTGCACCAGTTCTTTGTAAGGATTGCAGCCCTCTTGGGCATTACTACCCAGCATTTACTCTTTCCCCTGCTCTCTTGTGCAGCCTGGGCGCAGAGCTGTAAATTAGGCTCCACGAAGCAGCTGCGCTCATGGGTGAGTAACTTTGATAGGAACAGCCAGGTAGTCCCCAGCCTCTCCTCAGCCCTCTCCCGCTCTGAGATGGCACCTTGGTAATTCATCCCATCCTCCAGAGGAGACCCGATGTCATGAGGCATTATCAAAAAAATCTTTCTTCCATTAAATATCTCCTTTCTTCTGTTCAAAAGTTCTCTTTCCTGTCATCTTCACTTTCTCTCTATTCTCCTCTCCCACCCCCTCTTCAGAGCCAGTCCCAGCCGTCGGTGGCATGGCCCCACTCAGCAAAAGTGCCACCATGGGCCAGAGCGTGACCATCCACCCCAACCCCGAGTCCACAGCACCAAGAGTCAAAGCTGGACAAAACTGGGATCCTGCTGTCAAGGAAATGAGATTTTTCTTATATCGTTTAAAATAAAATGGTGGTTGTAAGCCATCTGAAGCAAAATGAGAGCTAAAGGGAAACCAGCCATCTGAAGGGGACAGAAGTAGAGTCACTTCATTATTCTGCTTAGCTCCAAAGGCCGTCAGTAATGATCTTTAAACTGGGAAAGGCTGGAGATGGGGAAGGGCATTCTAAACAACTTCAAGGCGCAGTGAATTACTCCCACTGCAATGAAAAGCAATTACACATGTCTCTGTGGAGCCATTGTTGGTGTGGTTTCCCAAGAAAAAAAAATGGACAGCTGTCAGGAAATGGAAGCCAGAGGAATGTTTTCTCAGTTTTCAGAAAAGCAGAGTACCATTCTGGAAACTACAGACTGGTAAATATGGCAACGATCCCTAACCAAATTCTAGGACAGAGTGTTAGACAAATGTTCTTTTGTGAAAGGAATAATATATATAGTATGTTCAATACAGAATATGTTGAAAAATTATAAAGCCCTCCTTAGTCCTTCACAGAGAACTTGATGTGACAGTAAATCTCTACCCAGTTGCTAATGGGGAAAGATAATCCTATTTCACCACACCTGTATCTACTGTCTAAAAAGCAGAATCACTAGAAAACCAATGCCACAGAGGAATGCAAAACCATTAATAAGGAAAGACTCTGCCAGCAACACGTCTGTTTGTTCCAGTGCAGCCCCCTGAAGCCCGCACTCCAGAGTTCAGATCAGTGTGTGCCCTGCACAAAGGTACCAAGGGGACTGAGAGGGCACTGGTACCAGCCCAAGCTCCACCCCCATCCCAGGTGCCTTGGTGCAGGATCCGTATCACCCTAGAGCAGCAACTTTTCCCAAGATTCATTTTGGGGCCCTAGGTACACCTAAAGTCAGAAGCCTGAAGTTCAAATCCTACTTCTTCCACCCAGCACCCTGAAACCCTCCCTGGGCAGCAACCCTCCTATGAATGGGGGTGAGCTGAACTTCCAGATAGATGGTGAGGTCTATCTGCCAATAAGGAGGAGCATCAAACACAGTGCCTGGTGCCAGCTTAGGAATATCTTCAGGGGTCCTCCTGACCTCAAATTCTGAGATTCTGTGACCAGAATTTGAAATCAGAAACTCTAACACAGATCCTTTTTGGTCATCATCTTTTCTTTGAAGTAAAAATATAAAATGTGAACTACTAGAAAAAGAGGATTCTCTGAAAGGTGTTTTGTTTTTCAATTCTTCCCATTTGGTAGAGTATAGACATACCTCATTTTATTGCGCTTCACTTTACTGTGCTTTGCAGATACCGAGTTTTTTTACAAATTAAACGTTTGTAGCAACCTTGCGGGAAACAAGTCTGTTGGCGCCATTTTTCCAACAGCATGTGCTCACTTTGTGTTTCCGTGCCACATTTGGGTAATTCACTCCATTTTTCAAACTTTTTCATTATTATTTTATATGTTATGGTGATCCGTGATCAGTGATCTTTGATGTTACCATTGTAACTGCTTTGGAATACCAAGAACTAGGCCCATGTAAGACAGTGTGCTTAATAAATGTGTGTGTTCTGACTGCTCCACCAACTGGCTGTTCCCCACCTCTCTCCCTCTCCTTGGGCCTTCCTATTCTCTGAGACACAACAGCATTGAAATTAGGCCAATGAATAGCCCTACAATGGCCTCTAAATGTTCAAGTGAAAGGAAGAGTCACATGATCCTCATTTCCAATCAAAAGCTAGAAATGATTAAGCTTAGTGAGGAAGACATGTCGAAAGACAAGAGACTAAGAGCTAGGACTCTTTCACCAAATGGCTAGCCAAGTTGTGAATGCAAAGGAAGAGTTCTTGAAGGAAATTAAAAGTGCTACTCCAGCAAACATGCAAATGGTAAGACAGTGAAAAAGCCTTATTGCTGATATCGAGAAAGTTTCAGTGGTCTGGATAGAAGGTCAAACTAGCCACAATATTCCCTTAAGCCAAAGCCTAATCCAGAGCAAGGCCCTAACTCCATTTCTAATGAAGGGTGAGAGGTTTGCGGAAGCTGAAGAAGGAAACTTTGACGATAACAGAGGTTGGTTCATGAGGCTTAAGAAAAGACATTATCTATGCAACATAAAAGTGCAAGATGAAGTAGCAAGTGCTGATGTAGAAGCTGTGGCAAGTTATCCATCCAGAAGATCTAGCTAAGTTAATTGATAAAGGAGCCTACACTAAACAACAGATTTTTCAATGTAGATGAAACAGCCTTCTATTGGAAGAAGATGCCATCTAGGACTTTTGCAGCTAAAGAGGAAAAGTCAATACCTGGCTTCAGAGGTTCAAAGGACAGGCTGACTCTCTTGTTACGGGCTAATGCACTGGTGACTTTTAAGTTGAAACCAATGCTCGTTTACCATTCCAAAAATCCTAGGGCCCTTAAGAATTATGCTAAACCTACTCTGCCTGTGCTCCACAAATGGAACAACAAAGTCCAGATGACAAAGCCTGTGAACCATTTGCTTATAGCATGGTTTACCAAATATTTTAAGCTCACTGTTGAGACCTACTTCTCAGAAAAAAAGATTCCTTTCAAAATATTACTGCTCACTGACAATGCAGCTGGTCACCCAAGAGCTCTGATGAAGATGTACTAGGAGATGAATGTTGTTTTCATGTCTGCTAATACAACCAACATCCATTCTGAAGCCCATGGATCAAGTAGTAATTTTGACTTTCAAGTCTTATTATTTAAGAAATACATTTTGTAAGGCTCTAGCTGCCATAGACAGTGATTTCTTTTTTTTTTTTTATTTCAGCATTTTATGGGGGTACAAATATTATGGTTATGTATATTGCACATCCCCCCTCCCCCCTCGAGGCAGAGCCTCAAGACAGTGATTTCTCTAATGGATCTGGACAAAGTAAACTGAAAATCTTCTGGAAAGGATCCACCATTCTAGCTGCCTTTAAGAACATTCATGATTCATGGGTAGAGGTCAAAATATGCACATTAACAGAAGTTTGGAAGAAGTCGATTCCAACACTCATGGATAACTTTGAGGGGTTCAAGACATCAGTGGAGAAAGTCACTGCAGATGTGCTGGAAATAGCAATAGAACTAGAATTAGAAGTAGAGTCTAAAGATGAGACTGAATTGCTGCAATCTCATGATAAAACTTGAAGAATGAGAAGTTGCTTTTTATGGATGACTAAAGAAAGTAGTTTCTTGAGATGGAATCTACTCTGGTGAAGATGTTGTGAACACTGTTGAAATGATAACAAAAGATTTAGAATATTACATAAATTTAGTTGATAAAGCAGCAGCAGGATTTAAGAAGATTGACTCCAATGTTGAAAGAAGTTCTCTTGTGATCAAATGCTATCAAACAGTATTGCATGCTACAGAGAAACGATTCATGAAAGGAAGTCAGTCAATGCAGCAAACTTCATTGTTGTCTCATTGTAAGAAATTACCACAGGTACCCGAACCTTCAGCAACCACCATCCTGATCAGTCAGCAGCCATCAGCACTGAGGCAAAACCTTCCACCGGCAAAGAGATTACACAATCTGAAGGCTCAGATGATCACTAGCATTTTCTAGCAATAAAGTAATTTTAAATTAAGGTATGCACATTGTTTTTTAGACATAATGCTATCACACATTTAATAGATTACAGTAGAGTGTAAACATAACTCTTATGGAAAGCCAAAAAATTCAAGTCACTCATTTTACTGTGATTTTTGCTTTATTGTGGTGGTCTGAAACCAAACCCAGAATACCTCTGAGGTACGCCTGTATGCTATAAAATCCAAAGCTTATGAAGTAACAGGTTTATACTGTTCCCTTGTGGAAGAAGGTTCTGCACAGTCATAAGGTCACACTCTTCAGTGCCCTGTCCATTTTCCTCTCTGTTTTTATCAGATATTATGAAGCAACATTTATGTAATACATAGACTTTTGCAAAAAAGGGGGAAAAAAAGGAATTCCATCTATGTCCAGTTTTTATTGGTGATTTAATTTTGTGTCTGAGGCCAGAAGAACAGAAATGAAGTCACTTAAGGGACACATACTGAAGGATGTCCACTGTCTACATACTGGAGAGGGAGTGATTAGAAAGTACACAGAATTTATAAAAGTATATACACAAAGGAATGTGAACATAGGTGTTGTAGTCTGTTTAGGCTGCTATAACAAGGGCTTCAGGCAGATAAGCCCCATGACTTGGCTAAGCACAGCCCTCAGCACAGTTATCACAGGTTACAGTTGAGTGGCTGCAGCTCTCCCAGGCTGGAATTGCACACCAAAGGCTCTACTGGTCACACGGTAGTCCTACGGGATTCTGTGGTGGCCTATCCTCAGAGCAGCCCTCTGCCTGGGTCACTTGCCCAAGGCTCCCAGCTGCTTCAACCTGCAAAATCTAGGTAGAGATAGCAACACCCCCATGGCTCATGCACTCTACGTGTCTCTGGATGGTATTGTCCAGGGGCTGCCAAGGTTTACTGACTGTGCTCTCAACTCTTGCCACGCCTGGACCCACTAGAGCCAAATCAGGGTGGCCGAGAAGCCGTGCCCTGGAATGCAGGGAACAGAGCCTTAGGGTGGTGTCCAGCAATGCAGCAAACACTGAGGTCCCACGGTGGCCCTTGGCCCCTCTTTTCAAATTGTTCTGCCACCAAGGTCCTTACACTCTGGACCTGTGATGAGAAAGGCAGCTCCAAGGATCTCCAAAGGGTCCTTGAGGTCATTTTTCCATTGTCTTGATGAATAGCACCTGCCTAATTCATACCAGTCTCCTCATGAAAGGGTGGCTCAGTCACATCCTTGGTGTTCTCTCCTGAACACATTTCCACAATATGGACAGGCTTAGAATTGTCCAAATAGTTAAGTTTTTCTTCTTTTTTGATTAAAAATTCCACCTTTAAATCATTCTCTCTTCTCACATTTTACTATAAGCACTCGAGAGAAGCCAAGCTGCACCTTTAACACTTTGCTTAGAATTTCTTCTGCCAAATATCCTATTTCATTGCTTTCATCACAGTTCTGGAGGCTGTAAGTGCAAGATGAAGGTGCTGGCAGATTCAGTACCTGGTGAGGACTCACTCTCTGTTAGATGGTGCCTTCTTATTCTGTCCTCATGTAGTGGAAGGAGGCAAGGCAGCTCTCTCGGGCCTGTTTTATAAAGTGACTAATCCCAATATGACGGCTCCACTGTCATGACCTAATCATTTCCAAAAAGGCCCCATCTCCTAACACCATCATTTTGGGGGTGAGGATTTCAACATATGAATTTTATGGGAACACAAACATTCGAACCATAACAATCAGAAGCATTTATATAGAATCTCATCAAATGTTTTTTTTTGAAGGCAATAATTTCCTTAATTTCAACCAGTAGTTATATTTAATGGTTATATTTCAGAATGTTTCATATAAAACTAGTAAATTAAAAAATGCTGCATATTTGTTTCACAATGCTAATACAAATTGAGCATCCTAAATTCAAAAACTGAAATGCTCCAAAATTCAAAACTTTTTGGGCACCAAGATGGTGCTCAAAGGGAATGCTCATTGGAACATTTTGGATTTTGAATTTTCAGATTACAGATGCTCTACCAGTTAAGTATCTGCAAATATTCCAAAATCCAAAAAAAAAATCTGAAATCCAAAACACTTCTGGTCTCAAGCATTTTGGATAGAGGATACTCAACCTGTATAATCTTAAACTGGCAATATTATCCCCATCTTGAATTCTCTTTGGAGTGAAAAACAATGAATATATATGCTTATTAAGTATATGAAAATATGTAGGTTACATATCATAGAAACACTAAAATATATTAAATTCATTTTGATTAAATTTCAGCTAGAATGGCTGGTTGAAATGAAGTATGAATAGATAATGTAAGGACAATGATAAGAAGTGTTAAGCTTATTCTCTAGGAAGGGAATGTGGAGCATTACTGGGACTATAATGGTTATCTTATTAGGCCTCCATATATTAACACTATTTTTGTACATCTAATCAGTAGCTCTGAAAAAATAAAGCCAATGTTTCATGAAGCAAAAGGTGACTTCTAAGGAAAGAAGCCCCAAAAGCCATGATCCTCCCAACCATTAGGTAAAAAGGTACCTCCACCAGCATGAGAAAATGACCATCTCTTCTGTTTTTAGTTATATATGGACAAAAATGTTCCAAATCCTTATGTCTTCTGTTTAAATTATTCTTTTTCTATTGCAATTTAAGCTTGTTCTCTTTTCTGTTCTCAGTTAAGAAAAGTTACCATGTTCCTTTTAACTGTATGTTATTCTCTAATCTAACTTCCTATTTTGTTTGCTTCCTCATTACTGTCTTTGGGCACTTTTGTCCTTACCCAGCCAGCTGTGAGGACACCTCCTGGGACTTGCCACAGGTGTGGCAGGGAAAGGGGCACAGGTGGGCTGGAGGCTACTTGTGACAGGGTGTCAAGGCCTGTCTCACCAGTTGTGTGAGCTCAGGCAATGTGTGGAAACCCTCTGAACCCCAGTTCTTTCTTCAGTAGAATGGAAATTGCCAAGTCTACATCACCACAGGTTTGCTGTGGGGCTTAAAGTCACTCTACACTAGGAATTCAATAATCAAAACAAAGACATCGGTTTTCTTTTTCCCTCCTAGTCAAGGTAAGAAAATCATACAGGTAAGAGGATCCCACCCACACAAACAAGAAAACCACCAAATAATCATCCAATAGCAGGAAATTGGATTAACTTATTCAATAAATACTTATTTACATACCTATCTACTCTGTGCCAGATAGTGTCATAGGTTCTTAGTATACAACAGTGAACAGGCAAAATCTGCTCTCATGGAGCTTCTGTTCTAGTAGGAAAAACACAATCAATAAAGTGAATGAGTAAAATGTATAGTATGTTGAATGGTGTAAAGTGTTAAGAGAAAAACAGGGAAGGGAGGAAACTCAGAGGGGATGGTAAATGCAATATTAACAGGGGTTTAGGCAAAGGAGACATGAAAACAAGACTGGAAATGGCGAGAGAAGAACCACGTAGCTGTCCAAACACACAGAACCACCTGCAAAGGCTCTGGGCCAGGTGTGTGCTTGGCGTGTGAGGACGGCCAGAGTGGCTGGAGCGAGTCACTGGGGGAAGAGGCGGAGGAGAGGATGAGAAGAGACAGGTAAAGGGCTTCTTAGGCCATGGGAAGGCTTTTGGATTTTACTCTGAGTGAGATGAGAGGCCTGGCTGAGTTTTGAGCGGATGAGTAACACAATGCAGCTTACCTTTTAACAGGATCCTTCTGGTTCTCTGAAGGGTGTGCCGGGAACAGACTGTAAGGGGGCAAGCGTGAAAGCAGAAGCTACTAGGAGGCTATTGCAATAGGCCAGGTAGAAGATGACAGTTTAGGTGAGGGTGGTAAATGAAGGTGGCGAGAAGCAGTCACATACTGGGTCTATTCTGAACGTGCACCCCGCGGGGGTTTGCTGAGGGCTGCACACACGCAGAACATGAGCGGGAGTCCAGGATGGCCCCAAGGTTTCTGGCCTCAACAAATTACTAGCCGCATAACCTGCACACACAACTTAATTTCTGACTCCGAGGACTGGATGAGTAATGAATATACATGAGCACATTGCCCAATGCTGGACACAGTTCGAATCAACAAGCCCTGTTGAATGTCTACTTTGCAGCTGGCTCTGACTCTACTAGGTCCAGAAATACAAACGAGAGAAAGATGTGAAATCTGCCCTCCAAGAGTTCACAATCTAGTGAGAGAAAGAAACACTCCTTTACAGTACAGGGTTCCACAGCAGCCACAGGAAAGCACAGAGGATTCAGAAGTCGGCAGGGAAGGGCATCATTGACTTAAATGGAGGTTATCTAGGAGGGCTGCCCAGAGTAGGTGACAGCAGAGTAATGGGCAGCCTTCTCAAGAGGAAAACTGATGAGAATTGGCACAGCTCAGAAAAAAGCTACAGAGAGGAAAGGGTGTCGAGGGAATGCCTTTCTGGTACTAAATGATGATCGCTTACTGCTGAACACAGAGCCTGTGTCTCCTGTATCACTACAATCTCAAGATGCAGGCACCACGTCCCAAAGACTGTGATGCATACAGGGTTTCTTCTAAGTGTTTCTCAGCTACATCATTGTTGTTTGGTTTGACTGTTCTTGCTTTCACAATTATAATTTGGGTCAGTCAACTGTAATCAGCAACATAACTTCACATTATACACCTCCAATGCAAAATTCTGCAAAAGTACAGCTCCCCTGAGGGAGCTCTCTTTCCACAGATGCAAGAACCACAGACACCTCTGGTGCACTCTGCCCATGACCCTCGGCAGTGAACAAGTGTCACTTTTAATAACATTACTCAATTGATGATATATCTGCATCACGGTCAAGCATGATTCAGATCTATTTTTCATACAGTTCATATACTTAATACCAGCTTAAAATTCTGTATTTAATTTGATTTTCTTAGTAAGATGACACAAAAGGACTATATAAAATAAAGTACGGAAAAATAATCCATAAATTTCTGTATTAACCCTCTAGTTCATGTCATCAACCCTGAATACATTTCCAAATATTGGAAGTTGGGGGGAAAAATCTAGATGTTTTTTTTCAAAGTGATCAAAGCTTTATTTATATTTTTAGCAAATAATTAATCTTAGTTATACTGTGTGCATTTGTGAACAAATAAAAGAAACAATGGAGTAGGTACTTTTGAAAGAATTACTCCATTTATCAAGTTGACATTTTGGCTGCTTCACAGAAAAAGCAGATTCTATCATTGGTGTATACAGAGGCAAATTCAAATCAAATCATTCATGCCACTTGAAGATGTTTGATTAATAAGACCCTGTTTGGTTTTATTAATCTTTCTGCATTCTTTACATCTCACTCTTGACATGTAACCATTCTCTTTGGAAACCACCCTAATTTTCTTCATGTTTAGTGCAGATTTAATCAAAATTTAAGTTTGGAATTCTTTCCATTTTATTCTGCTTAAAATTTTTTTTTTATTTCAAAATATTATGGGGGTACAAATGTCTTTGGTTACATGGATTGCTTTTGCTATGCTTGAGTCAGGGTTATAAGTGTGCCCATCACCCAGATAGTGTTCATTGTACCTGTTAGGTAGGTTTTTGCCCATCCCCTCCCACCCCTCCCTTGCCCTCTTCCCCCTGCTTGATTTCCACTGAGTTTTGCTTCCCTTTGTGCACATGTGTGCTCATCAGTTAGTTACAGTTTAACAGCCAGTACATGTGGTGTTTGTTTTTCCGCTCTTTAGATACTTCACTTAGTATAGTTGTCTCCAGTTCCATCTAAATTTTTGCAAAAGGCCTTAATTCATCCTTCTTCATGGCTGAGTAGTATACCATAGTATACATATGCCACATTTTGTTAATACACTCATGAATTGATGGGCACTTGGGTTGATTCCACATCTTTGCAATTGTGAATTGTACTGCAATAAACATTTGAGTGCAGGTGTCTTGATAAAATGACTTTTTTCCTTTGGGTAAATACCCAGTAATGGGATTGCTGGATGAAATGGTAGGTCTACTTTTAGTTCTTTGAGGAATCTCCATACTGTTTTCCATAGAAGCTGTACTAATTTGCAGTCCTATCAATAGTATATAAGTGATCCTTTCTCTCTACATCCATGCCAGCATCTTTTGTTATTGGATTTTTTTTTTTGAGCCAAGAATCTCACTCTGTTGCCAGGACTAGAGTGCCGTGGCATCAGCCTAGCTCATAGCAACCTCAAACTCCTAGGCTCAAGGGATCCTACTGCCTCAGCCTCGCAAGTAGCTGGGCCTACAGGCATGCGCCACCATGCCCAGCTAATTTTTTTTCTCTATATTTTTAGTTGGTCAATTAATTTCTTTCTATTTTTAGTAGAGACAGAGTCTCGCTCTTGCTCAGGCTGGTTTCGAACTCCTAACCTTGAGCGATCCGCCCGCCTCAGCCTCCCAGAGTGCTGGGATTACAGGCGTGAGCCACTGCGCCCAGCCTTGGACTTTTTAATAAAAGCCATTCTAACTGGAATAAGATGATATATTATTGTGGTTTTAATTTGCATTTCCCTGATAATTAGTGATGTTGAGCATTTTTTCATATGTTTATTGGCCATTTGTCTATCTTCTTTTGAAAAGCTTCTGTTCATGTCTTTTGTCCACTTTTTAATGGGGTTGTTTGTTTTTTCCTTGCTGATTTGCTTGAGTTCTTTGTAGATTTTGGTTATTAGCCCTTTATCGCATGTATAGCTTGCAACCATTCTGTAGGTTGTCTATTTGCTCTATTGATTATTTCCTTAACTGTGCAGATGGCTTTTAATTTAATCAAGTCTCATTTATTTCTTTTTGTTGTTGCTGTGATTGCCATTAGGATCTTCTTCATAGATTCTTTGCCTAGGCCGATATCTAAAAGAGTTGGAAAATCTAGATATTAAATGAAATTGTTAATGTCATATTTAATTCTTTGAGTCATGGAAACCTTTGAAATTTTATTTTGTGAGGAAACTGGAAAATCAAAAACAAACAAATAGTTCATAAAGAAATGCAATTTTTGAAACCTTTCCACTGTATTCTTTTTCCCTTGGTGGTTACTTGAAAGTTACAGATTCAACTGCTTGAGAAAATGTAGGTTACACCCAGTGTTATTAGTTCTTATTTTGTTCTAACTATAACACAGATGGAGGAAGAAATCATTAGCAAACTAAACATAAAATAATCTCAATTATGTGAAAATCAATCAATGGTCAGGATTCATTTTAAAAAGAAACTTTTTATTAAATCACAACACTTATTCAGAATAAAGTTTACAGGGTTAGAGTCCTAGTCCCGCTTAGAGACACCTTTAAAAAATGATGAGGAAAATGGGGACTATTCTTTACTAATATTCCTTTTTTGCCACCTACCAGTTCTGTTTGGACGCACTTCCTTTACTTAATAAATTGCACTAAGGTACCATTTGCTCAACCATAAAGGGATTACTTTGATCCAAAGGAAACAAATAAGAACTAGAGAATGTGGAAACCAACAATTTAGCAAGTTAATGTCTCAGTTGTTACATGCCATTCACCTCTAAAGAAAAAGCAACCAAATAGTCAATCCCATTTAAGAAAAGTATTCATTTCTATCAAACAGGCCAGGTTTGGACCTAAGTGATTACAGGCAAGCCCAGCCTCTGTAAACGAAGTGAGGCTCTTGTCAAAACACACTAGCCAGGCCCTTTTCAGCTTCCTTCTCTCACCCACCACCCCTCTCCATACACTTGGTGGCTTTTAGCTTAGAGAAGGGTGAGCTGCAATGAAGCAAAACTTTCCAAATGGTCTATGTATCATCTTTTTTCAAGCTCTCTGTAAAGCTAAAGATGAATATTTTAGAAAGCCACAACCCCTGCATGCCACAAATTTAATATTTAGGTTTTTTTGCATGATCAAATGTACTTATAATATTGTATAATATTTATTTAGAAGGATCTTCTTGCTGCTTGATAAAACAGTGGATAAAACTTAAAGCCTTACTCACCGAGAAACTATTAAGTCTTCACTATTACGTGTTCACTCTTAACAAGTTTCAAAATCTTAAAAAATCAGAAAATGTCCCTTTACAGTCTTCAAGATATTTGCCCTTTCTTTTTCTGAAATCCAGATAGAACTTCTCGTGAAAAGCAGATATACTATTATATCTAAGTAGACCACAGCAGTGGGAAGTTCCTTTGTGGAAAATTGACTTTAAAAAATCCAAACAAAGACATGTATTTGTAGCAGGCAACCTGGAGGCCAAATATCATGTTCATACAAAATGAACTGCAGAGTTGGGAAACAGAAGGGCCTGGAGGCGGCCCTATTATCAATTCTCTGACCTCTTGGAGCTGGGTGTGAGGCCTAAAAATAACTCAAGCTCATTTCACCAGAGTTGAACTCCTCCAGGCTTCAGTGCCCAAAGTCCTGGGTCAGTCCATGTGTTTGAACAAAAAAAAGGGGACACGGGGCAGAGTGGTGGGAAAGGACGGGCGGGGGCAGGCCTGCAGGCCACAATTAGGGCTCAGGATTTTGTTCTAAATGTGATCAGAAGCCCTGGGTGGATGTTGAGCTAGAGAGTGATTGATAGGGTCTGATTTACAGCTGAAAAGGATTGCTCCAGCTGCGGTGTTGATGAGACCAGGTGGAGGTGGGGAAACCAGCTATTGCAATAATCCCCGTGAGAGACAAGGGTGCCGTGGGCCATGTAGGCAGTGAGAAGTGATCAAATTTGGGATATAGTTAGAGGGGAAAGCCAACAGGATTTGATGATTTGTCAGATACAAGATGTAAAAGGAAGGGAAAGTCAAATCTCCACCTCTTTTCATAAATAAAAATAAATGCAGATTGTTCCGTGAGTTAAGATAAATCATTCAAATGAAAAAAATGGCAAGGGCTACAAACAAATAATTTACAAAGCAAGAAATATACGCAAAGGAACACATCAAAAGATTTCAATACCACTAGTAATTACAGAAATGCAAACGGAAACAAAAAACTAGGATGCTTTTCCCCATCTGGTTAAAAAAAATTAAATATAATTGTGGTGGGTTGAATAGTATCCCTCAGAATTCACGTCAACCTGGAGCTTCAGAATGTTGCCTTATTTGGAAATAGGGTCTTTGCAAATATAATTAGTTGGATGAGGTCATACCAGAGTAGAGTGGACTCTAAACCCAATGACTGGTGTCCTTAGAAGAAGAGAACATACAGAGAGATACACGGGGAAGAAGGCCATGTGAAGATGGAGGCAGAGATTGGAGTGATGCAGCTACAAGCCAAGGAATATGGAGAATTGCCAGCAATGATCTGAAGCTAAGAAGTAGCAAGGAAGGATCCTTGCCTAGAGCCTTTAGAGGGAGCATGACCCTGCTGACACCTTGATTTCAAATTTCTGCCCTCCGGAACTGTGAAAGAATACATTTCTGTTGTTTTAAGCCACCAGGTTTGTGGTTCTTTGTTATAGCAGCCCTAGGAAACTAATACAATAATAGGTGGTATCGGTCACTCTCATGCCCTGTTGGCAGCAGCATAAATTAGTAGTGCAGCCTTCGGGGTGAAAAACAATCTGATAGTGCTTAGCACGATTGTTACGTGATCAGATCTTTTGACTCAGCAATTCCAATTTGAGGAATTTGTTCTAAGTAAATCATTAGAAATATGTGCAAAGATTTAAAAAGGAAGAACGTTCACACCAGGGTTAAAATTGGAAAATATCTAAACATTTAAAAATTTGAAATCAGTCAAATAAACTACGGTGTATACTTACAATGAAGTGCTGCGTAGCCATTAAAAATGATCTTGACTAGAGGATAATGCGGCAGTTTCTTACAAAATAACGCCCTTACCACGTGATCCCGCCATCACACTCTTAAACGTACATCCACAAAAAAATCTGCACACAAATGTTTACAGTAGTTTTATTCATAATTGCTGAAACTTGGAAGAAGCCAAGATTTCCTCCAATAGGTGAATGAATAAATAAACTACGGTACATTTGTTTACTACAGTTTAGAATATTATTCAGCTTATCACCCCCCGCCCCACAAACACACACACATACAAAACCATGGGGGAACTTTAAATATATACTTAATAAGTGAAAGAAGCCAATCTGAAAAGGCCACAAATTATATGATTCCAACTATATGACATTCTGGAAAAGGCAAAACTATGGGGACAGTAAAAAGATCAGTGGTTGCTAGAGGTTTGGGGGGTTGTTGAATAGGTGGAGCACATAGGATTTTTTTAGGGCAATGAAAACACTTTATATGACACTATAATGGTGGATGTGTGTCAATTTATGTTTGTCCAAACCCATAGAATATACAACGTAAAGTATGATTCTAATTTTCTTTTTAAAAAGTATATGGTAGCAAGACATTTGGTGAATCTAGATCAAAAGTACATAGGAGTTTATTGTATTATTCTTGCAACTTTTGGGTAGGTTTGAAAACATTTTCAAAATAAAAAGTAAAAAACTTGAAAAAAGCTCATGGTATACATATGTATTCATATACCATTAGATATAGCACAGAAAAAACACCAAAATATTAATACTGGTTATCCCTAAGTGGGGGATTACACACCATTTTTATATTTTTGTGTGTGTGATTTCTTATGTTCTCCATTTTTACAATGGACATGTATTATACCTGTAATCAGGAACACAGAGCTAATGTCATTTAAAAGCAATAATAAATGCCAGGGTCTCTGAGAAACCTAAGAAAATTAATTTAAGAAATAACAAACCCCTTCAACTAAAGTTCTCAAGGACACCTGTTTTGTTTTGTTTTGTGTTTAGAGATGAGGCCTCACTTTGTCACCCAGGCTGGAGTGCAGTGGCTCATAGCTCATGCAGCCTTTAACTCCTGGGCTCAAGCGATTCTCTTGTCTCAGCCTCCCAAATAGCTGACAACAGGTGCAAGGCACCGAGCAGCTCTGTTTTGTTCTTTTTACTTATCCATCATGTTCATGTTCATGGCCTCTGTAACCATCTCCATTCCTCCCAAGCTTCCCCCACCTTCCCTCAATCTCATTTTCTTTTACCAATAAACCTCCCTACCTATTCAGGGATGCTGAACTTCACCTAATATGAACAACCTCTAATTCCTTTGCTTGCGTAACAGTTTCCCAGAATCTTCACCCACCAGTTCGTCATTTACTCTCTTTTCAAAGAAACTGATAACAGTGCTCCTGAAAACTAAAATATAGTCACAGAAGGGAAACATAATCAATAGAAATTTGGAAGATAAAGTTGAACAACTGTCTCATAAAGCATGAAAAAGGGAAGAAAAGAGGGAAGAAACAGGAGCTAAAAAGAGAAAGAAATCAGATCAGTCCAAGGATTCAACATGAGAGGAAGAACATACCACTAAACAATTTCCCAAATTTCAAAAGACATATTCTAGTTGAAATGGCATACTCATTAAGTGCCCATCTCAATGAATTTTAAAAGATCTACTCCATAGTACATCAGAATACCAGGGATAAAAAGACAATCCTAAAATCTTCCAAAGAGAGAGGAGGAACAAGAACATATAAAGGACTGGAGATCAGAATGGCATTGGATTTAGTGACAACACTGGATGCAAAAAGACAATTGATGATGCCTGCAAAATTAAGAGAAACCAATTTCCCACCTAGAATGCTAGGCCCAACCAAGCTATCTAGTCACAGGTGACGTAAAGATGCTCTCAGACACTCAGTGTACCTCCCTTGATACCACAGCAGCCACTGTTGATGGCCAGTCCTACAGTCACCCCCATTCTTCCTTGCTAACTAACCTCAATCTTATTCAGATATTAAGTGACCATTTGTTTTGAAAGAAGTGGAGTACCAGGCCCAAGAGAATGAATCCTTATTAGTAGAAGCCAGTTATGGTAATTCTATCCCCTTTGCTGGGAGGTTTTGAGAAACAGACCTCCTGGCTTTCACAACGAGGCTTACCAGAGAAAATGATTCAGTTTTTACTCCCAGATATTATGGTCTGCAACATGGCAGCCTCAGGCAGCTGTCCCATGAGGCCAAATCCTCATACCAAGGCTCCAAGAGTTGAATTTAGAAAGAAACTGAGACCTTGAAAATATCACTAAGCCTATCCTAAGCACCAAATATATGACATTTCTGTTTAAGTCCCTTTTAGCTGGCTATTACCTGTAGCTGACAGCATCATAAACTGATATATACCCTTTCTCAGAAAGCTAATGGAGGAGGTCTCATTGGACCTAAGAAATAGGAGAGGTGAAGGAACCTCCTAGAGTGATATGAGGGACATCCTGGGGAGTAATGCATCCACACTGGTGCTGGAGGACGAGGCTCCAGGGAGGTCCCAGGAAAAACCAATAGACTGAAGGTGCGTGATTATGTGCAAAATAACATTAAGAAGGATTCTGTGATTTTCTTACATAATTTAAGAAGACATAATAATAGATACATAGAAAACTAAGCAAATGAAAAATGAGGCCAATTTTGAAAAAAAAATTGTTGATAAGAATATTCGAGATATTCAGGAAAAACAAACATTTGCACAAGTATGAAAAAGTGGTCATAGCACACTACCTTGCTCAGCAATGAATAGCATGTACATAGTCACAACAGTCTAAGTTCAGAATTTGGGGAGGAAGGTAAGTGGAAGGGAGGGAGAGCACAGGGTAACACGGATACCCCCTCGCCTTCCACACACTTGATCTTAGCCAAAAGGCTGAGAAGCGATGCCCACTCGCCTTCCATAACAAGAAATCACTGGGTAATATCTAAGGTAGACAAAGCAAAAGATATCAGAATAAGCATGCTATCTAGCATTGTGGAAGTAATTCCAAAGAAAAAGTTAAAGGTTGAAGATATTTAGCTCTTGTAGTACTATTTGATCTAATAAACTACATGAATACATTACTGTGGTATAATAAAGCATTTGTCTGGTCTTCATCCCAGTTTCTGCTGTGGAGCTTCTAAAACCCTTGGAATTTCCAAAGTGACAGAAGTGTCTTTGTTGTGCTAATGAGATGACTCATGGTTGGCCCCTACATAGCTTCAGGATGGGGACTGGACACCAGGAAGACCAACCCCACGCACCAAACGTAATGTCTTTGTGCACTGGTGCCAAATGGGAGTCTGTAGATTAAAACCCAGAGCCTTGAGGAATGGGGTAGCTAAACTCTTCCTGGGCCTCACATGCAACCCATCCATCAGTTAAGCTGTAGGAGGCAGAGGTGGGAAATTAACTTAGCTCTTTAAGTATTCTTTAATTCTTCATCACTTATCTCAGTCGAGGCAGAGATCCAGATTTATGCTCCACAAAGGACTGGGATATCTGCATTGAAATCAGAAAACACTCTAAAAGGCAACGTGATATTTGTTTATTTGTACTACTAAAAACCACTGGAGAAAACGTCTTATCTGGAAAAACAATTTGAACTTCTACTAACCTCCTCAAATCTAAATTGATATCTAACATCCATTTTCCTTGCAAAACAATAGCAGGCAATGGAGACAGAGCCTTTTATACCAAGAAATGCTACAGAAACCTGAGAAGAAATAAATACAGTACTTATTTTCTAAGAACACTCACTTTCTCCTTTAACATCAAACAGTGTTTGTACTTTTAAACACTAAAGTGGAAAGAGTGACTTTACCATGTTCACTCCACCCAAGTTCATTGCTACAATACCTGAATCTCTGCCAAAGTGTTTGGCCTATCGCTAGGAAGTCCTAAACACAGTCCTGTTTTTGAACACTTTCACCACTCCCTTAACCTTTCCACTTTTAAAATATTTTCTGATATCATGTTTACTTTTACATTTTAAACACTTTATATGAGGAAGTGTATTTTAATTAAATCAAACAGCTGATACTGTGCTTACTACCTGAATGCAGGTGATTCTGTAGTATTTCATTAAAGTTGAAAATAATTGTTTCAACTTTAATATCAAATAATATTTGTGGTACATCTCTAACAACTCTGCTAATAATACTTGTGACAAAAAATGTTCTTATAAATCAGTTTGTATAATTACTGACATGCATAACAACTAACAATAGCCTCTTTTCCAGTAACTCTAAATATATGAGAGTTATCACCTCCTCTCCTGAAAACAATATACTACAAGCACAGGGAGTTCCAACTTAGATATGGATTCTATATCATCAATTTTATGTAATTGGGTAAACAGAAAGAGAATAAGAGATCACCTGAGTTGAGATTACATGAACTATGAGCCCTGAAAGATAATAAAAAGCGAACACACACCTATATGGTAAGAGAGATGTTGAGATGTTTGAGATGAAACAATGTTCCTACACTGGTCACTAGCAGGCACTTTGAGCTCTAGACAGCTCTGTGCTTTCAGAGCATTAGAGGTAGTAAGTTGTGCCATGATGATCTCAAGAAGAGTAGAAGCAAACAAAAAATATGGTGAAGATTAAGTCACTTTTTCCCTCTATAATACATTTGCTTGCAGTGGTGTCTCTCATGAAACCTACTTGCATGCAGTCAAGTCAGCAATTAGTTACTGCCACTAAGAGGCTGTCCCAATGCCTCCAGCTTAGAGCTGGCAGACAGCACGCCAGGTCTGCTCAGTCTCATAACTTTACTCTAATGCCCAGGGGCTGAAAGAGCAGAGCTGCTGTTTCTATAATGACTGTCTCAATAACTGGGCAGGGCATGGTGGACCCATTAATAAATTAAGGTAAAGAAGGAAAAGACAGGAAAATGAGAATGAGGCAGGTTCAATCTCATAATTAAAGCAAACCTCATACTTTTTTTTTGTTAATCATGCATCCATCTGTTGATTAACTAAGATCCAGGTCCTGGGAACTTAAAATGCACCAGGCTCTATGTTAGCAGCTATGGGGAAATAGAAAATTAGGCATGGTTTGGATCCTTGAGTTTAGAATCTAATGGAGAGAAAGATAAGTGTTTCAGACACCTTAGGCTGCTATAACAAAATACCACAGACTGGGCAGCTTAAGCAATAAATGTTTATTTCTCATAGTTCTGGAGGCTGAGAAGTCCAAGATCAAGGCTCTGGCAGGTCCAGTGTCTGGAACAGGTCACTTTCTGGTTTGTAGATGACCACCTTTTTGCTGTGTCCTCACATAGTGGGAAGAAAAAGGCTCTGGTCTTTCTTCCTCTTCTTATGAGGGCACTAATCACAGCCATGAGGGCCCTACCCTCATGACCTAATCACCTCTCAAAGGTCCCATTATCTAACATCATCACATTTGGGGTTGAGATTTCAGCCCATGAAGTTTGAACACAAACAGGCAGTCCATAACATAAGCAAACAACTATTTAGTTTTGAATTATTAGATATATATTAGGTTGAACCATACAAAATTATGTTCTTTGTAGAGAAAAACAGAATATTACAAAGGGTGGCTTGAAGGAATATTCCACAGGTGATGGAACTGTTCTGCGTCTTGATTGCAGTAGTGATTACATAACTCAATGCATTTGTCAAAACTCTCAGAACCATACACCAAAAAAGAGTGAATTCTACTGCACGTAAATTAAATAATAAAATTTAAAAGCAGCTGAATGTCAGTAACTTCATATGGTTCAACCTAACAGATGCTCCAGTCCAAGTAGAGGGTTCTGCAGGATTGCGGGAAGCAGAGATGAAAGAGACTAAAGGAAGAGTAACAGAGAGTCTCGAGAACAACAATCATTTCACCAGAGCCTTGAAAAAATAAAGATGCTTTCAACAGACAAAGAAAAGGAGGGTGAGTAGGTAAACATTCTGCATACAAGAAGAGCACAAGCAGGCAAAGAGTTACACAAACTCATAGCATCTATGGAGAATAGGCAGGAGAAAGTTCATGAAGGTAGGGAAGCCAAGAAAACATGGGTAGAATATGGAGGTCTTAAAAGACCAGACTAAATGAGACTAGCATTTATTCCAGAATCAATGGCAAGCCAGTGAAGTGTTTAAACAGAGGAGGGACATGATTAAATCTATTTTGGAAAGACAACCTTGGTAAAAATGTGGAAGATTTATTTGTTGTGGGAGGTTTTAGAGGCAGGAAAATGACTCTGATAAGGGTTTCTTAATCAGGCTCCGTGAATCTTTTGAAATGGTTACAAAATTGTGTGCGTGTACACACATGCGTGTACACACATTTTTCCTAGAAGAGGGCCTATGGTTTTTGGCAGATACTGAAGGGGTTCATAATCTCAAAAGGGTTAAGAATTATGATATTCAAGTGCATCAGGATGCAGCAGGAGCATTAAGTTTATGGTGAGCAGAATAAATTCATGAGATGCTTTATAAAGACTGCATTTCTGGACTTGCAATTAACTAGTGAGTGAGAGTGAAAGAAGAAGGATCCAAAGATGACAACAGAGTTTCTAGCTTGGTAACCTGGGAAGCGTTGGGGGAGAAGACGTGTGGAGGGAGAAAAGGGGGTATCATTACACTAAGAACAAAAAAAATGATTTCACTTCAAAGAACTGAATATTTAACCTCTGCACTTGTGTCACTCTTAGCTGGAGAATTTTTTTATTTTTTATTTTTATGGGCCAAAGTATTTCTGGCTAAAGACAGAGATAAGATGAACTACAGAGGACCCTGCTTGCATATAAAAATAAAAAGCAGATGAGAAAACAATCTTCAAAGCCTCCCTCAGAGTGGTTTCTCTCTCTGCGCGGACCTGCTTTCCATATTCTCATGGCACTAGGAAGCCTCAGGGGGATGGTGTCTGCCTCCGCCACACAGGGGATGAATGTAACTTATATGAGTGAAATAAGCTAAAGATAGCAATCCAAGTAGTATTAATATTTTTTGAAATGTAGAAAACATTTCATATGACTTGAGGTTTTTACAAATTAGGAATTTGACTCACCAGGGTGAATTACCCCTTAAATGAATACGGTTCTTCCCTTGTGTTTTCATGTTTCATGGAACAAATTGATATTTCTTTAGTAAACACTTGTTTACTAAATAAACATCTACTTGAAGCTGAAAGAGATTGTGCTGTCGAGAGCTTCCCCACGTGCTCTGTTAGCTCATCCATCCCACCTGCAGAGGGCCTGGGATCCAAACCCGGCCTTGGGGAGGCTGGAGAGAGCCAGGCAGCAGCCAGTGAGATTTCGACCAACAAACCCGTATTCACAGCCAGCTACTACGATGGGTGTCAGAAAATACGGAGACGTGAGGGGCTCTCAGCTCGTCTGTGGCGAAGTGGTCAGGGTGCCGCAAGGGAGGCAGGGTCAGGCACGTGGGAGCAGCACCATGGAGGAAGAGCCCTATGGCCAGGCAGGGAGGCTCCAGGGAGGATTGCTGTTGCACAGAGGTGAGACACTCTTTTCTTCGGGAAGAGTATCCGAGGCGTCCTAAATGCTCATACCTCACCTAAACACAGCCCAGTGCTCTTATCTGGATTCCACATGCACAGCTCTGCCAAATCAACCACCGCTCCCCAGGTCTCACTGAAGCAAGCACACCCACGGAGGACTACAGCACACTCAGGCCATCTGGCTTCTCCAGCACCCAGCAGCACACACACACTCACACTCATGCTCACACACACGCATGCACACACCTACTCTCACCAACTGAGCTCCGTGAACAATAAGTGCATAGTCAGTTGTACTGTTCCATCTGTACTTGTGACGGTAAAAGACAAAGGAGTGCAAAAAGGATTGTTCACTGAATGATTTGGAAATGCTTGACAAAGGCAGACTGCTAATAAAGAGGCTGTCAAATTAGGTGTGAAAGAGATGATCTGTAAAAAGGAGGAGGGAAAATTGTTAAAAAAATTGTCAAAAATCTTCTCTTTCAGATTACAGATTATCCACGTGTTCTCAAGTTCTTCCACTTTAAGAAACCCCGACTGCAATATAGTTGTGGTTAATGAAAAAACAATGATGTGGAATGAAGCAGTTCCATAGTCAAAGAAAGGCCTGGGACTTATGTCAAAGAATTGGTGAATAAGCTACTTGGGAGGCCGAGGCAGCAGGATCACGTGAGTCCAGGGGTTTGAGGTTGCTGTGAGCTATGATGACACCACTGCACTATAGCCCGGGAGACAGAGCAAGCCCCTGTCTCAAAAAAAAAAAAAAAAAAAATAGTTGGTGAATAAATGTGCATTTATATATATTCAATTAAAATAAACATTTCAAGGAGTGTATGGATCTTTTTTTATGATTCTCTGCTTAAACTGCCCTTTTGCAATTTACTGGCCTACTACCATAGGAATTAACCCAAAACCTGGCGATTCTCCAATTCCTCTCCTACATGAATTAACTGGAACAGTTACCATCACCACTACCATCCATCCTCACCCGGTGCTACCCCATTACCAGCCAAACTCCCTTCCATCTGGGAAATCACTGGCTCTATCACTGGCCTTTTCAAAGATGATCTGCCAACCACCCAACATTCATTTTCTGTGATTTGGATTTAGCTTCACTTGTCAAAAAGGATTTTATATTAAGATTTAAACCTTAACCACTGCCACATCTTCCTTCAACTTGCTCAATAAGATTTCAAACAACCTAGAAAATAATTTAGTGCCTGAATAAATATACAAAGTGTTATCATTTATATTCCAGTTGCAAATTTTAGATATTGAAGATCAATTTTTAAAACTTTAAAAATTAATTTTTGAATGCAAAGTATGTGGTTATTTTCCCTGTTTTGGTATATTCCAATTTAAGGTGTTATATAGTAACTACAATATTCAAATTGTAACTATTGAAATTAAATTCGATAAGAAACCTGTCATTTTACTGAATAACTGCCTTGTTCACAGTTTTGAAAAATTTATTCAGTTGGAGGAGTGTCCTCCTTTAAAACCTGATGTTTTAAAATCCATGTTATAAAAAGACTACTGGTGAACGCCAGCTATTCTATAGCTCTTTTTACATAATGTCTTAAAATATCAATATATCATTATTCAGTATATCCCTAGCACTTTTTGTAAGATCTCAGAAGCACTATGGAATGCTCTGCCTGGCACTTGATCTTTACACACAGGATTCAACATAACAGAGCAACTCGAGAAGACAGAACTGGATTTCCTGAATGGATAATGAGCTCTCTTATATTTAATCCACTGGAGGCTAACTTCACCCTTACTTAAAAAAGAAAAAAAATGGTTCTATTCAAATTACATTTACTTCCTATGATAGGCAGCCAAAATGGAAACTACCAGAGCTTCATGATTTTTAAAGCCCTACATTTCCTCTAGTTCTTAAAGTTTTGCTCAAGTTTTACTGGTCAGCTCCTACTGACCTGAGCTACTAGTTCCATAATGGATTCCTTCTTATGGATCTCACATTTAATAGAGCAGATGTACCTAAATGTTAATATACAGTCATCACAAATTAAGTTTAAAACCAACTCAATTGGTTTTAGTGCATCATTATATAGTATAATTAAACAACTGGGACAAACCATTACAAAACAGTGAGTTGTGACATCATGCACCCATTTCCTTCCGAACTGTTCCCTAAATCCACACCTCTACCTGTCAACACACACATGCACGTACACACAAACACACACCACTCTTTCATGGCATAGTTTTCAATCCACTTTAGAGAACTAGGAAAAGGTTAAGACATTTAAGATTTAGTTCCATAAAGATTTTATTATTGTTGTTGTTTTCTTTCTTTCTTTTTTTTTTTAGAGACAGGGCCTCACTCTGTTGCCCAGGCTGGAGTGTAGTGGCATGATCATAGCTTACTGTAACCTCAAATTCCTGGGCTCAAGCGATCCTCCCACCTCAGTCTCTTGAGGAGCTGAGATTACAGGTGTTCACCACCACATTTAGCTAATTTTTTTTCTTTTTTTTTTTGTAGAGTCAGGGTCTTGTTATGTTGCCCAGGCTGGCCTTGAAATCCTGGGCTCAAGTGATCCTCTGGCTTCAGCCTCCCAAAGTGCTGAGCCACCATGCCCAGCATTTTCTGTTTTCTTTCAAAAATGCCTCGCCTATCAGGACACAGAGCTATGCTAGCTCAGCTGTAAATAAGAGGACATGACCTTGAAGGGGTGTGGAGCTCACTGGTTTTAGATGCTGATTCCACATCTCGATCACAGGTGATGGCTATACTGATGTGGACAAGATCATCTGAATCACTGGCCAAAATAAGCATTTTGAATTTTCATTTGTATGTGAGTGGATTCAGAGATTAAAGTGGTATATCCATAATTATATGCTCACTAGCATTAAAAAGTACTTAGGCGAACTTCTAATTAAAAGGTGGATATTACATGTATGTTATCTCCTCTTGTTCCTGAATCCCTGCCAATGAAAAAAAAGATATAAAAGATCCCAGTGAATGAGAAATGCAACACTTTTCAGTAGATGGAAAACAAAAACAGGAATGGTTATAGGATGAGGAAAAGCAGAGGCTGCAAGGGGAACACTACAGAGAAATCAATCTGCTCTGCCACCCAAGCTCCAGGCTCAGGGGAGCAGACCCAGCCACAAAGGGCAGGGTAAGGTGGGTGCAGGGCTGAAAACTGGGGGACTTAATAAATCCCAATATCTGGAACATTAGGATCTCCAGATCCTCCCCCAACCCTAAACAGACACTTTTCTCAGGAAAAGAGCTGGCTTGCTCAAGAGCTTTTAATTTGCTTGCCAATGACTCATTCCTGTGTGCACGGTGTGTGTATTAAAATACGCATAACATAAAATTTACCATCTTAACCATTTTAAATTTTATTTAAAATATTTTTTTAGAGAAAAGGTCTTGCTTTGTCACCTGGCTGGAACGCAGTGGCATCATCACAGCTCACTGCAGCCGTGAACTCCTGGGCTCAAGTGATCCTGCCACCTCAGCCTTCCAAGTAGGTAGGATTACAGGCACATGCCACCATGCCCGGCTAATCTTGTAACTTTTTTGTAGAGACATGTCTTGCTATGTTGCCGAGGCTGGTCTCAAACTCCTGAACTCAAGCATTCCTTCTGCCTCAGCCACCCCAAAGTACAAGGCATGAGCCATTGCATCAGGCCCAATCTTAAAACATTTTAAAATGAACAGCTCAGTGGCATTAGGTACATTTACAATGTTGTAATGTAACACTGTAAACATCTCCACCATCCGTCTTCAGAACTTTTTCATCTTTTCAAACCAAAACTCCATAGCCATTAAATACTAACTCACCAGCCCCTGGAAACCATCATTCCCTTTTCTTCTCTATGAATTTGACTATTCTGGGTACCTTGTATAAGTGGAATCATGCACTATTTGTCCTTTTGTGACTGGCTTATTTCACTCAGCATTATGTCCTCAAAGTCCATCTGTATTGAAGTATGTATCAGAGTTGCCTTTCTTTTTAAGCCTGAATAATATTCCATTGTATGAATATACCATATTTTTTAAATCCATTCATTCATCCAAAGACACTTGGGTTACTTCCACCTTTTGGCTATTGTGAAGAATACTGCTATGAATGTGTGGTATACAAATATCCCTTTGTATCCCTGCTTTCTAGTGACTCACTCTTACATATGAACAAATAAATGAGGATCAAGAGATGTTTTAAGAAAACTTCCCAACACTGAAGACAGAAACCAAAATAAATGAAGAAGGGCTCTTGAAATTTAAAAATAAAATAGTATAAATGTTAGCTGAGCATGGTGGTGCACACCTGTAGTCCCAGCTACATGGCAAGCTAAGGCAGGAGGATCACTTGAGCCCAGGAGTTTGAGGCTGCAGTGAGCTATGATTGTGCCACTGCACTCCAGCCTAAGCAATGTAATGAGACCCTGTACCTTTAAAAAAAAAAAGTTAGATGGGTTAGAAAATAAAATCGTAGAACTCTCCCAGCAAACAGTATAAAAAGAGAGATCAAACATAGCAGAGAAAGAAAAGAATCAATGAAGATGGTCCAACCACAAATAAATAGGATGTTCCTATTTGAGAAATGTGTTTATCAAAGAAACAACAGAAGATACTCCCTCAAAATTGAAAGATACTAGTGTCCACATTCAAAGGGCCTTCCAAGAGCCTGGCAAAGATAAAAATATACTATACGAGGCACATCAGGGTGAAATAGCACCTTACCAGGAATAAAGAGAGGATGCTAAAAGTTTCCAGAGCAAAAAGCACATCCTAGAAAGGTTTAGGAAACAGATAGTATCAGAGATCTCAACAGCAATACTCATAGGTAGACTATGGTAGAACAATGGTTTCCAAATTCAGAAAAAATGACTTTTTAAGCTAGAAATCTATGCCTAAGCAAATCATCAATCAAGAAAGAGGCAAACAGCGTGTCCATCAGAGGAGAGGAGCAGAGAAGGCCCAGGACAGAGGCAGCAGGCCCAGAAGGCACAGGTGGGAGTAGGGCGTTGAGGCCTCCACCTCACACTTGGGCCTGTGGCTTTGTTTCTGATTCAATCATTCATTCAACAGTGAATGAATGAGTGTCAGTTCGCTGAGTGTCTCCTTGTGCCAGGCACTGTTCTGTTCTAGGTGCTGGGGAGACAAAGCTGAACAAAACAAAGTTTCTGTCCTTATCCTGTTTTTGTTCCAGGGAGAGAGGGACAACAAACAAACTATCTGATAGGTAACATGCTATGAGGAGAATAAAGCAGGCTGAGGGGACACAGTGGGCCTGGGGGAGTGCTAGCTTAGAGAGACTGGAGGTGACCCTGGAGACCAGAGTGCAGTGAAAGAGAGAGTCCCAGGGGTTCGGGGGGGGTGGTATGCGTGGGGAGCAGCCAGGCAGAGGGACTTCAGGACTGGCTGCCTTCACCAGCTGGGCTCTTGACAAGCATTCTCCAAGGACAAGATTTTCACTTGCTCCTGGCCTGCTCATTTCTTCTGGACCCTCTGAGAAACGATTCTACCTGGCAGGGCTAAACAGCCCCAGTTACCACAAGGCTGGAGCTCTATCAGGCCAGTCCTCTCTGTCCCCTCCCCAGTGGAGAGATGACACAAGACTTTGCAAGGGAGATAGGACCCCAAATAGAAAGGACATAAGTGGTTAAGTGCTACAGTGGTTAAGTCCAAGCCCCAAACTGATCTAGGCAGACGAAACATCTCACACTTACATTGCTTTTTATGTACATTTTCACATGCAAGAGAGAGGCAGAGCAGGTACTATCATTTTCATTTACAGATTAAGAAACTGAGACACTGCCAGATAAGGAACTTGCTCAGGGTCACCGATCACATTCATTAATTACAGTCCAAACTCTTAACTTGGGCCTGCTGTCAGAGACCAGCAATGCGTCAAAACTAAACATAAAAGTGTTTTTCCCTATTACTTTTAATTTTCTCCATATAAGTAAAAATAACACCCAAGTTGTAAGTGGTTCCTGAGAACAAAGGGGATCTTGTTATTTAGCATTTAATAAAATACAAGACTACTCCTCTTGGAACTTTGCTTTGAGTTGCAATTTTCTAGCTACCTGCAGTAAGAGACAGGTACAGGAACTGGGTTAGATTTACTCCACCTCTGATTAGAAACAACTACAGTTCAGGAAAAGAAATGCAAACTAAAGGATGGAATAAAGTCCACCTAGAAGAAGAATGATGTTTCAATGATTAGATTACTAGCATTACTATTAATACTAGTTCCCTTCCAGAATAGAATATACCACCCTCAGCCTTCCCTTCCAAATACTGTACTTTCCTTTTCTTTACGTGGCTTTGGGTTATAGTTCTGTTCTAAGAGCAGAGGAATGTGTGCATGTGCTGGGTGGTAGTGTGCAGAGGCGCAGGGTGGGAGGTGCGGCTGCCGCGTGCCGGCATATGGAGTCACCAGCGACAGCCCTGCTGCTCCTGCTGAGCGAGGAAACGTAAGGTGGCCCTGTCTCCACCTGGGCCTGGCTCCGCTCCCAAAGCTAATCCAAGAATTGAATCATTATTTGCAATCTGAAGTCAGACAACTTCTTCTTAGCCAGATTTAAAACACTGCATTTCTATGGTATCTAACAGTTTAAAAAATACTCTAACATTTAATCCTTAGAACTTCCCTATGAAAGAAGCACACTAGTGTCTGCAATTTACTTGAAATGAGTCAAAAATCTAAAATGGATGGATGGACAGATATGTGACAAAACAAAGTAAAATAATACAGGCAGAATCTAGGTATTGGATGTGTGAGTATTCACTGTAAAATTCTTTCAGCTGTGTTGTATTTTTGAGCTGTTCATAACAAGGTGTTGGTTTGGGGTGGGGAGAAAGGGACTTTCCCCCATGCTGGATAATTTCAATATCCATGTGAATGATTCTTTCAACAACCCAGTCTCAAGCTTCCTGGCGCTCTGAATGTCTATGATGCTCTCCCCTCACCTCCTGGACCTTACCCTCACTTGGAACATTGCTGCCTCAAGGTTAAAGTAACTATTAAGTATTTCTTCAGACCAAATTCCTTTCATTCCAGCTACACTGCCCTACAAGTGCTTACACTTCAGGAAGTCTAATGCCTAAATCAGCCCTCTTTCCATGACTTCTGCTTCTGCATCCAGCTCCATGGGGCATCAGCTGACTAGACTAGGCTCTTATCAGCCCTCTCAGCATTCTTGTGGGGGCCAGGCACTGCTGGAGAATGGGGAATGGGGACACAGAGACAGAAAACCTCAGTAGCCTCTGCCTGCAGGGAGCTTCTCTGAATTGTCCCATTGGCTGATGACAGTCCCTTCATCAGCTGCTGTGTCTCTTGAGGTGAACCAATTAGTCTTTGGTAATTTTGTTGCTTTCTGGCACAATAAAATGTTCTGGCTCATCTTGAATATTTCCTGCCTCAAACCTGGAACTGGCCATTCCTCCAAGGAGACCTAGTTAGACACCACCATCTGGGTGCTAGACGTGTTCACTGCTAGGGTTATCACTGCTTCAAGGACTGTACCGGGGACAGAGCTGGGAAATAGGTGTTCATACTGATATTTCCAATTAAGATTTAACATTACAGGTTTTTATTTAACTTCATCTGCAAATAGAGAAGATTTCTAATTCTTTCTTACCAAATTGTATGCCTCTCACATTCTTGACTTCATAGGGAAAGCCTCTAGTTTTGCTAGTTTTTCCCCCTATTAAGATGCTGGCTTTGGCCTATATATGTATGCATGCAAATATGTATAGATGAGAATGTTTAATTGTTACGCAACTATGCATTGAGTCCTATTTTATTGAGCATTTTTTAAAGGAATAAGGTTGAATGTTGTCAAATACCTTTTGGGCATCTATAGAGATGATCACATAACTAAATTTTCTCTGCTATTTATCTAGAATGATAAATCATGTGAATGGATTAAAAGATCACATTTGAATAAACTCCACTTGATCATGATCAACTTTTAATGTACCATTAGATTCTATTTGTCAACATTTTCTTAAAATTTTTGCATCGATATTGATGAGTAATATTGTTTTGCAGTTTCCTTTGTTGTGAAGTCCTTATCAGATTTTAGTATTGTTATAGTCATTTCATTAAAAGAATTTGGAATTTTTCCTTCCTTTTCTGTGATCTGGAACAGGTTAAGTAGAATTGGGATTATCTGAGCTTTAAAGATTTGGAAGAATTCCCCTGTGAGTCCATCTGGGTACAATGTTTTTAATCAAGCTCTTTTACAATTTTCCCTGCTTCATGTGCAGTTGGGCTGTTTAGATTTTCTGTCTCTACTGGCATCGATTTTGGTAAGTTGTATTTTCATAGAAAGTTGCCCATTTAATCTAGGTTTTCAAATATATTTGCACAAAGTTGTGCAAAGCAGTCTCTTATTTTATTTTAAATTTCCTTAGTTTTGATGTTATTTCCCTTTGCCGTATCTTATTTGGATATCCAGTTGACCCTTGAACAAACTAGGCTTGAACTGCACAGTTTCACTTATACATGGATTGAAAATACATGATTTGAGTGATGTGAAACCCAAGTATATGCAGGGCTGACTTTTGGTGTACGTGGGTTCTACAGGGCCCACTGTGCACTTCCGTATGTGCAGATTATGGTACGGGGAGGGGTCCTGGAACCAACACCCCACACTCCGAGGGATGATCACATATTGTTTTCTTTTCCCACTTCCCTTTCAATTAGGTGGGCTAGTAGTTTTTCTCTTTTTTTGATCAATATAAGAACTAGATTCTTGATTTATTTATTGTTTTACTGTTTACTAACTGGTTAATTTCAGCTTTTATATTTATTAATCCTTTCTGTCTTCTTTTAGTTTATTTTGTTGCTTTTTCCCCAGTGTTTTGAGTCTGATGCTTAGTTCTTTTTAATATTTAAACATTTTTATATCTATAGATATTTATGCTATTTATCTTTTCCTAAGCATTATTTTGACCACATCCCATAGGCTTTGATATGTCTTGTTTTTATTATTATTTTCTCAGAATTCTGTAGTTTTGTTCATATTTTCCTTTTGATCCAAGAATTTGTTTAATGGAATTTTAATTTTAAATTTTAAATTTTCCAGATTGAAGGGTAATATGGTTTTAAATGTTTGTATCCCCTCAAAATTCCTATGTTGAAACTTTACCCTCAGTATGATGGTATTTGGAGGTGGGGCCTTTGGGAAGTGACTAGGTCATGAGGTTGGAGCCTCATGAATGGGATTCAAAGAGCCTCCAGAGAGCTGCCTTTCCCCTTCCACCACGTGAGGACACAGTAAGAAGGGACCATCTGGGAAGCCGAGAGTGAGTCCTCACCTAGATCTGCTGGCACCTTGATCTTGGACTTCCCAGCCTCTAGAACTGTAAGAGAGAAAATTTTTGGAGTCTATAAGCCACCCAATTTATGGTATTTTTGTTATAGTGGCCCAAAAGAACTAAGACAAAGGGTCTTTTTTTAATGAATAAAAATAACCTTTATTTAAGACTTTGCACCTTTGAGCAAATGGACATTTTTACTCTACTCTCAAATTATAAACAGATGTTTTGTTTTTATTTGCACTTGCTTTATCTTTTTCTTTGTGTATTGTCATCTCTCTTCTTGTGGTACTGTTAGGTTTACTCCAAAAATGTTATACTTCTGATGATCACTCTTGACACAAAACAAAGTCAAATCCTGGCTCTATCATTAATCAGTTGCAAGCCTTTCAGGGAAGTCAGTTAATCTCTCTTAGCTTCATACCCTCATCTGCTTAAGTAGGGTGTTGACTTTAAGGTTTGTTTAGGTCTCAATTCTGTTCTATAGTTGCATTGTAAGTGATAATTACCTCTATTTCCTATTTAGAATAAATTGGCACTGAAGTAAAATGCTACTGCTAACCTATTCTTGAACTTTAAGCAGTGGAATTTAAAAAGCCTTGTGACAATTTCTTGCATTTCCCTCTTGACATACCTCCTTGTTAGTATCTTCTCTGATTATTAATGAAAATTAAGAATTCATGTTAAGACTGTTCATTAGGTACTTCATGGGACTAATTTAATAATGAAAACTTTCAAGGAAGAAACAATTTTTTTACAAAAAAACCTTGAACTTACTAGGCATTTTACATAAATTCTGAATAAATCTTCACTCTGACGGTAGGTGATATTATCCATTTGAACATTAGGAAAGGGAATTTTAAAAGTGATTGCTTTCCTTGGGTTTCAAGGTACTGAAAGATAAATAATTTGAACCCAGGTCTGGATGATGGCAAAGTCTGCCCCATTTCATATTACTACTGATTAAGAAACAGGCTCAACCATTTGTTCTTTTTGGCTGACTCCATAAGGTAGTTGGTTCAGGGTTTTTTGCCCCTTCTTTTTTAGAGATGGAGTCTCACTCTATTGCCCAGGCTGGTCTCAAACTCCTAAGGTCAAGCAATCCTCCCACCTCAGCCTTCCAAAGTACTGGGAATTCAGCCGTGAGCCACTGTGCCCAGCTGTTGTTCCTTTTCTTATTTTGAGGGCTTTTAAAAAATAATTGTGCTAAAATACATACAACAAAATTTATCATCTTAACTTTTTATTTATTAATATTTATATATTTGTAGACAGCCTCTTGCTCTTTGCCTGAGCTAGAGTATAGTGGCATCATCATAGCTCACTGCAGCCTACAATTCCTGGGCTCAAGTGATGCTCTCGCCTCAATCTCCTGAGTAGCTGGGAATACAGGTGTGCATCACCACACCTGGCTAAATTTTTCATTTCTTGTAGAGACAAGGTCTCACTATTGCCAGTCTGGTCTTAAACTCCTGGGCTCAAGTGATCCTCCTGCCTCAGCCTCTTAAAGTGCTAGAAATACAGGCATGAGCTACCATGCCCCATCTTAACCATTTTTAAGTGTACAGGTCAGTGGTATTAAGTATATTTGCATTGTTATGCAACCAGCCTTTTGCTTTTATGATTATTAATATCTAGCTTTACTCAGAAAATGATTTCTATTTTTCAAAATTTTTTGAAGTTTTTTACAATCAACTAATATAAGGTCAACTGTTATGAATGATCCATGTACTCTTTAACATACATTCAAGAGTCTCTGTTATTGGGGTACAGAGTTCAATATATATCTGTAGCTCTCCTTATTAACTATTTATTTAGGCTATCTATATCCTTACTACTTTTTTGTACTTGATGTATATAAATCAGCAAGAGGTATGTTAAATTCCCTTATTACCATGTGTGTCTATTTCTCCTTTCAACTCCTAAAGTTTCTTTCTGCTTTCAGAAAGTTGCTTCTATGATATTTGGAGCAAAGGTATCTAAAACTCTCATTTCTTCATTGTGAATTACATCCGTTAGGATTTTACAGTGTCTCTGTCTCATATAATGCTGTTTTGGTGTAAACTCTACCTTGTCTGATATCAAGACTTTCTTTTTCTATGTATTTTTCTGGTATATCTTCCTTTATTTCTAACACGTCTCAGCCACTTTCCTTTAAGTGTGTCTCTTTACACTGCACAGAGTTAGATTTTACTTTACCAGTCAGTCTGAGACTCTTTAACTTTTTTTTTTTTTTTTTTTTTTTTTTTTTTTTTGAGACAGAGTCTCACTCTGTTGCCCGGGCAGACTGAGTGCCGTGGCGTCAGCCTCGCTCACAGCAACCTCAATCTCCTGGGCTCGAGCAATCCTCCTGCCTCAGCCTCCCGAGTAGCTGGGACTACAGGCATGTGCCACCATGCCTGGCTAATTTTTTCTATATATTTTTAGTTGGCCAATTAATTGCTTTCTATTTATAGTAGAGGCGGGGTCTCACTCTTGCTCAGGCTGGTTTCGAACTCCTCGGCCTCCCAGAGAGCTAGGATTACAGGCGTGAGCCACCACTCCCGGCACTCTTTAACTTTTAATAGCAACTTAACCCTATTTAGATTTATCAATATAATTTACTTATATAATACTTAATGTATGGTATGAGGTCTATTTTCTTTGCTATTTCTTTTCTTCTTTGGCATTTCTTTTCGTACTTAGAAACTTTTGTGCTTTTGTCTCAATGGTTTCTTTATACTAATACCTCTATATAATATTCTTAGTTATCTCTTTATGCAGATATTATCTGTTGGCTTTTCAAATGGAAAATTCCAGAATTATTATTTAGAGTTGGCATTACCTCTAGACGGACTCTTTCCCCCATGACTACTCATGATAAAGTAATGCATGGAAGAAAAGAAAATATTTTCTACAAGGAATAAAAAGAATGTAATTTCTTCTTCTTTCCAAAGAAAGGAAAGAGAAAAACTAGAAAAAAATGAAGAGAGGAGTTGGGGGAAGCAAAAAAAGAAATCATATAAAGATATGGGGAATTTATACAAAGGTCAGCAAAAGTTCAGTCTATTAATTTGGTATTTAGTAGTTATCATCTGTAAGTTAGCTGATTACCCTTAGGCTACACATAAACATACCTTAAAGGGCTAAGCTTTTTAAGTTTCTAAGAAAATCTTCAGTTAGCAGTTTAGAGTCTTCTAAAATTAAAGTAAGAAATAATTGGCGTGAAAATGCAAGGGTTAGCTGTGTGGGAAAATGTCTAATTGAGGGTTGTAAGTTTCTTCTATCTTGAAAAGAATAAATATTTTGAAGAGTAACATTGAAGGAGGCATTTTTAAAAGAAATTAAATGCTTATTAGAAACTACAGGAAAAAGAGTGGAAAGGATATGGCAACAGAACAATCAAAAGAAAAGGATAATGGAATAATAAACAGGTTAATGATAATTAACAATAATAAGATACCGTTAAAATTTTAATTAAACTTAAAGCAGTGGAAGGAAATACTGAAAAACTGAAATACTTTATATAAAAATTCTAAACTACTGATAAACTTCTAATGTTATAAATTCTAAAAGAAAAAACATAAATGAAAAAAATATGAAAAAACAGTTCAACCTGAAAAGTATGAAAAATGCAAAAAAGAACACTGGTGAGCAATTTTTCACACATCAAATCACCAAAGATTACGAAGACTGACAGTTTTAGTGCGATGAAGACATGCGCCTGTTGTTGGTACATAAATTTCCTTTACCTTTCGGGGAGGCAGGGTGGGTGGCACTCTGGGTCAAAATGTAAGTTGAACATACCCCTTCAGCCACCAAATCTACTTCTAGAAATTTACCCATAGAAGAGATCATGTAAATGTACAAAGACTATCCATTGAAGCAGTCTCAAAAGAGTAAAATTAGAAGAGACTTAAATATCCACTAACAATGGGTAGGATAAATAAACCGTGGTATGTCCACAAGAATGACTGCTGCTACAGTCATTAAAAAAGTAGGGATGGTGGGGAAAGTCACATAACAAAGAACAGTGCCACTATAATTCCTGACCACTGCTCCCACTTGGGCCCTCAACGCCCTGTCTCTGACCACAGACTCACAGGTCCTTCTGCTGACTTGACATAAGCTCTCCTACTGGCAATGAAAAGGAACGAAGTACTGATACATGCTGCGACATGGGTGAATCTTAAAAACATCATGCAAGGTGAAAGAGCCAGACACAATGCTTCCACTTATGTGCAATGTCCAAAACAGGCAAATCTATAGAGACAGAAAGTAGACTAGTGGCTGCATAGGGTTGGGATGAGTCGTAATGGGGGCATTTGGGGTGACGGCTTAGGGGAATGGGGTTTCTTTTTGGGGTAATGAAAATATTCTAAACTTGATCGTGGTGACAGACACACAATTCTGTGAATATACTACAAGCCACTGAATTGCACGCTTTAAATGGGTGAATTGTATGGCTTGTCAATTGCACCTCAATAAAGCTGTTTTGCTCTCCCATATGCTGGATACATTTGCATGCCACCTTGCTACCTCACTACCCTTATCCTTACAGTTAAACATACCTTCTTTCTTTATTCTAATGTGTGTGAGTTTCACCATCTGCATGCAACAAACCAGCTCTATACTCATCTGTTACTCCACCTTTCTAGCCATCTGAAAATATGTATCAATAGCTAGAATAAAAGCTCTTATCCTTTGATTCAGAGATTATCTTTTTGAAAACTATTGTGAGGAAATATAAAAACTTAGAGTCAGATTTATATTCAAAGCAATAATTTTTATAATTTGGAAAAACTGCAAACCATCTAAATGTTTAACCACAGAAGAATCAATAAACTATAATATGCCCATACAAGGGGTAGCAAAAATACATTTAAATGTTTTCAAAGAATATGAGTAATTAAGAAAGAGTGTTCATGATCTATATGTGAAAAAAGCAGAACACAATAGTGTATGTATTATATAATGTGATTCATGTTATGTATGTATTACATCTCTGCAATAGCATGGATGTGGGGGACATCCACTGCTTTCTCAGAATGCTTCCTCTTCCTGGGAGGATAGCCACCATGTTAGTGTAATGGGACCACACTGCCTAGCTGTCAGGACAGGCACTGATCTGGGGATGGGGTGGGCCAATCACAGGCCCTTCCCCCCAAATTTGCAATTGCGATTATGAGATTCAATTTGATTGCTCTCCTGAACTGAGATCTAACCTCAGGCCCCTTTGCAAGTCGGCTGCGGTTTGTTATCTGAGGAATGCTGGTAGGGTCTAGGCCAAATGGGGCAGCTCTGACTCCTCCCTGATAGCCAGTGAGCTTAAATTCCAGCGTTCTTAGCTTTTGCTGAAATGCTAAGGCAGGAAGTCTCCAGCGTGCACTGGTTGAGAACAGCAAGGCTAACGTCCACCTGTGCCAGCAGCTCCCTGTAGCATCTTCTTGCTGAACTTGCTCCAGTCATAGTAAATAATCAAAGAGCCGATTTTGCTACGCAAACAACTAGAGTTTATGGCAGTCTAAAATTTTCTTCCCATCACCTCATAGGTCACCACTTGCTGTTGCATTTTCTGCAGGCTGGGTACACAAAACTCACCTTTCTTCCAGAACATACTGTGTAAGTTGACTTGGAATTCTTACCCTACTCTCAGTGTGTTCCAGGTGGTCACACACCAGGAGGAATCAGGCACTCTCCAGTCCCGGGCCTGACAGCACCCAAATCATTAGGGACACAGGGGCACCCTCAAGCCCTAAGAACTCTGGCACATCTGCCACTGGGCTTTTGGTGACATCATGAGGGCAGATGCTCTGGTCCCACAGGCCACGGCTCTGCTTCTCTTCTGCCCCTGGTTACTCAAGCAAATTACCCAACACCTCCCTGCCTGAGTTTCCTCATCTTCAAAAGGGAGGTAACATCATCTGCCTCAGAGCAGGCATTCATCAATGTTAACTTCTGTTCCTTCTTTTATGGAATCTCCTTTTCTATTAAAAAAAAAAACGCCAATTTGCTGCGGTGGGCATTATAATTACAACCTCTAAGTCATGGTACCCATCAAGAGGCCAGGACATTATTCTTATAAATACACACACGCACACTTTTTTTCTTTGTATGTACTGTACTTGGAAGTATGTGTCACATGGACGTATGTGTCACACTGAGTCATCAGGCTTCTGAATCCATGAGCAGGTCAGCAGTCTCTGACACATTCTCCTTCAACTCTTCTGACAGGCAGATCTTTCATTTTTACAGCTTTATGGAGGGATATTTCACAGACCATAAAATTCACCCATTTAAAGGGTAAAGTTCAGTGCTTTTTACTATTGACACAGGCAGATCTTGAACCACCACAGAGAGGAAGATAAAAAATAAATTGGCTCCTTTCTTTCGTGGCTTGTATTCTCTCTTCTCTGCTATGTCCTCGTCTTTCCCTCTGCTACTGTGTTTTCCTGGGTGTCCCCTCTAACCTACAGCAACCTTCGGACTCCTCGGCAGCACCTCCTGGTGGCTGGCAAGCCTGGGAGGGAGCCAGCCGCCGGGGCAATGGGTTTAGCTGTCTCTGCCGTGACCCATGCTCCCCCAAGTGGAATAAGCTCTGGGCTGAGACGATCTTACTGAAAATCAAAGAAACAAAGATAAAAACAAAGCAAAAGAAATAAAGGCATTTTTATGGACTTTTAAAGTATAGAGAGCAAGTTCAGAGTTTATAAGCAAAAGCTGAGATTTATTTTAAAAGAGTATTGCCGGGTAATCTTTGCCCTTATTCCCACAAGTAGTCAAAATCCCACAAGTAATCATGTGAACCTGTCAAATAATAAAGAATTATTTGGGGACAAGAAATAAATTCATATGTGTGATGGACAATGACTTAATACTTAATCTGGTTCCACTTTTTCATCTTGATTTCTACTGTTGATTAGTTCCTACTATCTAAAGGAACATTTTCAAGACATATTTTCTGTTCCTAGTTTATCTCTCTTTGGTCATATTTTCCAATCTGAACTTAACTTTGGTGTTTTCTCTGGATCTTGGTAGTGAAAAGAATCGACATATTTTAGAATAAATGTTAAAAATGAAAACCCTCTTGCCTGAAAAGTTATACCAGTATTCACACTATTTGAGTAAATTACAGGAATTCAAAAGAATTTTAGGTAATATAATTATCAGATAGAAATTGTAAAAGGAATACATTTAAAATTATGAAAGACCCAAAGGAATAAGAATCCTGGGGAAAAAAGGATAAACACAAAGCATAGAAAAACTGACAGAAATATATCCAAATACATCATAAATCACAGTATGTATACATGAAAAAAATGTGTCCATTTAACTGAATAAAAATTTAGACTGTGTAAAAAGAAAAGTAAACCTTGCAAAATCCATAGAGACACACACAAATACAGAGAAGTTAAGAAGAAAAAGAGGGCCTGTAATCCCAGCACTTTGGGAGGCTGAAGCAGGAGGATTGTTTGAAGCCAGGAGTTCAAGACCAGCCTAGGCAACAAAGAGAGATCCCATATCTACAAAAAATAAGAAAAATTAGCCAGGTGTGGTGGTGTGCACCTGTAGTCCCAACTACTTGGGAGTTTGAGGCAGGAAGATCACTTGAGCCCAAGCATTCGAGGTTACAGTGGGCTGTGATCGCACAACGGCACTCAGCCTGGGCGACAGAGCAAAGATCCTATCTCTTGAAAAAAAAATAAAAAAAGAAGAAGAAGAAGAGGAAAAAAATATATACACTACTGAGGAATTTAGATTCTGGGACTGGTGAACAAGGTAATTCAGATTAACTCTCTCTCCAAACATAACTGGACAAAATATAAAGGCTATTTTTTGAAAGGCATTATAAAACCAACAAGAGAGCAAAGAATGGCCAAGCCAAGGTCCTGGGAGAACGGAGGTCCAAGCAGGCGAGCCATGCATATGGGGGCCACTTTCCTCTTGGAGTGTCCTCTGGTTCTGGAGAGCATGGCCGAGCAACACTGGGTCCAAAGGACCTTGTCCAGGACCCAAAGGACATAAATTTGAGCCCAAGGCTCACCAAAGCCAGGGAGCCTGGTGAGTTGTCCTCAGTTTAGCTGGGGACCCTGAAGGAGTACTCCTTACAAAATAAAGACAAACTAGAAATTGGCAGGCCCTCATAGGCACTGCAGCTTAGTTTTAAATCATTTTAGTCCTTAAAATTGGACTAATGTGATCCCAGATTGTTACTGTTGCCTGGAAGAAATAAACACAAACCCATCTGGAAGAAGACCACCTCATCATACACCTCAATTTATTTTTGAATTGTTTTATTCCATTTTTGGAGCACTCAGTAAAAAAAATAACCAGGCATATAAAAAGGCAAGACTATAAAATAATAAAAGCTAGTAGATACGACAAGCAATAGAAACATATCCAGAACTGCTCTAGACATTAGACCGAAAGACAGACTTTAAAAAAACTATGCTTACTATACTCAACAGCATAAAAGACAAGATAAATCGTTTTGGCAGAGAACTGGAAACCATAAAGGAGAATGAATAAACATATACAAAGAGGTTCAATCTAATTAGTAACTAGGGAAATGTATAATAAAATTACAATTAGCTACAAGTACATTCCAACCTATGATAGCTTTGTTTTTTTAAAATGACACCACCAAATGTTGCTAAAGATATTGTGTAACAAGAAGTCTCATGAACTCCTGGTAAGAAAATAAACTGTTTAAGTCACTTTAGAAAATTGTTTGGCAATACGGGCGGTCCCCAGGTTAGAGACGAGATACATTCCTAAGAATGTCTTTAGGTCAGATTTGTATATAACTTGGATCCCTGATGAACAGCACACATATGGTCATAATAACAATAACAATAATAGCAATACTATAATGGCTCATATGTGATAATAATAATATAGTGTAATACTATAATAATAGTAATAATACCCTGTACTATATAATGATAAATTACAGAAACTATGGTGCTCTTTCTTTTAATTTGAACAAACTCATATATAATGTTTAGATAAAAGATAGGAGAAATTTCAAAAAAGAATATTAAAAGTTAATACTTATCTGATGTTGCATCAATGTTTTGCTTACTGGAAAGGGTATGTTTGAGGCAAGAGGGCAGGCTAACAATAATCAGAAGGTGATGACGGAGATGGTGAGGGAGAGGATGGAGTGGGTGCTGGAGAATCAGGATTTGATTCTGTTTTTGGAGAAGGGGAGTGTACCACTGAAGTCGGTTTCTTGAAAAAGGTATCTAGGGTTGTTTGCACAGCCTGCTTCTTTTTTTTTTTTTTTTTTATCATAAATGGCCTCTGTAGCAGCTGATGTTCTCACTAACTGCATGGTAGACCTTTGTAAACCGCTCAGTGTTAGGATCTTGCTCCTCAAGCTTAGCAAATTCTGCTTCAATGAGACAAAAGCCTTCATCAGTTCATTCTTTTGTGGTCTCTGGATCTTCTGATTCTTCACATTCTTATGTTTCTTTCAGCTGCTTCTCTATCTATGAGACCAGCTGCTGACGTAAAGATGCTGTGCCAACCAACAGCTTATGCCATGCAGGTTTGTTTACGTGTGCAGGAGAAACTAGTTCCCAAATTATTAATTTAGTTATTTAATTATAAATTATCCTTACAGGGAGCCTTGGGAGCCCATTTGTAAGTACAGAACGCAGTAAATCAGGTTATCTGTAACCCGGGGACTGCCTGTACTTACTCAAACTGAACACATATATGTGTAAGCTATTGAAAATAACAAGCAATCTCTACCTCTTGCCACACCCAAAAGCTAAATTTCAGGATAAAGACCTAGATGTGAAAAGTAAACCTTTAAACTTAAAAAAAATGGTTTTTTAAACAAGACATTAAAAGAGCAAAAATTGTAAAAGAAAAGATTGCTAAATATGACTACATTAAAATTAAGAGAAAGAAACAGTAAAATATAAACCACCCACAAGGAGAAGATATTTGCAATATGCATTACCATCAAAGGACTAATAACTACAGTATACAATGAATAACTAGACATCTACAATCAATGTTCTTGCCAAATACCTTTGCTATTTTTAAAAGTGTGAAAAGCCTCCATTTTTTTGTTTCCATTTTTAGCCTGAGAGCATTCTTTTCCTTATTGTCATTTCCAACACCGAATTCTAAAACTAAGTTTGAATAATATTAGAATTGAGTTTGAATAATATTATAACTGAGTTTGAATAATACTGGAACTATTGAAGACAATGTAAATATTAATACATTTTTAACATTTTTATGATTATAAAATAATTCATAATTATACAAATTTTATATAGATATTAAAATATATACTTGAAATATTTAATAATTATAATTATAAAGTTAAAAAGAAATAAGTATAGAAAAACATAAAAATCATTAATAATCTCTTATGCACCCAAACACATCCTTGTTAATATTTTGGAATGTTTTCTACACTTTGTTTCCATTAATAAATACATACACATATATGCAAAAGTTGGGTCCAAAGTGACAGAAGCTCATTCAAGAGATGATACCCATAAATCAGTAGAAGATGCAAGCTAATGCTTAGGAAAGAGATTAGGTCTGGGAATGCTGACCTGGGAGATCCTTCTTAGAGTAACCAAAGTTGAGACTTGCTCTTGGAGGAAGAGACTGCAGGAACAAAATAAGAGTGAGGACTAAAAGTTGAGATAAGGACCATACTAAGAAGTGGGAAAAAGAACTCTTGAAAAAAGAGAAGGTGCAATCAGAGAGGTAGGAGGAAAATCGGGATATTGTAGAAGAATGTCAAAAAGAAGAAATTAATCAACTACTAAATCCTGCAAAGATGTTAAGGAGCATGAGTACGAAGAAAAGGCTAACATATTTAGCAATCAAGAAGGCCATGGTGCAAATGTCAGGTTACGGGAATGCAAAGAGAACAGACTGAGGAGATAGAGACACATGTGTGTACATCATAGAGACAAACAAATCTGGCCAGAAGGAAAGGTGACAAATCAAGTAGAAGTTTTCTTCAGGACGGCAGAGATCTGTTCACTCTCCATCCTCTCTGGGAGAGAAGCCCAGTGCACTGAAGGACTGAAGATGCTGGGAAGTGAGAAGAAAACGAGGACACAAAGGCCCAAAGGCAGAAGGAGAAGATAGACTTGAGAATGAGGGAACGTGACAGGAAAAAATAACTAGTGTCAGCTTAGAGATATTTCAAGCCGATGAGGAGAGGAGGAACCTTAGGCTAGGTAAAGTTAGTAATTTTAGTACTAAGGTATGTCATGGGACAAAATTCAACTTAAATCAAGAAACATCCACATTAAGCTGCATCTGAGGGCCTACTATTATAGAAGCAGAAAAACACCTCTCATTATGTCTTTGCTTCAACTCACCCCTGGCGTGAGAACAAGACTGGTGTTTGCGTGAAACTTTATAACAATTGAAGTTAAGGGGAAGATACAAAACTAGCTAACCACTAACACAAATGACTGAGAAACTCTTGTTTCCTTAAACGAGGCAAAATATTAATTTATTTTAATTTTTCTTTGGATAATACAAGTATCTACCCACAATAGGTAGTCAATAAATATTGGTGAATGTGACATGTAATGAGTTGTTTCTGTGCTATGTGGTTAATTGCATAATTGCTAGTTTAATATACAGAATTAAAAGCAAATCAATGCAGGGTGAAATATCCACCCATGTTTTCCTAAACGTCTGTGATTAAACTAGAAATGATGATTCACAGTACTCACACTAAGTTATACTGAGGTTGCTTCTCTGTAATAGAGAAGTAGGGCTGGGTTGCCACTGTGATCTTCCCAACCCTTTCCACATCCAAAGCCCCATTTCCTTTCTCGCATGTGGAAAGTCAGCCCCACCTTGAATGACACCAAGTTAAAAAACTAATGTAGACATCTTTGTGTCATAAACCCAACAAACTAGAGAAACAAGAATGCTCACTGACCTCCTTCCTTAACTACTCCTTAAAAAGGGATCTAAAATGTATGAGTAATACAATTTAAAAAAAGAATGTTTACCTTCTAAGTATATGTGTAACTAAAGCCTACAACCGAAATATTAAATGTCTGGAACTTCTAAACTGGTTTCCAACTTCAAATACAAACATACATTAAAAGCAAAAGCCAATTAGTTTCATCATGAGCAGTGTGTGAAGAGTTGATATGATTTGAGGAAGTAAAGCTTGCAAAGATTTTCATTGGACTGTAGATTTACAAAATGTTCAACAACTTCAGTCTCTGAAATAACTGTGAACTTTCTGTAGGTTAAAATAAATTAGTACGTTAAATGTGGAAGTCTCTGAGGCAAAATCAAAGCAATGTCATCAGAGGGAAACTGAGAATTATTATTCTCTTAGAAATATCTTGAGAGTGACTATCAGAAATGAAGTCCTACAGCCACACCACCCTGAATGTACCCAATCTCGTCTGGTATCAGAAACTAAGCAGGGTCGGGTTAGTCTTGGATAGGAGAAATGAATCACAAATAAATTACTATACTCACATTATTCCACATTTCACAGATGTTTCTTCTACTTGCTTACATGAACCCTCCTCTCTCTGTGTTTTCATACCTACCAGCAACACTTGTAGATCTTCTAGGTCATTTTAACATTTAGCATTTAACTCTCCAATTAGTTCAAACTGCTTCCACAAACCATCTTTTTCTTCTTCCAAAAGTTCCTTATTCTCAAATTTCTTCTTGAATTTCAGTCAAATTTAATTTTTTAAAAAATTTATTTTATTCATTTACTTTTTAATTTTCTTAGAGATGGGGGCCTTACTACATTGCCCAGGATGGTCTCAAACTCCTGGCCTCAAGGGATCATCCTGCCTCAGCCTCCCAAGTAGCTTGAAGCCACCACATCCAGCTAAATTTAAATTCTTTGCATTTACCTTCTAAACTTTTTACTTGCCTCCTCTCTTCCTTTGATCAGTAAGGACTCTCTAAGGCCTTATCTCTTTCAGTAATTATCATCAGGCATTTTCTTAAAATCCTTGCATCTTCCCTGAGGTGCTGGTAGCTTTAGAAGAGTTTCTGGAGAACCATTAAACTGATCGTGACCAGGACGGGACAGTCAGGAATTGCTAAAGACTCCAGTGCCTGCTTCGCCATCCATGATCATTCCAAATGGCTTCAAAATTCCTGGCTTTCTCGGTGCTGGAATGAATGTGACCCCCACTCTATTCCCACAGCCCACTCCCAAAGCCACACCTGGTCTTCATCACCACTGTTCTCCCCATCCCACCCCCCACCTCACCCCCATCAACCTCTTAAGCACTCACATCTGTCACTCAGGCCAGAGCTCTTGTATTCTGAACAGAAGTCCCCTGTCTCCCCAGTCCCTGCTGCTTCCACCTCCCTGCATCCTCAGTCTGGTCTCGTGGGGCCATCATTCCAATCACCCCCCACCCTTAATCTCAACTCTCTCCTCTCCTTGTCTTGCACTATACACCCCCTTCAAACACCATCCATGCCAGCTCTCCACTGCTACCCCCAGGCTGAGGTGCTCCGCTGGAGAGTCACACAGGACAGGCCCTGGTACGGTCCCCTCAACCACGCAGGGCAGTCCCTACTCACGTTCCTAGTCACTTCTCTCTCCTTCTGCCCCTCAGCAGCAACCCCACACCCATCAGCTCTCTTTAGAGTCCCCACCTTTCCCCTCTTCCTCAACTGGCAATCTCAATGCCCGCTTAGAAAATGAAACCACCTTCCAACCCCAGACTCATCTCTACGTCAACTGTTCACTTCTTCCTCTCCGGGGGTATTCTCCCTACTCCTGTGCTTTGGAACCCACCCATCCGCCCCTAACCCTGCAGCACCAAGGCCCTCCATTTCCCCTCTCCCTCTGGTATCATCATAGGCATAAAAAGATGCTCAATACTCTTACATTTTTTAAAAGATGGCATGTATTAAAAATTAAACATTTCTATAGAGAACGTTTAACACTCCACTAAATACTGAATACAGCGGTCTACTCAATCTTCATTTCCCTCACCTATGTTGTCAGTGCCTGCCTTCCCCGGTCCGGCCTGTTATAGACACTGATGCTCATTCCCTGTCGCTTCAGCTTCAGCATGTTCCTCAGCCACCCCGACCAGGCCCCCAGCCTTCCTACATCTAGCTCTAGAGGCCCCCGCTGGCTCTCCACACTGAGGCTTTCTTCCTCGAACCTGCGACTCTGACCGCTCAACTCCTGACTTAGTTTCAGATTTGTACTCCAGGCATCTGCCAGGACTGCAGCTTGACCCCAAACCCCAACTTACCATACTCACGTCCAACCAACGCCCTGACAAGAGACCATCTCCTTTTCCTTGAGGGTCTTAAGGGTCTCAATCCCACAAATATTAGGGGTCCTCCTGCTCCCCAAATCACATCACTACCACTTACGAGCAGAATAAAAATACTACCACAGCCTACAGACTGTTCTACTGGGTTGATAAGATCCACCTTGGACTATTGGGTTGTTTTTTTTTTACCCTGGGTTTATCAAGTTCCCTTAGAAACTATATCCAGAACACAGCTGGCCACTGTCACCCTGGGATCCCTTGTTTCTGGTTTCCTCTAATTTTCTTCAGCTCCCCAACCAATTTCCCATCATATCTACAGGCAAACACCCACTTTGTAATAAGGGGTTCATTTTATTCACTACTTACGTTATGGTACGTGTTATAACTGAGTTCTGAAATTAACACAACTCTTTATTAGTGGCTAGCAAACTGTACTATTACAGACTATTCTATTTCATAATTGTATGTTCTATATAACATTAGTACTCTAGGATTTATGCTGAGAGACAATTACTGTTTTAAGAGTTTGTCCTAAGCAAAGTATTTGCAAAACTGTTCAATAAGGCAAAAACAAAGAAAAAAATAATATCAGGTAGTAATATACTGAAAAACCAAAACTTAAGACAAAAATTTGGGGATCCCCAAGTTTACAAATGTATCAATTTCTATTTGACAAATACTTGTCTTTCTCATTTTTATATTATCCAAACAAAGGATTTGAAAAACAAATCTGAAAAAACACTGAGGAAAAAAATAGCAGTAAACTTTTATATTGTATCTTCTGAAATGAATACTGAGGAGAAAAAATGCATGCTAAAAGCAACTGGTTCTAAAGTAATTTCTTCATGAATGTCCCACAGAGCAGGACTTATCAGCGTCAGAAAGCAGTTATTAGATACCCATCTGAACATGACATGCAAAGGACATAACAAGTATACAACCCAAAACAGACAACAATGACCCAGTCAGAGGTAGAAAATGACATGCAGGGACATCCTTAACACAATCACTTGGAGAATAAGTTAAGAAGGACGGCCACACGACCCTCTCATCCCTTCCTGAATGACACACCTGATAACTCAGGAGCTCCAGTTCGGCTGTTATTTTGCCCTGGTTCAAAATATACTTAGATATGAGAAAGTACAAAGGAAAACACTTCCCATTTACTGAAAAGAAGTTTAATTATCAGATGCTAAATCTCTGTTACACTAAAAAAAATTTAGATGAATTAAAACGTGGCCCCTCGTCAAAGCATTAGCATGTCTTTCCGATCTTAATGTCCCTCACTAACATGTTCAAGAGGAAACTAAACTGAGCATTTAAAATTAAACAGTCCATCTTTAACATTCTGCTGGGAACACGAGCCAAACGGTGTGCTTATTTTACTTGACATATAAAAAGAATCACATTTATGTGGAAGCCTAAGGTTAAAACAGGGTTTTAAAATCTAAACAGCAGTAACAAGAATATATTGAATTATGTAAGTTCCAAAATGTTAAAAATACATTTTCATGCCAAAGTGGTATGGAAAGGCCAGTGATTATGAATCACTTAAATAAAATGCAGTAACTCAAAAAGTGTATACTTAGAGCAAAAGGAGAAATAAAATAATGTGAAAGCTAGTTTATGGTTTTCATTATCTACAAGAAAACTTTCAAAATTAATACACAACGGAGAATGGAGAAACAAAGTCAATAAATGCTTATAAAGGCTCATCTTATATTAAAACATAAAAATGAGTATCAAAAACATGATTTTTAAAAGGTCAAGAACCAAAAATCATGTTTGGAGTACAGGTATATAGCTAATTTTAAATTTTGACCAATTTACTTTTTTAAAAAAATTGACAGCAAAAGAGCCTGACTCCTTTCTGATAGCACAGAAGTCCTTAAAGAAGGGCAGAAGCATTTTCATTTTCACCCCAAATAATAAAAGAAAGTCACTGTGTCACTCTACTATTATCCTTCAATTATCACAGTTCTTGGCATATCAATCACCTTCCAAACAAGCACAGGTGGCTCAAATTTCCACTCTGCCCTAAGTAGCACCACTCTGAATATCAATTACTTCCAGCAATTCAAACCACCAAAATAACTTCGAATTGCAAAGATTTTGCCATTTTCATTTCCACATTAAAGCCCATTCATCATAAATTTAAGTAGAGTTATAATGGGCAAGAAGCAGGCAAAATGAAGTAAAGTGTTTTAACCACAAGGGGCCCAGACTGGATGGCCTCACCAAAGCTGCCCGACTGCATGCGCTAGAAAGCCCTGCCCCCATGTGGCCGGCTGCAGGGCTGGTACAGCTGGCCAGCCTGCCCTGGGGCAGGCACAAGGGAGACAGTTCATATCTAAAATTATCATGTTAAATAAATTTTAAAAATAAATTTAAAAAACCAACAAGATAACAACAAGCAACTCTCTTTGTGTACCACTGAAGGATGCTATAGAACCAACTCATTATTTTGAGAACACATAAAAGGAAAGAATCAAGCATTTATTCTGCCTTTTCTATACAAATTATACTTCAAGGAAACCAAATAACTGATGTGAAGTTTCTTTTTATAATATTCCAACTATTAGAAGAAGTAATGTAAAAAAAAATAAATAAAATTATCATGTTAAATGCCCACCTCTAGCTGTTACAAGATTCATTGTCTTGGACAATGTGAATACTCAACCAATAACTGCTGGAATGTGGAAACAACAGCTTGTATCTGTGTAATGTGTTATGTGAGGTTCTCCCATGGTTGCAGCAAACATGGAACATCCAAGCTCTGGGGTGATGCTGAGGTCCAATTTAAGTAACATCTTTCCTGTTCACAGCTATATTTTGCTGGTAACGCTTTACTACATATGACCTTTTAGTTACTATTTTAAAGGTCACATGCAACTTTCTTCAGTACTGGGGGCAAATGAGGCATCTCAGAACTTTGGGCTTTTGGTATTCTCTCTCTGTTGGTATCCACTCTGCAGCCTGGGACCATCCTCCCTCCCACCCTCAGCTGCCGAGGATCTCTCTGGGAATGCTTTAATCCTCTCAGAGTTGTATCCCATGCACTTCCCAAACCAGAGCCTACAGCTGCTGAGCTCTACCCACCAACAGCCATTTCCCAAGCCTGTACTCTGTCTCCCTCGCACCCCCAACCCTCAAGGCAGGCTCTCAGCACCTCTGAAGGTGAATGCTGGCTGCAACGCTGGTGAGTCACAAGAGAAGGCAAGGGAAAACACCACCCTGGCTATACACCAGGTGCTATGGTCTCAATGTCTGCATCCCCACAAATTCATTTGTTGAAGCCCTAACCCCCAAGGTAATGGTATTAGGCAGTGGGGCCTTTGGAGGTGACTAGCTCATGGGGGTGGAAGGCTCATGAATGAGATTAGTGCCCTTACGGAAAAGGCCCAAGGGAGCTTGTTTGCCCCTCCCTCCCTGTGAGGACACAGCAAGACAGTGTCTGTCCATGAGGAAGCAGACCCTCACCAGACACTGTATCTACTGTGCCTTGATCCTGGACATCCCAGACTCCAGAACTGTGAGAAATAAATTTCTGTTTTTCATAAGCTACCCAGTTTATGGTATTATGTTATACCGTATGTTACAGCAGCCCAAAAGGGCTAAGACGTCATGCATTTGAACAACTTCTGGAGACAGGGCTGTTGTCCAAGCCCATTAGTAACTCAGAGTAGGACTTGCAGAGCAAACAGGCCACAAGATATTCTGGAGAAGGTTGGGCAGGACTTGAGACAGCATTCAAATCAGACTCTGAGGAATGAGCCTCCCTATAACCTGTGGAGTCATAACTGCCAAGAATTAACTATAACATTCATTTCCCCACTTGCCATAGGAAGTAAGGAGTAAATCACTGAGGAGACAGTGGTGCCTTTCCTCTTGGTTTCCCGGGCCCGCCCTGAGCTAGGGTACAGGGCAGGCGCCCATGCCACAAATAGCCTTCACCCTCTTCATCAGGTGCACAGTCAGGCCTCACAAAATGTTAGTGACTATGCAATGGGGGACTTTCCCACAAAACTACATGTTTAGAGGCAGAAAATTTATTCTAAAACTTCCATTTTTCATTCTTATGCTCAAAAGTCACATAATGACCAGGTTAGTTAAATTGCTTTCATTTAGACTAGAGGGAACAGAACATCTGTTTCAAAGACAAATATAACGGATTTTCTACATGTACTTGAAATTGTGTGTGCGTATGCCCATACAGATATGCTACATTAATTCATAAGTTCCTCAGAGATGATTTACTCAAAAACAAATGTGAAAATCAAATTCCATTCATTGAGTGAAAAGTAATGAAATAATATAAGATCATCTCTGAAAAGCTGGAGCCAATCTGTATTAGATAAAAAAATTATTTCCATAAATTAATTCATTCAACATACATGAAAACATTTTATCTTTATATTTCTATATTTTTCAAGCTCCTCCATCCTGCCTGCCATGCCACTGCCCTTGACCCATGTCACCAATCACCTGCAAATGTCCCCCACCCTTGCCACTTCCAGAGCCGGTCCCCATAAGCACAGCACTGCAGTGGGCCCTTTTCATAGACTGGGGCACGGGGACAGCTGTAACTGTCAGGAATGTAAGACAACTGTCAAAAATACATGACATCAGCTCTGTGGATTTTGAAGCACTGACGGCTCTCTCTGTTCTGTGACTGTGTGAGAAAAATTATGTTATCCCTCTTCTATCAAGATAAAGTAAAAGATGAACTCAGTTCCACCTCTTTAAATGACCTTCTCTGACTTCTGGCAGGCCCACGTTGCCTTTGCCCGCACCCAGCTGTTTGAGGCCACACACATCTCTGTGAATCACTCGCTCCCTTCCGGAAAATGCCCTCCTCAGCTTCTTCAACCTCTATGCATGAATTTCCTTTGCCGGCCGCTCGACTTCTGATTGCCTGTGTGCTGGTGGTGCTCCCTGGTTCTGCCTTAGCCCACAAAACCGTCACAGAAGCAGAATCCT
>VBSM01002223.1:16888601-16906805 GCA_008086735.1 Cheirogaleus medius | reverse complement strand
AAAAAAAAAAAAAAAAAAAATGTAGAATGAATGACAGGGACAGAAAATCACTATTTGGCAACCATCACAGAGGTGGCTGATTTGGGCAGGAGTCATCTAGGGAGGCTAAGGCTAGTGGATGAAAGTTTAATGAGAAATATTGTTGTAACAATGGAATACCTACCATGAAATAATCAATTATCCAGAGTAAAAATGGTGAATCAAGCATGAAGAAATGTGGCAGACACAACACGACCATGTTGGCAAGGTGCGCATCACAGCAGTGGGACAGTTCCACTTTGTGTGCTCCCTGGTGAGAGGCGCTGAGCAGCATAGCAGCATCTCAGTGGTACTGCTGCCAAGAATGCGTGACCTCAATCTGGTCACGAGGAAATACTGGCCAGACCCAGGCTGAGGATTCGTTAAACTTGCCAAGGCCATGAGGGACAGGAAGGGCTGATTTGTTTCCATTTTCAGTGGTCCTCTCACAGTTTGCCACCAGCAAGGTCGTTTACTCACGTGATCACATCCCTTCATGCATTCAACAAATATTTAGGCTGAGTTCTACTGAGCTGTTAACATTATGCCAGGTATTATGAAGCAATCTAGTTTTATGACACCTGATCAGTCTTTGAAATTGGGGAGGCAATATGGACACATAAATTACAACATAAGAGATCCTGTAAGGTTTTACAGTAAAACGAAGACTTCCTGGAATGAGAGAAACTTGGGGAACACTTAGTGCTGCACAGACAAGATTTCACAGAGCTCGCTAAACACACTAAACCTTTTTGTATTTTAACCATTTGGCTGCATTTTTTTCCTAAAATGTATTACATAGGTTGAGTGCAGTGGATCATGCCTATAATTCTAGCACTTTGGGAGGCTAGAGTCCAGGAAGATAGCTTGAGGCCAGGAGTTCAAGACCAGCCTGGGCAACATAGCAAGACTCTGCATCAAAAAAAAGAAATGTATTACATACTTTTCTGCCTTCTTAAACTGAATACAATTTCATCATGTTTTATGCAAATTTTGGTTGTGCAAATCTAAACCATACAACATAAAATATTAATAAAGTCTCACTTCTTGAACATCTGAAATTATGCAAATGCTCCAAATTGAGAATAAGCATTGAGAATTATACAATTTCAGACTGGCAGGCTGAATGGACTATAAACTGTGTCTATACTACTGGCCATGGCAAAACACTTTATCTGGAAAACAGAAATAAGCCACCATACTTTGTGAGTCCTATGGGAAAATTAGTCTCACAATTATATGAATTTTGAATTATGCAGAGGTCTCAGATATATCTCTTTCATAAAATACCATGATTCAATTATAATATAACCTACTTATGATTTGGCATTAATTTTCTGGTCTCTACAGTGGTGAGTTCAAGACCTGATGGGGTATGTAGGTGGAGAAGACCCTGCTGGCTACCTACAAAGTATCCGTTTCCTCCTTCTTCCTCACTCGCAGAATCCCATTTTTATCCCTAGGAGCCTGTGCTACCAAAACTCCCAATTTTTCATTCTCCCTTAGCACAGGAAATGGCAACATGACATAGTTCTTGCCAAAGAGCTATAGGAAGACTTCTCTGGGGCGGGCGTCTCCTCTGAAACAAAAGGGCAAAGCTTCACTAGGAAGCTGGAAAAAGGCTTCTTTTTGCTGGAAATATAAGGTGTGAAGGCAGACACATAGCAGCCACCTAGAGACCAGAGGACAGAGGGCTGAGGCCTACGGAATGAGGGCAGCCTGGAAAGGTGGACAAAGCAGGTTGCTGGGAACATCACAGCACAACTATGCCAACCCTGGGCTGCCTACCCCAGATTCTTTGCCACATGAGAAAATAGCTCCTGTTAGTTTATCTTAAACGACCATCATTCAATCAGCAAAAGGCACTGATATTTGAGGACTATTTATGTGCTCCTCTTCTACACAGTCTTATTTTCCTATGCCTTTTACATTCTTATAGCTATTATTTATGCATTTTCAGACTTTTCTTTTGGTCAAAGAACTCTGCTAAGCAAATTGATGCATGGCATTTGCCAGACCAGAGCCGGGTCCAGCGTGAGGCCCAAGACAGAAACGGGAAGTGGGAGAGAGAGCTTTAGTGGAGGTTTCCTGTGCTTGAAAAAGAGAGTCACAGACAAGAGACACTGCTTTTATCCACGTGGATGTGAGGCCTGAACTGCTGCCCCATTGCGTTGCAAGCCCACTGATGAAACCTACACCGAGGAGAGTAGATGCGAAGTATCCCAGGAAATGGAACTTGACCCACAGGATTCAATCAGTCCTGAAGATCATCCTACCACTGAACTTCCAGTATGTGAGGTAATAAATGGTTTTACCATTTACACCAGTTTGAGTCAGGGTTCTATTACTTGCAAACAGGAATATTCTAACTGCCTCAAAATGTGAAATGCCTGGCCCACTGTGAGAACAGAAGCTGGTCCAATCCACTCCACCACCACCCCACCACCGTCAATAGCTCCAATGTCACCTCCACCTCCACCATCAGCTCCACCATCAACTCCACTATCATCATCACCTCAACCTCCTCCACCTCCATGACCGACCACCAACACCTCCGTCTTCACTACAAGCACCATCACCACCTCCAGTCTTACCTCCATCTCTTTTGTCTCCTCTGCCACCACCTTCTCCACTACCATCCCCACCATCATCATCACCTTTACGATCTCCACCACCACCACCACTTCCTCTACTTCCACAACCACCAGCACCTCTACCTTTACTACCTCCACCTCCACCCCAGCACACGCCCAGCACCACCACCACCTGGACCTTTACCATTACCTCCACCACCATCACCTGCACCATCACCATCACCTCGAGCAGCACCACCTGCACCACCCCCACCTCCAACCCCTCCACCACCACCGCCCCATGTACTTTGCCTGTTCAACAAATTCCCCCTTATTTCTTAGTGCTTAGGCCAGTTCCCCGTAAGAGAAGTCAATAGATGAAGTAAGTTGGTTATTTTATCTGCTATATGTCAAGTGAATTGTGTAACATGTCCTCCTGCTTTTTGATCCCCATTACTTTAATATTTAATTGTCTCTAAGCTTTCCTTTATTCAGCTGCCACAATTCATGAAGCAATCAGTCAAACAAAAATCAACCAACATAGATTTAACAAGCATAAAATGTGTCATGTTTGATATTCGGGGGAATACAAAAGACATGCTCCCTGCCCTTGAAGAGCTGGAGTGCACGACACAGTCAGGGAACAACACGTGCACTGAGAGTCAAGGGCACAGTGAGGAGATCTGCTGGTGGCCTTGGGGCCAGCACCTACTCTGACACAGAAGAGATGTGAAAGTGAACAAAAAGATACCCAAGTCACTAGAGCTTGGGATGAGAGGAGCAGCTGTGTGCCCAGAGCGGGTAAGCTGATACACCCATGTCCGTGTCCCTTCCCAGTATCTCCTGCCACCGCGCTCTCACCCGCCAGTGCCCAGCTCCTCATTCACCAGCCAGGCGCCCGCCTCAACCTGGAATGTGTTCAAAGCCAACAGGGAATTTAGTTTCAAACAAGCCTCTGGGGCCTCCCAGACTCCCATAGATCTCATGGTAGGAGGTCTCGAGAAGTAGATGAAGAGGGAGACACTTTTCATCATTGATATCTTCATAGGGTTACATATTGTCCTATGAGTCTGCACGGAGATTCTTCTTTATTAGGAGAAAGAAGTATTTTTTCAAAAGTGAAAAAATCACTGATACTAGAAAAACCATAGAACTATTATTCAGACAGTGGCAAAATGTGATTTAGTACCCCAAAAATGTACTCAAATGTAACACTCCAAATAATATCAAAATTTCCCCTCTAATGACGAAAACTCCTCTAAGGGTTTTGAAACATGTATCGTCTTTGCCTAATGATTCTCAGGGAGGACAGAATCGTCCTTTTTCCCAAGGTTAAGGGAACATCACCATAAACTATTAATTGGATCACTGTTTCTATTCGTTGTGCATAAAACTTTTTGTAGTACTTTTCTATTGGCACAGAGAAGTAGCAATCTAGGTTTATACATACAAAGCAGGAAATAAATTGCTTAAGTTTATGTTCCAGAATAGCTTCTCTCCAAACTGAATGAACTGGCTCCACTCCCCTATTTTAGGAAGGAGGACTGATCGATTATCACTTAAACTTCCTTGACTACACACATAGAACCTGAGAGGGAGGAAGAGACAGAAGTGAAAATGTAAGCTGATCGCTCTAAACAAGCAATGAAGGACACCAGAGTGAAATGGAATAGCTAAGAATGTAAACATCATTCACTAAATCTTAACTCAGCCACTTTTCTTCATATTGATTGTCAATATATCATTCCATCAACTTAAGAAAAAAAAATGACCTGTCACTTGGTGTATATAGCATTTTACCCATTAAAACATGGAAGAAAAGCTCAGGTTGTCTAGGCAAAATACATCTACAGAACAGGCGTGTCCAGTCCAGATCTCGCCTAATACAATTTCACCAAGCATCTCTGGGACACCGTCTCAAGGAACCAGGGAGACTGGCTGGACTCCAGTCCTCCTCAGCAAGCTAGGATGCCAATCAATTATGCTGTAGGGTTTACAAAACGAACTAGAATGTCCATCCCATTTAATCCCCACAGAGAAAGCTAAAACAATCACTTCTCCCCAGGAGTGAAATGGCATCATTCTGATGATGCCCGGGACCACAGCCAACAGTCTCAGCTGGAACCTGAGGCTTCTCGGCCAGAAACCGGGACCCTGACACTACAGCAAGTGGCTCTCTTGCTCCACTTGCTGTGTTTTCCCCAAAGCAATAAAAGTTGTATTTTTCCTTAGACAAATTTGGAAGAGTTAAAAGTAAAATGTAAAAATAACACTATAAATGTTATTCTGTTGGTCATACAAATTTGATACGTACATATGACCGGAGATTATTAACTCAGTCTATATCTTTGTATTTTAAGGTTCTCTGTTTATTTCAGTAGTCATAGGAAGCCATGCATTTAATAAGCATTTTTATAAATTTTAAAAATAGCATGTAATATGACAAAATTTTCAGTCTTTTTTGAACTGGCACATTTATCAAGAGGTATCTATGGTGGGCTAAGCTATTTCCTAAAGGGAATAGGATCATCTATTCCTATATAATTGAAAGTAATTATGCATCCTTTACTAAGTATCTTCCTTTAGACTTTGTGGCTAAGGTTTTAAAACTTGATTTTATTACAAACATGATTATATTTTATTACAAACATGATTATATTACAAAGTCAACTTCCTCAGAGAACCAATTCTGAACACCTTTCACCTCTCTATGAAACCCTTTTCTAACCCATACTTTTTCCCAAAAGTATAGTACTTCCTCCTTTTAAAAAACGAGATAGAATTGTAAAAGTATAGGGAAAAAAATCTTTTTTAGAACCATGCCATAGATGCTATATGTCTCTACATATTTTGGATATTATAGTATTAATTGCTATATCTTATGGTAGAAAGTGGGAGTAGCCAAGCTGTTAAGCGTTTCCTTTTATTTTTTTATTGTTTGGAAAATCAGTTTATTGCTTTTCTAAAAATGGAACATGTTCATTGTAAAAATTTCTAACATTCTAAAAATGTTCAAAGAGTAAATAAAACAAATATAAATTGCTGTCCACCCCCCATGACTGTGAAAACCTGGGAAATAAAACAAATGCAAATTGCAAAAAAACCAAATTGATCGCAGTAATCAGATTTCATTAATTAACAAATTAATATGAAAAAGAGATGAAATGTCAGTATACCAAAGTCCATGGCCTCTCGATGCATTCATTCTTCAGAAGCAGAAAACCAAAAGCAAAAACAACATAATCCATGAAGCCCAGCAAACCATTACACCAGAACACACAGCTCCTCCCTGGAATCAGCCTTCTGTGAACTTCAATTTTTCCTCTCTTTTAACCTCAATGTCAAAATTCCTTCCCTTCAGGGATGCTAAGACATTTTAGTTTTGAGATAAAGTCAAATAGGAAAGACCAGCAAAAAGAAAGAAATTAATTCTGCACCTGGGTAGTGATATTCTTTTTCCTTGCCTGGACTGTGTACTAACTTCAGCCAGATCAACTCTTCTATGGAATGAGGCAGAGAATAAACTATCACATTTTTAAACATATTTATCATGATAAAAAGATAATTCTATTTGCCATGTTTTCTTCATAGTGGAAATAATCCATTTCTTTTTGTGGGAAACTGAAGGCAACCTCACATGAAATAAAGTGTTTTTTTTTTCTGTCATATTCTAGAGAAATTTTAACCTCTTCCCCAACCAGAATGATTCTGTTTAAGCAAGTAAACATATTTTATGACACGTCAAATTAATCAGTTATCTCATTATGCTATAGTAATGACAATATTTAGCATGATAGAAAAAAATCCTGGTAACATTCCAATTTCTATTTTTATATTCCAACAAATAATTCACATTTGTTTCTCAATGAACTCAATGTTTCACTTTTGAAAAACAACTCACTTAATTTTAAAGTATATTTATATTTTCTTTAGTCACTTTAACTGTTAGGTCTATTTAGCAAGAATTTTCTGTCTTTTTACTCCTTTTCTCAGTTGTTGGTTAAACATCTGCCAATAGGTCACATTTTACCTTCTTATGTCTTGTGTCATAAAGTGTCCAAGACCACTTTTAAGTAAAATATTTGAATAAAATTATTTTAGTGAACATGAAAAATTAAAGTAAAAAAATAGAGCACTCCCATTTATTGAGCTTTTATTTTCATTAGTTATAGGTAAGAGATGTAAAAGGCAGGATTTTATTTCAGACTTTGACACCATTTTTTGAAACAATGGTCAAGGGTACCTTTATAATTCAGAAGTTTTCAGAACTCAGAGGAGAGAAATACAAACATCTAGTCTACTAAGCATTCTAAACATTCATTAATTTGCTATTGAACCCTGTGATATATAAATCTGAATAAAATCTTTTTACAGCAGAGAAAATCCTAGTATTTTCTTTATGGCATTATGGTATCTTTCTTATTCAAATGGAGCCTGAAAGTGCAAGTGTTCCTCCAAAAACATGCATGAATTTACCATATACCCATATGAAAACCTGTCACTTGGCCTGAAAAAATATATGACCATTAATGTTAACTGCTTAGAATAGAAAGAAAGCACCCTCGTTAACTGAATTGGGATCTGCTGTAATAATGCTAGAGTAATTCATTGTTGTCTGGCACTACCAGGAAGTTGGGAGTTTGGAGTTAATCAGATACTTAAGTCCCTAACTTACATTAACATGTGGATTTTTGACTTTATAAGAAATTTATATTAATACTCTATTGAACTTAATTCAATTTTTCTTGTAGAGTTCAGGAGGCATTTCTCTATTTTCATCTTTGCATCACAATCATCATTGTGAATCATTTATTAGAAATGAATCATATGCATACCAGTTAAGAAAGCATTCTGGTTGGTAACCTGTTGGATAAACCATTTTTAAATAAAAATGTCTACCACAAAATAAGCTTCTTGCATTTTTACGAAAATAAAAAATAAAATAAAAATTTTCATATTATTCGAAAAATGAGAAAAGCATTGGCCAGTCCACTTACAGTGAGCTCACAGAAATCGAAGCTATCAAGGCTTTTGCTTCTGTGTAGTCTCCCTTTAATTCGTCTTAAAGAGGGTTTTCCTTGGCTGACACTAGAAGTAGCACCATTAGGATTTTCAGAGGATGGCGTTACCCTGCAAGAAGGGAAAAAATTCTTAAAAAGACATGTTTACAGGTGAGCATATTTCTCAAGTTTGAAGTCAACATTTACTTTGGGCTAGCTTAGAAAATGTCATGTTCCTCTTTTTCAACCAAAAAGCTAAGAACTACAGTGGAGCTACATTCTATCAGATACCTTTTCTTAGCAGCTGGCTAGTTTAGAAATCTTAAGAGTTCAAATATTCCAACATTAAGATTCATTAAAAGTCAACTCTGCAACCATCAAAGAAGCAGTTAAGACGAGATGGAAGTTACTGAGGTAACTCAGGGGTCTGCTTCCCTCTGGGCAGTTATTTATCCAGCACTCAGTCCCGTGCCTGGTGCACCCCGTACAAGTCAGCTATTATTGTGCACATCCACAGACACTGTTCAGCGTGCTTTTGTTAAGCATGAAAATAACTCTTACAAATTTAAACATGACAGTCAACATTTAAGTCAGCATAATTATGGAATCAAGAAAACACCGATAAGAAATAGCAAATAATCTAAGTCATAGAAATAGTGCACACTGGGATACATGTACATGCACATAAACACAGTCTCCAGACTGGCATACGCTCTCTCGTTTCTATGTTACTATTGGTGGCAGCCTTAGAACAAACTAGCTAGAAAGAAGATGCCCTGGGTACCTGCAAGGAAACTGCTAGGTAGATTACTGTCGTAGAAATGATAAAGTTTATAAAATAATGACATTGATTTCTGTGGTTTATAAAAATCAGTTTCCTTATTTTATGATCATGTCTCCTGCTTGTGATAGAATCTATATGAAAATATTTATCAACCTTGTGACCTACTTCATTTTTTATATCTAAAATGTCATCTGAAAGGGATAATACAGGTCTCTAATTGCTTAAAAAAGACACACAAGATGGATTATTAGCAAAATAAATTTGATTTATATATTAACAGGAATAAGTATCATAAAACAGACTAGTTTAGGTATCGCTACAGTTTAGAATAAAAGTAATACATCCATATAGTTAAAATATTTGAAGAGTATAGAAAGATACAAAAATGGAAAGTTAAAGCTGCCCTCCTCTCCCTCATCCCAAACCCCCATCCCTTTTCCAAAATCAACCACTATTAACAGTTCTTCATATTGTATAACCTCTCAAATACTCATGTTTTTCTATGCATGTATTTATTTCCTTTTAAATTTTTTTGGTAAGGTGACCAAAGTGTTCATATTTTCTTCACCTTATCTTTTTAACCTAATAATATACTTTGAAGCTCTTCCCATAATAACCCATACAGCACTATTTCACTCTTTTTAACTGCTAAAGAGTACTCCATGATATAGATGTAACATAATTTATTCAACCATTCCCCTACTGAGGGGCATTTAGTTTGCTTTCAAATGTTTGCTATCAAACCATAAAGCAATGATCATCCTTGACAGCATCTTTGGGTACAAATGTAATATTTACTTAGAAAAGACTCCTAGAAGTAGAAATGCAGGGTCAGAGGTAGGAGCTTTCTAAATGTTGATAGTTACTGCCTTTCAAAAAGGCTATACAAATCTGCACCTCCATCAACAGTATGTGAAAATGCCTATTTGGGGGAGTCCTTAAACACAAGGGCAACTTCACCACGCTGTTATTTTATAACTTGACCTCTCCATGCCCTTCATTACATTTTTGTCTTGACGAACTGCTGCTTCTGTACAAAGGACTATTACAGAGCTTCCCACCATGAATATGGCTTTGTCAATTGATCCTTATATGCCTATTAGTTTGTGCTTTTTATATTTTGAGTATTTTTTATTGGATGCCTTAATGTTTATGACTCATTTTTTAGGGATTTAATCTTTTATCATATAAAAAGATTCTGTGCCAATTAAAGATTTTACCATAAATGCCATTTTACCTGATAATAATTTCCCCATCTACATTTTTATATTTACCTTCTCCTGGTTTATCTTTTTTGTGTGCTTGTATCTTCAACCTTTCCAAGTCTCTCTCTCTTTTCTTTTTTTAAGTTGTACCTTTAACCTTGGTAAATAGCATATAGCTGAACTGTTGGGGTTTTTTACCCAATCTAAGAGTCAGTAACTTTTGAGAAGAACTTAATCCATTCGAATTTATTTTTTACTGATGTTTAGATTTATTCCTGCTGTCTTGTTTTATGTTTTTTTTTAAATGCTTTCTCCTTTAATTTTCCACCTTACTAGTATGATTAAGTTTTCTTTGTCTGCACCCACACTGGGACATTTTCCCCCTTCCAATCAGTAGTTTGAAAGTTATATATATTATTCAGGTAACTCTAACTCTAGCTAACTAACTATATACACAAGCACATTAACATTTCTATGTATGTATCTATATACACATGTATATGTACACACACACACACAAATATATTTAAACTCATATTTTCCTATCAACACTAAGGGTTCATCAGTATTCTCACCTTCTCTTAAACAATAAGGCATTAGGCATTAGGACATCTTCATTCCCCTTCTTTCCCAGCATCCCTATATCCCCACTAAAAGGCCCTACCCCCCTTTTGGAAACAGTTTCCAGGTTTCCTAACTTCTTGTTCATAGTTTTTTGTTTGTTTGTTTATTTGTTTTTCAGACTGAGTCTTGCTCTGTCACCCTGGGTAGAGTGCAGTGGCATGTTCACAGCTCACTGCAACCTCCAACTCCTGGGCTCAAGTGATCCTCCTGCCTCAGCCTCCTGAGTAGTTGGGACTACAGGCACGCACCACCACACCTGGCTAATTTTTCTATTTTTTTGTACAGACAGGGCCTCACCTTTGCTCAGGCTGGTTTCAAACTCCTGGCCTCAGGCAATCTTCCCACCTCGGCCTCCCAAAGTGCTGGAATTATAGGTGTGAGCCACCGTGCCTTGTTCATACTTTTGATTCCCTTTGCTCTTTTGAGATTCTTTAGTTTACTCCTCCAGACTGTTCATTTGCTTTTCAGTTTTGTGAAATCAGCCATTCTCTTTTCTATCAATGAGCAAATTTTAAACTTCTAAAGCATCCAGTGTTTTTTAATTAATGCAAATTGTTGGCATGTTTCTGAAAATAACCATGTTAATCCAAAGATTTTCCATTTGTTCAGGGATTAGTTTTTTTAATTTGGTAATTCTCTAGGTACTAGCTTTCTTTAATAGCTTGGTGATTTTTAGTTCTACTTGTATTTGTATTAGAGAACGTCTGTTTCTCCACCGTAGCGTCTGCTGTGGCCTTTAGTAACTCTGGCAGAGAGATGGGACATGCTGCCAGGAAGTTTGTGAGGCAGCATCTCTTCCTGGTCAGGGGGACTCAGTAGCTACCTCCAGTTCAGCCTTGTCTCTCTGGCCCCAGTGCCCACATTCACTGCGTTAGGAAGTGGGAAAGCACCACTGCTGTCCTCTACTCGGCAAAAACCAGTGAGGAGGAGGGGTCAACCAACCTAGCGCATCAAATCTGCTTAACTCCCCGTGCGCCCCCTGCTCTTCCATCTCGAAATGCTACTTCAAGCTATGCCTCCTGCAGCAATCTCCTCCTGCATGTGCTCTGGACAACGGCTCTGCAAGGTTCTTCCCTCAGTACAGGCATCCCACGTACCTACTAACTACATTCCAGAGAGTGCTCAACAACGCTGGTCCACTGATGGTGTTCTTTATTGTTTACTCAGACTACTATTAATTGTGTTATCATTTTTACAATTAATTGTATTTCATTGAATTTCCAATGAGCCCTTTCAACTTAAAATCGAAAAGTAAAAATTTAATGATGCCACTTTCACGATTCTCGTTATAAAGAGAAGCACATTGTACAGCTTTGTTCTCTTCTCTGCAGGGTAAAAGCTTCCATGAAAACAATGAACTTCATTCAAAAGAGAGCACAGGAGAAAGAAAAATAGAGTGACAAAACAATATACAAGTCAACTTTTCTCCTTATTTCTTCTCTCTCACTTTATTTTGATAGCACTGGTAGGTGTGATCATATTTTAGGAAGTTAATGCAAACATAATATAAATTTTTTGATAAAGAAATCTGTCTAGTAATTTTCATAAATTTTTCTCTCATCTGACTTAAAAATTCATCACTATTTTCCCTTTTTTCCAAGCCTAAAAGCCTAAAATCTAAAACCTGCAATAAGAATGTATTTTATTTATTTATTTTCTGAGATGGGGGTGGTCGCACTATGTTACCCATGCTGGTCTTGAACTCCTGGGCTCAGGTGATCCTCCTGCCCCAAGTGAGACAGTAGGAATTTATATCTACCCAAATTTGTAAATGGCTGACAGCCAAGAAATTTATCCAAGTTAATTCAATGTAATACTAAATCCAGTGACAAAGTAAAACAGAAAAAGAAGATCATAAATATCACTAAAAGAATGAACCCACGCCCTCCCTACCAGGAACATAATAAAAGCATTTAATAACTAGTAGAGCTGAACTGGTATACACCAGGTGAGTATCAGCACTGGACTCACCCTGCCCACAGACTCTACGAGAGGATGGTACCTTGTCTTAAGACTTTAACCAGGCTCCTGTAACTTTAAAGCTTTGACCAGGTCTTTGTGAAGCTAAGGGGTTAAACATTAAAAGGCACATGGCTCAGTAATGACCCCCTTTCCTTTGGTGGGGAATAAATAAAAGAATAAAAACTGATCCAGATAATAATGTAGAATGTTAACTGTAGTGTAAGTAGAAGTGGTTTTGTAGGATCACTTAAGTGTTATTTTTCACTTATCACTGTCTTTGAGAATTAATATTTGTCCCGAGGAGGGGGTGCGTTCAGTTTTCTGCTGGACATTCACAAGAATACAGAGGCATATGTACAACTCAGATGAGAAGAGCTGCACTTGGGTTATAAAAAGCCCATTAAAGACAATTCCACCTGAATATAAGTTTTTTTAAAATCTCAAGGTACCACTCTTTCTCAACCCTGATAGTGTGGATCAGAACTGAATTACTCAGGCTTTGGAGATTATTCCCCCAATATTTGGGGAAATGACCCTTAATGACAGGGAAGCAAGGTTAGGAACTGAGGTATAAGCACCTTGCATATTTTTCCTTGAACTATAGGGAAATCAATATTTAGCTTACAATGAAGTTTTACTTTTCCTAATTCTTAATTCCACTTTAGCATCCCCAGAGAGCGGCTGGGGAGAAAATTTCTGCCTCTCTCTGCCCCTTTCATAAGTTCTGTCGCAAGAGCATTTTTACTTGTGGGCGCGGCTGATGTGCATGAAAGGCAGAAGTCCAGGGTCCATCCCCTCATTCCACTTCCTGCTCCCACAGGATAAACACACACCAGCAGGCTGGTCCCTGGAGGCAGAACCCCTGTGCCCCCAACCATTTGCTGTACCCATTTCCCTCCTCTTCACCTGACACTGCTAGGCCAGGCCTGGTCTGTGCTGCAAGCGCCATCACCTTAGCTCCTGGGGGGAGGGAAGGGGCCTCCCCTCCTCAGCTTGTAGGCTTGGGTGGCCTGCTTCGGCACAACTTCCTAGACAGGCCCTCATTTGGGTAATAGCTGGCACCTGCCCAGATATTATCAACAACCCTGGTCGAGGACACCAATCAATACCACCAATCATGCCACGCCTGCACTGACAAACTTCTGTTGGGCTCTTTGTCAGCTACAGTCGAAACATGAACTGCTATACCTTCAACATGGTATAGCAAAGTCCTTTAAATCTGGCAGATAATCTAAATTTTCACTAGTCCAAAATACGCATATCGCAATGCAACACAACTTCTTGACATTCTCCAACCATCCCTCCCATACCCTTCCCTCCACTGGAATGCTTTTCTACTCCCCATTCTTGGAAGCCGGACTCCCCCAGGGAGCCTTAGTATTCATTTTCTTTGTTTATAATTCAGGAGCTTTGGTTCTCAGGCATTTCTGACCACAACCCACTTGGGACAAACAACTCCCAGGCTCATCTACCTCACCCATTTCTAATTTCCAGTGGAAAATAACTCAATAACAAAGAATTGGGCAAAAATAAATAAGATGGTAAAAACAAAGCAGTTACACAAGGACAAAACTATCAACAAAGTAACACTTAATATTCCTCTATAAGATATTAATTTTAAGATAACAGCAATTGACAGCCACAACCAACTCAAGACAATGCTAACGACTAATAGCAAAACACCCTTCCCTCAATGGAGGGAACTGCAAACAACAGCGTGAGAACAGAGGCCCAAGATACTGCTCAGTAGGGTGGCTGACTTAAAAAGATACTGGATCCTTCTGAAGGATATTTCATGAAAAGCTAGTAAAATGCTAATTTTTGACTTCAGAAAGCTTAATAACTAACTTAATAGGTTCATGGTAAAGAAACTTTTGTAGTACTCACAAATAATAGTGTAATTGCCTGTAATTTGTTTATTAAAAAATTACAGAAGCACTTGGATAGTAGAGCTCTTCATATCCCATCAGGAGGATCTCAGTGACCCATGAGTAGGCCCTGGACCACCCTTGGAAAAACGATGTTCTATGGGACACTTCCCAGTCTTTTTATTTTTATTTTTTCCTGTTTTCAGTTGTTTTCTCTTTCTAGACTGTCATCCTCCTGATCAATTGTCTTTTTTAATCCCCCAAACTGGCAAAAAACCTAGTGTATGACTCTGGGCAAGTCAATGACCTCATTTGTAAGACTGGGAAAATATAGCACCTACCTTACAGGGGTGCTATAAGTACATAATGACAGGATGCTTGGAAAGCACTTATATAAGCCCTAGCAAGTAATAAGTCAATGAATGTCAGTTCTTAGTATTTTCAGAATCTGATTAATGGATGACTACTTAAGTGAATACATTGATACTGCACGGCCTTCAATAGTCAATGAATCAAATAACCAGGAAAAATGCTTCTAGAAGTATGAAGAAAATGAAATGACACCTATTTTTCTTCCTAAGATCAATGTAAACACTCCTAAAGGCACTCAGTACAAAAAAATCAAGACTGTGACAGTAAAATTATTATGAAAATATTTTTCATAAAACACCCACTGAACAGCAAGGTGAATGTCACCTTATTTAGAAAAAGAGTCTTTGCAGATGTAATTAAGTTAAAGATCTCGAGATGTGATCATCCTGGATTATCCAGGTAGACCCTAAATCCAATGACAAGTGTCCTTATAAAGAGACAGAAGAGAAGACACAGAGACACGGAGGAGAAGGCCGTGTGACGGTGGAAGCGGGGAATGATCGGTGCAGCCATGTAGAAATCCAGGAAGAGGCAAGGAAGGATTCTCCCCAGAGGCTTCAAGGTGTGCGGCCCTGCCAACACCTTGATTTTGGACTTCTGGCCTCCAGAACTGATAGACAACAAATTTCTGTTGTTTAAAACCACCAAGTTTGTGGTCATCTGTTACAGCAGCCCCAGGAATGCAGAGCCCTCCTGCTTTTCACCACTGGCAATTATAAGACGCCCCCAAAGGAAGACAGCAGGCTGCACAAACTTACTCCCGCCTCAGGCACAGGTAACCAGCCTTCGTTCCGGGTTCCTAAACAGTAATGATTCAGAACCAAACACTGCAGACACTCCTACTTCCTGTGTTTCTTGGAGAAGAAAGGGACGAGGAGAAGTGGGTTCCTACAGGCTCCACTGATGTGGGACTGATTGTTTGTTTTAGTTTTCACCTAAATTCGTCTGCAAATATAATATTCCTTCAGGGATTTGCAGAGGCAATCAGAAAGACAAAAGATACGGCACAAATGAAAACTGATGGGCACAAATGGCCACACGAGATGGAAGTGTGGAAACAAAGCACGAGATCATTCAATCCCGCCTTTTACGGCTGGTGTAAGCTTTACAAGCACACAGTCTTTCCATACAGACTGCAATAATTTAAAGACAGAGAAACATAGAGAGCATACCAATTTTCATAAACATCTTCATATAAATGTTCACATATGCCACGACCAATTTTCACAGTACGACCTCACATTTTGTTAAATGGGCATTAAGTTAGCGCATTCTGAGGTCAGCCAGGCATTGCTGAGGTCTGCTCTTGGTTCCCACCCACCACTCTGGAGTCAAGACCTGCATCCTCCCATCTTCCAGACACTTAATGTTGCCTTATGTCTCAAAGTCTCCACGTGCAGTTTCTATGACACTGGCAAAATGAGACGTTATCTAGAAAAAAAGTTCCAGGGGATATAAGAGATAAGTGATTTAGGCAGCACGATATTCTCCAACTTAAAAATATAAAGCATTATACATCTATGTTTAAAAGTACCACCCACTCCAAGGTCTTTGTACAGTATGCTCTTCTTCCCTTTGCCACTGTAGAAACTAGATTAAGATTTATAAATTAACATTAAGTGGGAATTATGAAACGCTTATCTTAGATCATGGAAAAGTTCAACAAAAGCCCCCTGCCTTTTTCAGGCCATCTCTTAATAAGACGGTTTTTATCTCTGGCCCTAACTTACTGCCTGCCTCAAACATGAATTGCTTGAGTACAAAAGTTGCCTGGGTTTTATTTTCTTGTGTCCTCTCTTCACAAGTTCCGTATTTGGGGAATGCATTTTCAGAAGCAGCACTCCAATGAAGAAAAAGAATAAACCTAGTTCCCTAACTTTGTGATCAAATGCTGCTAATAATGATGTCTAATAGCTCCTTAAATATTATAGTCACAACTTAATTTTTAAATTGAATATCAAGAAAACAGATTTCCTTAACATTATTTCCCAGTCATGCATTATTAAGAATTCATTTATTCAACAAGTATTTATTGAGAAGCTATTTTGCACTAGATACCAGTTGCAGAGGATTTAGCAATGGACTAAACAGACAAAAACCGTATCTCATGCACCTTACATTTTAGTGGAGAGAGAGGCAATATATATTAAAAATAAATAAAATAAATAGTGTGTTAGATATTGAGAAGTGCTCAGAAGTAAATCAGGATAGAGGATAATACTGCTGGTGCTGACATTTTTTTCCCCCATACATCATCAATCTGAGCTGTCATCTTCAAATGTTACTGCTTCTTCCTTCACAGTAGTGACATTCTTCATTTATTTGCTAAAATCTTCTTCCATGAACATTTTTTAATTCATCTGCTGCCAAATTTTACCAGTGTAGTCTTTGATGTGCTGTCACTTGCTGTCCATCAAATTAAAACATCTTTTGCAAGATAAATATCTTTTTAAAAAATTGGTGGGGGGCAGGGAAGAAGGCTAGCATATACTAAGCACCTATTATTCAGCCAGACACAGTGGTAGACACTTTGTATTCATTATCAGAGTTCATGTGTGTGTAACCCCATCAGGTAGATAATAAGATTCTCCTTTTACTGAGGAAGAAACAGACGCTCCAGGAACTTGCTTAAGGTCACACAGTAAGTGGCACAGCTGAAATCTGAACTTTGCTGCCCATATTTGTTGTCCTACCTCCAAAACTCCCCACTATTGGGATTCTTTTTTTTTTTTTTTTTAACCCTTTTTTCTTTTTGGCTGATCCATCTTTATATACCTTAGTAAGGATCATTCTTTCATATTGTCTTATATAGCAGAAATTACTTTCCTCAAATACCTAAAAGCAGACCTCACCTCTTTTCTCTACAACCTTAGGATTAGACTAGAGCATGTTCAATTGAATTCAATAAAACCTTTTGAATTTAACTACACTGACCACTAATTTTAAAATTAAAATGATCACCGTCTATCACGATTATTGGCATCTTTTTTCTATAATCATCTTCCCTTTACTTGATTATTTCTTTTGCGATAGAGCCTTAAGCCTAAATCCAGCCAGTGGAATACCTAGGTGGCCATCGGGATTCCAAATGGCATATTTAAATGCTAATAAAATACAACGTATACGCCTTTAGATAATCAACAATGTAAACCAGTAACTTCCAGACGTTTTTCTTTAAGGGTGTTCCTTTCCCATTACCGCAATAACAGTTTCCAGGTCGGAGGAACTGGAACGCATGCAAATAAAATACAGTCCCTGACAATGCAATTATAATCTTGCAACTTATTCGCTTTGCCATGGGAGCGGCCCATCCTTTACTATGTACTCGACAGCAGATGGATTTTGAGAAATAATAGAAAATGCACAGTGATAATAAATCGTTCGCTGTCTCCGAGACTGGCTGGAAATTCTGAGCCAGAACTCGCTGGAATGGAGCTCAAAGGACAGGGGCGGGAGGCCGGTGCCCGAGTGCGGCAGCCCGGGGTCCCCAGCCGCTCCCTGGCTGCAGCGCGCCGCTCTACGTGTCGCCGGCACAGCGAGGGTCGCGGCGGAACCGGCCCCGGGAGCGCGGCACGCGGGGCGCTCGGCCCAAGGGGTTCGGAAATGGCTGCTGCGCCCCGCGCGCCCCGCGCACCGTCGGGCCCGGCTGCCGTGGCCTCGCCGCCCGCCCGGCCCAGCCCGGCCGCGGCCCGGGTCGCGGCCCCCGCAACGGTCCCCGCCCCAGCGGCCCCGGCCCGCGCCCCGTCCGGGGTTGGGCTCCGCGCCCGCGCGCCCGCCCTCACCACAGCTTCCTCTTGA
>VBSM01002223.1:16870584-16882128 GCA_008086735.1 Cheirogaleus medius | reverse complement strand
GCCTTGGCCTCCCAGAGTGCTAGGATTACAGGCGTGAGCCACTGCGCCCGGTCTTATAAATGTTCTGACTTAACTATAGCAGAGTACATTTTTTCCAAGGATACAAAACACGTACTAAATATAACAAACCGTAAAGCAAATATCAATACATTTCACAGATTTAAACTCATATGGAGTGTGCATCCTTATATCATAAGACAAGCTAGAAATTAGCAAAAATTCTAATGAGAGAAAACCCATTCCTTAGGGATTAAAATACAATCACACATCAAAACAAAATGATAAGATATTAGAAAATATTTTTAACAGAATTGTAAAAAATATTCCATATAAAATTTATGACATGCAATACAAAGAGGGAAATACATAACCTTAAAATGTGTGTTCAGAAAGTCTAAAAATTAATTAACATTCATTTTGAGAAGTTAGAGATATACCAGCAAGAAGGAAATGATGATAAAAGCAGAAATTTTTGAAATAGCAAACAAATGCGTTGAACAAAGCCAAAAATTGCTTTATTGATCTTAACAAAATTAAAATATCTGTCAAGAATGATCAAGAAATGAAGGAGGCACAGATAATTAATATGTAGAAACAAAAAGGAGACATATTTGGAGATATTACAGACCTTAAAAAGATAGTACAAGATTAACATGAACTTGAAAAATTTAGACAAAATGGTTAGTTAAAAAACACATAACTTACCAAAATTTATTAGGGAAGAAATAGGAAATCTATAGTAAGAAAGAGGAAATCTTATAACTGTGGTGCCTACACATCCCATTTTGCCCAGGACAGTCCCAGTTTACACCTGTTATAGATTAATGTCCGTTAATTATTTTCATAACCCCTTTAATTCTCAGAAGTGCTCCAGTTTGGAGGATAAGCCATATGTTCATCCTTCCTACTGACAGTAATTAGAGAAACTAAATCTGTAGTCCAAAATGTTCTTCCTAAAAGAATTCCAAGCCCAGATTCACCAAAAGTTTCTACCAAACATTCATGAAGAAATGATTTTAATCTTAGACATTATTTCAGGAAATGGAAAAAGAGGAAACACTTCCCAACTCTTGAGACTAGTATAACCTTGCTGCTAAAATCTGGCAAAGACAGTACATGAAAGGAAAATTACAGGCAATCTCACTCATAAACACAAATGGAAAAATCCTAATCCAAATATTTTCAAACTGAATGTAGCAGTATGTAAAAGGATAATAAATCATGAACAAGTTGGTAACATTCCGGGTCTTTAAAGTTTGTTTTACATTAGAAAATCAACTAAAATAGTCCGCCATGTTATCACATTAGAGAAGAAAATCATAACATTGCAGTAGATATAGAAAAAGCATTTGACAAAATTCAACATACATTCATGATTGAAAACCTCTTACCCAAGTGGGAATAAAAAGGAAATTTCTTGATGTAAGTTATCATACAGCACATATCATTCTTAATGGTGATATTGGGTGGAGATCAGGGCAAGACTATTCTATTATTATCACCTCTGTTTGACATTGTAGTGGTGATCCTAGCCAATAAAGTAAGAAAATAAAAATGAATAAGTTGTGTAAGAACTAGAAAGGAACAAAACTGTCATTATTAGCAAATAATATGCTTATATAATAGAAAAATCTAAATTAAAATTAAAGATTTATTATTAGAATTAATGAGAAATGAACAACTTTGCTGGATACAAAAAAAATCAACTGTGTTTCTATACATCAGCATTAAAGCTTTGGAAAATCGGCCAGGTTTAGTAGCTCACACCTGTAATCCCAGTGCTTTGAGAAGCCAAGGCAGGAGGATTACTTGAGCCCAGGAGTTCAAGACAAGCCTGGGCAACATAGCAAGACCCCATCTCTAAAAAAAAAATCTAAAATTAGCCAGGTGTGCTGGTTCATGCCTATAGTCCCAGCTACTAAGTAGGCTGAGGCAGAAGGTCTCTTGAGCCCAGGAATCCAAGGCTGCAGTAAACTATGATTGCACCACTGCACTCGAGCCTGGACAATAGAGTGAGATCCTGTCTCAAAATTACAACAACAAACAACAAAAAGTTGGGAAATGAAAAAAAAAAAGATATCATTTGCAATAGCATCAAAATATATGAAGTACCTAGGAAGAAAATCTAACAAAAAATGTTATGGAGAAAATTATAAATCTTTGCTGAGAGATATGAAAGATGATATAAATGGAGAAATATACGGTAGTCCACCTTCATCGATAGTGGATACATCCAAGACCCCCAGTGGATGCCTGAAACTGTGTATAGTACAGAACCATGTATATATGTTTTTTCCTATATACACATACCCATGATAAAATTTAACTGATAAAGTAGATACAGTAAGAGATTAACAACTAGTAATAAAATAGAACAATTATAACAATATGCCAGCATCACCACTCTTTATATTAGTAAGTAAAAAAGGGTTCTTTGAGCACAAGCACTGAGATACCCAGACAGTCCATCTGATAACTGAGAGGGCTACTAAGTGACTAATGGGCAGGGAACGCATGCAGCGTGGAGGCACTGAACAAAGGAATGATTCACATCCTGGGCTGGATGGAGCAGGACAGCAAGAGATTCCATCCCGCTACTCAGAACAGCTTGCAATCTAAACCTATGAATTGTTTATTTCTGGAATTTTCCATTTAATATTTTTGGACCATGGTTGACCATGGGTAATAGAAACCATGGAAAGTGAAATAGCAGTTAAGAGAGGACAACTACAACAAGTTTATGGATTGGAAGATTCAATATTATAAATACATCAACCTTTCCCAAATTAACATATAGCTTCAATGCAGACACAATAAACACATAATCGTTTAAGTTGTTGAACTTGGCAAACTGATTCTCAAGTTTATATGGAAAGGACCTTGATAGCTGAGACTCTTAAAGAAGAAAAGCAAGGTGGGAATGTTTGCCCTGTACGGTGGAGGGGCAGACAAATAGACCAATGAAACAGAGAGAGAGAGAGAGAGAGAGGGAGCCCAGAAATAACCTATGCATATATAGACACTTGATATATACCAGGGTTGGCATTGCCAATCAGTGACGAAAGGTGAATGGATGGATTTTTCACTAAATGGTGCTGGAACAATTGGAATTTTATATTAAAAAAATAAAACTAAAAATCGTCCTGTACCTCACATTACACACAAAAATCATTTATAGGCAAATTATAGGTGAAAAAAATCTATAATGCTTTTGGAAGATAATATAGAAGGGTATCTCTAAGCCCTGAGAGTAAGGAAGGCTTTCTTAAATATTACATTTAGCATTTAGCCATAAAGGAAAAGATTAATAAATAAGACAATAGTAAAATTAAGAGGTTCTCATCATCAAAAGACACAAGACTAGGAGAAGATATTTGCAATGAAAGTAACTAACAAAGGACTCATCCCAAGAATATACATATTTTTAATACTACCAATCAACAAGAAAAAGGCAGATAATTTCATAGAAAAATGCACATAGATTTGAACAGGCAACTCACAAAAGAGGAATTCTAAGTGTCTAATGTCTAATATGTCTAATGTCTAATATGACAAGTGTAAGCCTCATTTGTATGCATGGAAATGCACCTTAAAACAACAGTGAGACACCCTACAATCCCATGAGGCTGGCTAAAATTATGAAATCTAAAATAAATTTGGGAGAGGCTGTGGGAACTCAAATGCACTGCTGGTATGAGTGTAAATTGGTAAAACAACTTTGGAAAACAGTGGGCTTTATGGCACAGTTATCAATTTATTGCTTCTCAGCTCAAATTCACTCTTGAACATAAGCTCCAAGATACTCAACAGAATTCCTTCAAGCCTTTCTCCTCTAAAGTGAGCACCACATGGAGCTTCCTTCCTAGAGGCAGCGGGCGGGTGCTGCAGGTGGGCAGTTTCTGGCTGAGGCTCAGTTGTTCAGCAGTGTGCGTGGGAAGGGGTCAGGTGGACTCTGCCCTTGCACATGCCCAGGGTGCGAAGTCCTCTGTGATCCCACAGCCGCAGTGTGGCCTGTGATCGTCTTCCCGAGGTCCACTCAATATGGGCATTGTGCATTCCAGGCTTCCTGTTGCCCCAGCACCCCAGGCCTGCTGCACACTTACTCCCGAGGGTTGCTTCCTATTTTCTCCACCACTGCAAACCAGCGCATGTCTCTGCCCTCCAGTGGGCTCAACCACACCTTCTCTAATGAAGTCTGAACCTCGGTTTTGGGGAGGGAGCCCCTTGCAAGTTTATTCTTCCTTTGGTAACTCTCTTTCAGCCCTAGGGTACCATGCAGCATTTTCTTATTTTCTATAGTTACTCTTTCATCACAGTTTAATAATATTTGGTATTAAACTCCCCCTGTGTGGTTTCTATCTTCTGACTGGATTCAGACTGCTAAGCATTGAAGATGTGCGTGCAACTCCACAGCAATTCCACTTCTAATTATCTTTTCCAGAGGAGCTTTTGCACATGTGCATTAATTCACACGAACCAAATGTTTATAGCAGCAATTTGCATAAAAGCCAAATTCCAAAAATAACTCAAATGTTCATCAAGAGTAGGACAGATAATTAAATTGTGTTAAAGTCATACAATAAAATGAAAATCAGTGAGCTATAGCTAGACAGAACAAAATGGATTAATCTCACAAACTTAATGTTCAGTGAAAGAAGCAAGTTACAGATTGATATTTACTATGTAATCTCATTTATCCCATTTAAAGTTCAACTTTAGGTAAACTTAAACTACATTGTTTAAGGATATATATACATAGATGGCAAAACTATAAAGGAAAGGCAAGGAAATTAGTATTTTAAAAGTTAGGATAATGGTCACCTTTAGGAGGTTGCTTTTGGGGTGCTGGTGATATTCTTTTTATTATTCTGGATCTTGGTTACATAGGTATTTGAATTGTAATTCTTTAAATTATACATCTATGTTTCGTGCATTCTAGTAAGGCCTTCATAATTCTGTAAATAACCAAAACATAAAGAAAGACATAGTTCCTGCCTTTATAAAGTGTTTAGGTCAAAAAACCAAAACAAAACAGAAAACATGGAATCACATAAGTTAAGATGGAGACAGTTTGATTATATTTTGTGACATTCTTGAATATTCATTAAATTTAGGGTAGAAAATAAGTTTGCAATTTATTTTTTTAAACAAATATTTTTGAACTGCAATTTCAGCAATATTATAGAATAGATAATTTGAAAGCCCTCCTGCTAGAACAGACCTTGGAACTATGGATGAAATATGACAAACATTTCTAAAAATGCATTGCCCAGCTGGCAAGAAAGTATGGTGAGTTTCCAGGGTGGACAACAAAGAGATAATCAGCAAGCAGAGCTATGGCAAGCTGATACCGCAGTTGCCTGAGGGGCAGGAGAGATGTGCTGCTCAGTAGCCAAGTAGCTTGGATTTTAATGGTCACCTGCTGACCAGGGAGACGCTTTGGCCCTATGAAAGATGGAAAGGTGGAGTTGAGATCCTGTATATAGCTCTACCAGAGGGACAGGGTGGACTAGAAAATAATTTACTCACTGGCACAGAGAGACAAAAAAAGAAAAGAAAAGGAAAAAGCTTGTGTATTTTGGTTTGCATTCCAGTTAAAATAAAAAAGAGAGAAAAATCTTCCCAGGGAATTCATAATTACAGGGTTGGACCTTGTGTCAGTCTAGTATTCTCAATTATTTTACCCACGTGAACCAGGAGCCCTAAGTGGAAACATTAATATAAGAATTGGTGGTCCTAAATGATAATACTGCTGGGCACCTGGCAGAAGCAACACAAAACCTCCTTAGAGGAACTATACTTGAACTTGGACCATGTAAGACCCTCACCAAATGTGGACTCACAAACTAAGATTACAACATGAGGACACAATCCATCTTGACCCAAGAGTCAATAGACACAATAGTCAGCAAGATTAGACTCTCAGAACATCAGAAAATATAACAAATAAATGTTAATAAAAGATCAAAATTATAAAACAAGAAGTCAATTAACATGAGAACAAAAGACAAAGTAAATTTGAAAAAGAACCAGAGAGAATTTCTAGAAACGAGATATATGGTCATTAAAATTAAGTACGTCTTCTTGTATTTCATAGGGCATTGGCCTCAAAGGAGCTTTTATAGGAAATCGGAGCTGCCTAGAAGTATAACATCAGAACTATAGCATCAAGTGTGTGTATTTACAAGCAAATTGTAGAGTTAGTGATATATTTAGAGGCAAGAGCAGCCTTATAGATTTACTATTAATAGTAAGACCTCCTTTAGTGAAAGATATGAAAACCATAGCTCCAGGAGGTAAACAAAGTCACAGATAATGGTGAAGTCCCATCCAGAGTCTACATGTCCTGATGCCTAGGGAAGTGCCTTTTCAGGTATGTCACATTCCCTCGTCCATAGACAAGCACCTGCTGAGAGACAGATAAGGGGAAACATGTGATGATACTCACTGCTGTGAATAGCTGGTAAAAGGAAAGAGGCTGACTGTTGCAGATATCAAACGGCTGGGAGACTATTTTTGTACATAATAACAGAAAAATAGTCTTTGTATTATAATAGGAATTTAGGCTGGGCACAGTGGCTCATGCCTGTAAACCTAGCACTCTGGGTGGCCCAGGAGGAAGGATCACTTGAGGTCAGGAACCCCACCTCTACAAAAATAGAAAAATTAGCAGGGTGTGGTGGCATGTGCCTGTAGTTCCAGATACTCAGGAGGCTGAAGCAAGAGGATCACTTGAGCCCAGGAGTTTGAGGTTGCAGTGAGATTTGATGACATCACTGCACCCCACCTAGGGCAGCAGAGTGAGGCCCTGTCTCAAACAAACAAACAAGCAAACACACACACACACACACACACACACACACACACAAGTGAAAGAAAGAAAGAAAGAAAGAAAGAAAGAAAGAAAGAAAGAAAGAAAGAGAGAGAAGGAAGGAAAGAAGGAAGGAAGGAAAGAAGGAAGGAAGGAAGGAAGGAAGGAAGGAAGGAAGGAAGGAAGGAAGGAAGAAAGGAAGGAAGGAAGGAAGGGAATTTAATGTAGTAGAACTATCCAGGGATTCTGGGGAATTCTTGCTTACTTCCTGCATGTGTGGATTTGAGTGAGCGCCAGGGCAGTTAATTAGTCCCAATGCTAAATTGTTCAGCTCCCACTTAGTGGAGGTAACAGCTCTTACATTGCTTTCATAGTTTCCTTCCATTGACATGAGATGGGGAATTTCTTCTAGGGGAATGCTCAAGCACCTCCAAAAGTTGGCAAAACCCCTGTTGTCATCCTTCACTATGGATCTCTAGTGGCTTGTAAATACAGATGAATTGTGTAGGAAAAAGTTAGAAAGGAAAAAATTCTCAATCATACGTGCCTTTTTCTCTCAAGGAAATATACCATTTTTCTCTTCTCTTCTATACACTGTGATAGCATTTTTTTTCACAGCCTGCACATCTCACCTTCAGGAAGTCTCCTAGGCTGAAGTTTTATTGTCAGCTGTCCTGTGGTCTTTTCCACTTTGTATCTTCTACTACTGTTGAAGGTGTATATGTCCGATCTGCTTTAGTAGACAGGACTTCTTGGAAGACAGGATACTTGTCTGATCCATTTTTGAGTTCCCCATAATGCCTTTCACAGTTCCTTACAAATAGTTGGTGCTTAATAAATGTTTGTCTTATGAGTGAATTGATCTTTGCTTTATTATGTAGTAAACATCCAAAATTTTAGACTGTTAACAGTTAGGAATTATTTAATCTATCACATATCTATTATAGTGGGTTAAGCAAATTAAAGCTTTTTTTTCTCTTATGTAAAAAAAAAATATTAGTTTTCCAGTTCAGGATTGGTAAAGTAGCTTCACAAAGTCATGAGACACCCAGGCACTTCTTTCTTTCCACTCTGCATTCTTAAGCATGTTGCTTCCATCTTCAAGGTCACAATATGGCTGCCAGAGCTCCAGCCAGTATGTCTGCATTTTAGGAGGATAGAAAAGGAAAGACAAGGGGGGCAAACAAGCTCTTCTCTCACCCAAGGAAGTCCCACTTAAAAGAGAGTTACAGAAAACACCAATCAATCAAAGACTTATTTAGATTTCATTGACTAGTCCTTTAACTGCAAGAGAGGCTGGGAAGTAAAGTTTTTAGCTTGGCACATTTTCCCCCTGAATAATATCTGAGTTCTATTTCTAAGGAAAAAAGGGAGAGAGAGGATGTTAGATAAGTAGCCTGCAGTCTTTGCCATAAAGGGTCTTAATCATTCATGAGTAGGTATTGTCCTTTTTTTTTTTACAAGTGTTCATTCATGACTTTTTATTTCTCTTCCAGGTCTGTAGGTAAATTACTGAAATCTATCCAGACTCTAGCCTTCACATCCAGGGATTTTAGCATAATACAATCTACTCAGTACTACCCCTCTCATACCCCATCAAATGAGCTTCATTTGTTTTTCTTTTATCTCTAAGTGGTATGACACCATCTGGTGTTTTCTGCTTTTGACTCAGAGCCATGTCTGGCATCACTGGACTAATCAAGAGGTGAGAAGAGACAGGGTCAGGCATGGGTTAGTGGCACAAATCATTTGGTAATTAAAAACCCCTTGGTTATTGCTCCCTGCAAATAAAATATTCATTGCAGGATTTTGATAAAATTCTGTTATATTAATCACCAGCAATTAGAAGCTCAGAATGTAAGTCTAACTGTCAGATTGATGCTGTGCCTGATATGAAGTATTAAATTTCAAAAAGACAACAAGAGAAGCAGTTAAAGAAATATCATGTGCTGATTCTCAGTGTACCTTTTCATATATGTTAAATTTCTCTTAAAAATTATTTGGACAACTGAAGTGCAAGTGACTAAACATAATAATTGCTCTATTTAATCATCCATTCCATTCAATCCATAATTGTTGAATACATACTATTTGCCAGGCATTGTGCTGGTTGCTGGAGATATAAATGAGAATTTTTAAAATGTAGACATTTCAGAGTTAAAGATACATTAAAAGGCTAAAATGAACAGCAGGAAACTAAGATGAATAATCTGAAATTAGCTTCCATAGACCAGTATTCCCAGAAAGCCTACCAGAAAAAAAAATAGCAGAAACTAAGCTTCAATATTTTGTAATTCTCTTTTAGCCACACAAAATTTAGTTAGAAATTCTGAGAAGACTCAGGCATAGACTGTTAATATGGGATTTTGGCATGCATTCTTTAGATAATCTTACTGAATAAAGAAAAGAAATAGAACAAGTCGTTTACGTGGCATAGCATTGTAATAAGGCACACTGGATAGTCAACTATTCTGGATAAGATAAGAAAGACAATGCAATTATAGCTGAGTAAGTGGCTCAAAATTCCATTAGCATATCTTAAGCTTTATTGCAGAAAGTTCCACAAGAGTTACAGAAAATGAAATTTAAAACTAAGACCTAGAAAGCATTCACCAATTTAAGGGCAGGTATTTGAAGGAGGGGAGGGAGGGTACGGAGGATCACTGGATTGTGAAATTGAAATTGAAATTGGTTAATTTCAATTGACTAATTGATACAATTGAAAGTCCTGGATTTGGCAACTGCTGATGCCATGGCAGACAAAACGTGCTCATAAGAAGATGCCCAGCCCAGAGCTGCTGGATCCTGTGTCCCAGGGGTCTCTAGCGTGTTTCATTTGGAGATCATATCACTGTCTGTGCTTTTGACCTTGTAACGTCAGTTGGTCTGACATGTTTGTTATGCTCCCCTTAGTTGCATGAATAATTTATGATCTCTGGAAAGTATAAAAAACTCAGTGTACTCTTATATAATTTGTGTTTAAATATAACCATTATGATGTCCTGTGCAAATTCTGTTAATTTTTTAAATGATTTTTGAAAGGCTTAAATGAATTTTCTCTACAAAATTTATAAGTCTGATATAGTACACTGATGAGAGTGGTTTAAATGTTTAGGAAGATTTCTTACATTTGTAACCCTCCCTTGGTGCATTTGAAATATTTGAGAAGGTCAATTGTGTTAAAACTGTACTTTGAAATAGCCAAGGAAATTTGATTAGTTAAGTATGTAAATTATGTTTAACATGAAACGTGTGTGCTAACTGAAAAAGAACAAATGAAAATGATTGTTTTTATTTTGATTCAAATTATAAATTTTTAAGTAAAATAATAGCTGTTGGTTAAGCTTTCATGTTTAAGGAAAATAAGATTTTTACATTAGTAACTGTAATAATTTAATAAGTAATTATAAGAATTCCTTTCTGTGCACAAAAGCCCAATTAGGACAGTAAAAGCCCCAAGGAAAGTCCCAAATGCAAAGTCAATCAATGGCAGCAAAGCAGGAGTGGCCGGGGGTTAGCCACTAGGGCGCTAGAAGAAATATCCACATTTCTAGCAGCAGGGTCAGTGGGGCCAACATCCCTCCGGCCTCCACATTTGTACAGAGCACACAAAACTGATGGAAGAAAACATCGGAACTCCCTGCAGATGGACAATCTGCCTGGAGAGGCGATCTGTGTGTGAGGGCTGGAATCCAAGCAAGAAGCCAAGCAGGGATTAGGACAACCCCAAAAACATTCATGTCAGACACCAAGGGGGACAAAAAAGGAACAAGGCCACTAAAGTATTCCATGTCCAGAATAAAAACTTCCTAACATTGCCCAGTGTGGAGTCCCCAGGCTGCCCGCTGTCACCAGCCTACTATCCTCGAATCTCCTGGGTAGAAATGCCCCTGCTCACTGACACGGACGGAGGCCGCAGTCAGTCCTCCCAAGGACAGGGAGGCTTGTGGGGAAACTGCAGCTCCCCTTACTAATCATCCCGATTGTCCATTCATCAAGACAAACCAGCTCAAGAATCCCTAGACGCGGGGGAAAGCCAGCAGCATTACAAAAGCCAAAGTGATGAAGACGTCACGCTGAGTGAGCTAAGCTGACTCAAACATACTGATATTATATGATTCCACTTCAGTGAGGTACTTAGAATAGTGAATTCATAGATGGAAAGTAGAACAGTGGTTATAGAGGCTGGGGGGAGAGGAATGGGGAGCCAGTGTTTAATGAATACAGAGTTTCCCTTTGGTGAGATGAAAACGTTCTGGAGAGGGATGGTGGTGATGGTTGCGAAACATTGTGAATGTACTTAATGCCACTGAATCGTACCCTTAAAAATGGTTAATACGGTAAATTCTGTGTTATGTATATTTTGTCATAATTTAAATTTTTTTTTTAAAAGAACCAAACTGAATAAACCAAATAGCTGCTCTCAGGATAAAAATAGCTCAGAAGAGATAAGAACTTAAAAATTCTAATTAGATCTACTTGTAGCTCTTTGAGGTATCTCCATATTACTTTCTTTTTTATAATTTTTTTTATTTCAGCATATTATGAGGGTACAAATGTTAAAGTTACATATATTGCCCATGCCCCCCATCGAGTCAGAGCTTCAAGCGTGACCATTCCCCAAACGTTGCACATCTCACTCATTATGTTTCTATATACCCATCCCCTCTTCCCTCCTTCCACCTGCCCGACACTCGATAAATATTATTCCTATATGTCCACTTAGGTGTTGA
>VBSM01002223.1:16854864-16870484 GCA_008086735.1 Cheirogaleus medius | reverse complement strand
GCAGTGTAGGAGTGTTCCTATCTCTCCGCATCCATGCCAACATTTATTGCTTTGGGACTTTTTGATAAAGGCCATTGTCACTGGTGATAAGTGATATCTCATTGTGGTTTTGATTTGCATTTCCCTGATGATTACAGATATTGAGCATTTTTTCATATGTTTGTTGTCCATTAGTCTATCTTCTTTTGAAAAGTTTCTGGTCATGTCCTTTGCCCACGTTTTGGTAGGGTTGTTTAATTTTTTTCTTGCTGATCTTTGTGAGTTCCATATAGATTCTAGTTATCAGATCATTATCAGATATATAACATGCCAATATGTTCTCCCATTCTGTAGGTTGTCTGTTTGCCCTTGTGATAGTTTCTTTGGCTATGCAGAAGCTTTTTAATTTGATCAGGTTCCATTTATTTATTTTTGTTGTTGCTGTGATTGCCTTTGGGGTCTTCTTCATAAATTCTTTGCCTAGGCCAATGTCTAGAAGAATTTTTTCCACCAGTTTATTCTAGAACTTTTATAGTTTCATGCCTTAGGTTTAAGTCTGTTATCCACTGTGAGTTGATTTTTGTGAGAGTTGAAAGGTGCGGATCCTGTTTCAGTCTTCTACATGTGGCTATCCAATTTTCCCAGCACCATTTATTGAATAAGGATTCTTTTCCCTAGTGTATGTTTTTGTCTGCTTTGTCAAAGATTAGATGGCTACACGAGGATGGTTTCATATCTAGCTTCTTAACTCTGTTCTATTGCTCTATGTCTCTGTTCTTGTGCCAGTACCATGCTGTTTTAGTTACTATAGCCTTGTTGTATAGCTTGAAGTCTGGTAAATTGATGCCTCCTAATTTGTTCTTTTTGCTTAAGATTGTTTTTGCTATACAGGTCTTCTCTGGTTCCACACAAAGCACAGAGTTATTTTTTCTAGATCTGCAAAGAATGTTAGTATTTTAATAGGGATTGCATTGAATCTATAGATCAGTTTGGGTAGTATAGACATTTTAACAATGTTGATCCTGCCAACCCATGAGCATGGTATGGTTTTTCACCTGTTTATGTCCTCTGCTATTTTCTTCCTCAGTGTTTCATAGTTCTCCCTGTAGAGGTCTACCATTTGATCCAGCAGTCTCATTACTGGGCATCTACCCAAAAGAACAAAAGACATTCTGTAAAAGAGACATCTGCACTAGGATGTTTTCAGTAGCACAATTCACAATTGCAAAGATGTGGAAACAACCCAAGTGCCCATCAATACATGCGTGGATTAATAAAATGTGGTATATGTATACCATGGAGTTCTTTCTACTCAGCCACAAAAAACAATGGTGATCTAGCACCTCTTGCGTTATCCTGGACAGAGTTGGAGCCCATTCTACTAAGTGAAGTATCACAGTGGAAAAACAAGCACCACATGTAGTCACCATCAAATTGGTATTAACTGATCAACACTTAATTGCACATATAGTAATGACATTCATCAGGTGTCAGACAGATGGGAGGGGGAAAGAAGGGATGGGTATATTCACATCTAATGGGTGCAGTGTGCACCATCTGGGGGTTGGACATGCTTGAAAGCTCTGATTTGGGTGGGCAAAAGCAATATATGTAACCTAAACATTTGTACCCCCGTAATATGCTGAAATAAAACAGGAACAAAAATTCTAATTAGAATCCATAGGAAAATTAGATAGGATATTGCATCCAGAAAAATAAGAATGATTGCTATGAAAAAGGATCAATCAGAGAGCAAGAAAGAAGGATCAACCAGAGAGCAAGAAAGACCTCCTACCAATTAAAATATAATTTCCAAATAAAAAGTTCATTTGATGGATTAAATGGCTGTGGCTATGACCAAACTTGAGAAAAAGAAAATCTGTTGAAACATAGAATGACAAGGTAAATATGAGAGAGAAGTTAAAAGACATGAGGATAGATCCAGGACATTAAACCTCTATTAGACAGGATTTCTAGAAACAGAGAGCAGAAGCAAAGAGGGAATGAAAAAATAGAGAAATAAAAAGTGAATAGTTCTCTGAGCTGAAGAAAGATAGTATACAGATTGCAAGGACTGGCTGTATGCGAACAGGTTGAAGGCAAAGAGTCGCACCTTGAATACATCCTGGAGAAATTTCAGAACTGAAAAGATAAAGAGAGAATCCCCAAAGTTTCTAAATAGCGAAGCAGGTTACCTCCAAAAGAATAAGAAGCAGAAGACATCAGATTTCTCCTCAGCACGCTGGTTGCTAGAAGACAATAAAGGAATGTCCCAGAATTCTCAGGAAAAACCTGAAATCAAATATGACTGAAACAAAGTCATTTCAGATATGTAAGGACTTGGAAAGTTGACTACCCACCAAGCCCACAGAAGATATTACTCAAGATGTCACACTAGCCCAGGGAAAAGGGAATACAAGAAAAAGGACCATGTGAGAACAGAAACAGTGGTGGCTGAATATGCCTTGGATAAAGCAGAGAAAGCTGAAAAGACATCAAAAAAGAATTGGTTGAACTTTGATATTTGGTGTACTTTCCTGTGGTTGGGAAAAATTTGGGGACCTAGAATTCTATCTCTTTTTCTTTATGTCTAATCACACCACTTATTTCTACAATAATTAATAATCACATGTAAGTACTCTTTCATTAGTTTAATTTTTAATAATTAATCTATAGACATCATTAGGGCTACAGAAAATAATGGAAATATGATAAACACTGACAAATTAAGAACATTAAAATAATAAAATTGAGTGGTAGCATTTGGGAGGGGAGGCAGGAGAGAATGTAAGTGCACCAATATCCTCATTTATCACAGACATGGTACAAAGTTGATAAATCAAAGTACAGAAATATATAGACTTTAAAGCAGTGCTTTTCACACTGTTGGTCACAACTCATTAATGGGTTATGAAATTAAAGTAATGGTCCTAACCAGCATTTTAAAAAATGAAATAGCCTGGTGTGGTGGTGCACACCTGTAGTCATAACTATTCGGGAGGCTGAGGCAGGAGGATCACTTGAACTTGAGCCCAGGAGCTTGAGACCAGCCTGGGAAACATAGCAAGACCCCATCTCTAAAAAAAAATAGAATTGGAAATATTAATATTAGAATGCATTGCACGTTTTAAAAGTAGATATGATTCCTGATATTCTTATTTCAGTTAGGAGTATGTGCTCTGGAATGCTATGCATAGCTCTTCCTTTGAGATGTGAAGCCAGATTTTTCTCTCCTTAAGCATTGGCTAGATTTAGTGACTTGCTTCTCATGAATAGAATAAAGCAAAAGTGATGGTGTGTGATTTTGGAGACTAGAGCATAAAGGGCACTGAGGTTTCCTCCTTGCTTGCTCTCTCTTGGATCACTTTCTCTAGGGTAAGCCAGCTGCCATATCTTGAAAGACACTCAAACATCACAATGGAGAGGCCTATATAGCTGTGATGATGATGATGATGATGATGAAATCATACAATTTCATTTCTCATTTCGGAAACTCTCCTGAGAACATTCTTCTGCTAGATAGTCTGTGCACTTCACTGTGGAAGAGCAAAGGTGGTATACTTCTTGCTTATTTTCTTAACTAGCATATAGGCACACAGTGCATGCACTTTGTATGTTATCAACTGTCAACAATGAACATACAGCAGGGTGTGGATTTGCGTTCCGTGCATTGCAGCAGTGGCCACACTGCACTTGTACCAGGTGAACTTAATCACTGATTTCCAAGGCATTTTTTCCAGTTAATGTCATGACTCACAAGTATTAATTAAACAAAAAATGTCTTACTGGGTATGAAGAGTTTTTAAGCTAGAAACCTCATACATGTACCTCCATATACCCAAGAGAAAATGTATACTTGTCACATGAGTGGTTTGGTTCAATTATAAAGTGCAGCACATGCTAGAGTGCACACACAATAATAGCTGCTCTTCCATGCTGTATAACATTGCTATTACATGTCTAGCAACAGAGTCATTTGCTGATGGGTTTTCCCATGTTTCTTTTGTTTTCTTTCTGAGCATAATATTTGGCATTAACTTTGTGCCTATTTGTATAAGACTTTTGGAAACACAGTGACCTGTATCTGTTTCTGAGGATTGCAGCGATGATCTTTAGTTTTGCTTCTTCTCTTTTAGAGAAAGAATTCATCAAATTTGTGTGGAAGGCATTATTGGTTGTGTAAAACTTCCACTGCTTTCCCAGATAGCAGCTCACCCTGCTTTACTTGAAAATCATATAAAAACATTGATTGATCATGCCATTATTTGTCAAATTTTTATAACTAGAGATTATTGAGGAATAGATTGCCAGTCCAAAAAAACCCTAATATTCAGAAGTTCATCTCTCTACTTCCTATTCCATCATTCATTTATTTTGGACACATTTTTGAGTTTACTATTCCAGTAGATATTATTAGTCTGAGCACATGCAAATTCACATTCTAAATTTGCACTGGAGTTCTGTTTGCTATTTAACCTTACATTAAAAAAATTTTTTTTCTTAATTTTAACACCACTTTTTTTTTTTTTTTTGAGACAGGATCTCACTTTGTTGCCTGGATTAAAGTGCAGTGGCTCCACCATAGCTCACAGAAACCTCAAACTCCTGGGCTCAAGCCATCCTCCTGCCTCAGCCTCCTGAGTAGCTGGGACTACAGGTGCGTGCCACCACACCTGGATAATTTTTCTATTTTTTTGTACAGACAGGGTCTCACTTTTGCTCAGCCTGATCTCAGACTCCTGTCCTCAAGCAACCCTGCCTCAGCCTCCCAAAGTGCTAAGATTACAGGCCACCACGCCAGGCCTTAACACTACTTTTAAGCTTTAATGAATATCTCTGAGCCATTGGCCCATGTAGGGAATTAGAGTTGTATACAACACAATAATAAGAAAAACATGTAAAAATGCTCAATATAACAATTACTATCCACGACATGTTAGTGGAGATAAACTGGATGTTAATAAGACAAATTATCCAATGAAGAAATAACAATAAAATTAAAATAAGCAAGGGATGCTTGGTTTTGGATACTAAACAGTCATCAAAACCATCTTGTGCCTGCAGCTTCCTAGGAAGGGGAAAAGAACAGAAAGCCCTGCAGCACAACAGCGGGGGCCTGTTGTATTTAAGAACAGGGATAGGGCCTTGCCAATAGAGGAAACATACTTTCTTCCAATATGGGTTTAGATGGAAGTTTGCAAATTCATGGCCTGAAGGCTGTGTTAGTTCATAGACATTTTTGGCCTGCACAGTATTTTAAAAAATTGGGAAATTTTATATAAAAATCTGGCACTTCTTGAACAAACAGAAATCATTCCCTCGATATATCAATTGCTGGAGCTAGGTAGACGTTGTCCTTCTTAGATGGGACCTGTGTGCTCCAGTTTGACATCGTTGGTATCACCTACTATTTTGAAACAGTTGGCTTACTTTATGCCCTAACATTACCTACCTGTTTTCTGTAAGCATTTGAGTTTGCAACGGTGACTACGCTGTTATCAAAGGGGAAAAAACAGATCCTCTAGTAAAGGAGTCAGGAGACACAGGCTTTCATTGGAGGGATCCCCATTCACTGCAGTCATGCACCCCAGAGCACAGACTGAAGCCCCTGCAGCAATGACAGGTGTCACAAAGCCCAGACTTTCTCTTAAGATTACAGGACTCAGAGAGCCCCAAAGAGCCAGAACTCTTCTTGTGGAAATGGAGATTTGGAGAGGAAAGCGAATCTTGGATTGGAAGATTTCAAAAGGAGATGCTTATTTATTGCAGACATAACTATGAGGATAGATAAGCCCTGTTAGGAGTAGATAAGAGTTCCCAGTTGGATTATGAGTGCTTTTTAAAAAAAATTCCAAATTTCAAAATATGCTAATGATTGTATTAGGTTGTTTTTTTTCCCCCCCATTTCATTAAAGTAAAAAAGCTTATTAGCTTTGAAAGACCTTATCCTAAAAAGATCTAGAAGTATAATTGCCAGGTCATGAGATATGCACATCTCCAACTTTGATAGGAAGTTCCAAATTATTCTCCACATGGTTCCACTGGAGCGAACCTAAGACATTGTTCTGCAGTCTGCCAACACTTGATGGTGTGAGACTCTGTACTTGTTGCCAATCCAATGATCATGAAATCCTATCTCATGAGAGTTTTAATTTGTATTTTCCTGATTATTAGTGGAATTGAGCCTATTCTTTTTTCTCTTTTGTGAATTGCCTATTTGTCTCTGATGATAATTTTTCTATTGTGTCATCTTGTTCTTATTGATATACATATATTCTGGCTTAGTCCCTTGAGAGTTATATGCATTACAAATGGTCTCTCCTAGTTTACACTGACTTTTGAATTTTTGTTAGTGTGTCTTTTGATCGGCAGAAGTTTTATATTTCCATGCAGTTCAATTTATTAATCTTCCCCTGTATCATTTGTGTTTAGTTTTTGAAATATCAGAAACCATTTTGGCACTTTTTCAACAGCTTTGCTTATGTGGCACAATGCATTTTATATGTACATATGCAAACATGTCAAAATTATAAATATGCCTAAATTATACAGCTGTAACTAGCTTTAAATGTTGTAATTAAAATTGTATAATTAAAATAAGCATGCAACCAGTGGTTTAAACAACAAATTTCCCTCCAATTTGGTATTTATTTAGCTCCTGAGCTACTGAAGTCAATGGGCAGAGTGTGAGTAATTCTTTGATGCTTGTGGGTGGTGACCGTGAAGGCTCAGCCTCTTCTTCCATTCCACCCTATTTTTGTCCTTAATAGCAGACACTTCTCTCAATTTTAGGTTTCATTATTTTCTTTATAATCATAATTTTAAAGGTTAAAATAGTCCTAAATTTCATGTGGAATGAAACTTCAGATTCTCAGCACCTTATCTTTCTTAGTGATTTCTACTCTGATCCGCAATGTTATTATATAAGCCCTTAAACTGTTGTTTCTATTTAGTGCTATCTAAAAGGAATGGAAAAGGGGAAAATCAAGCCCAAATTATCCATAACTACCTCTGCCTTCTGATGGAGGCAGCATAATTCTTAACAGTGGAGAAGGAAACCTCTTCATGGGTTTGTTTTTTTTTCCCTAACAGATTAGTGGGAGAGAGAGAAGGGCTTGGCATTCCTGTCCAGCAGGGCTTTTGGATATGGTGTCCATATGGGGGTGAATGGTGTCCCAGAACTGAATTCTTCAAAGAAATGAACAGGGATTTGGAGGTGGAGGACAGAGAAGAAAGAAGAGAGGAAGAGAGAGCTAAGTAGTTTGGCAGGAGGCTGGTAGACACGATCAAGGGAACTTTTAAGAGCAAATATCGGAGATTTGAGGTGACCTCTATCCTCACTACAACCTCAGATCTTTATTCTAGTCCACTTTATATACACGTGTCTTAGGTGAACAGTGTTTTGTTTTGTTGTGTTTGTTGTTGTTTGTTTGTTTTTGAGACAGTCTCGCTCTGTCACCCAGGCTAGAGTGCAGTGGCGTCGTCACAGAGACACTGCAACCTCAAACTCTGGGCTCATTGCAATCACTCCTACCTCAGCCTTTAGAGAAGCTGGAACTACACGCACGCACGTGCCACCACGCTTGGCTAACTTCTATTTTTAGTTGAGACTAGGTCTCGCTCTTGCTCAGGCTGGTGTTGAACTCCTGAGCTCAAGCGATCTTCCCACCTTGGCCTCCTGGAGTGCTAGGATTACGGACATAAATGAACAATACTTTTAAGAAAAGGAAACCTATGTTTTGCGAGATGCAGGGTGTAATAGCAGCAACGCTGGGATAGTGGGAAATTCCTTCCACGGAACTAATTCAGCAGCGGAAGGTGATTAGGGCAGATAGGAACTAGACTGCTTCATTAGCCGGTTAAGACATAAAGAAGATTGTGTGTTTTCTACCACCCACAGCAAAGGGCTCAGGAAATTTTATTTGAACCTCCTGGCACCTGAGTTATAGGAACTAAGGAAAAGAATAGGAAGCACATAACAGGCACTGGTCTATTACAATTCTGAAGTCCATCCAGGCACATATTTACTAGAGACAGAAAATGTTCCTTAATTAGGGTCCAGTTGTGCAAGTCATTCCCACATCCATAACTTTTTCAAGGCTCTCGAGTTCATCCTCTGTGCTCTTGGCTCTGATTTCTGAGTCGTGCTTACTTTTCATCAGAAGTAGCTTTCACCATCTGCTTCTTGCTCATAAAAAATTGGGGACCCAGACAGCTCTCATTTCGAAATGTCTCTGCTTTATTTAGTGAGAGCTGGTGGTGCTTTAGCAAGTATAATTTTCTTTAAAATGTTCTGAGTTCTCTATGAATCTTATTGAGGATCACACCACGGCAAAAAGACTACATCCATAATTCTTTGTAAGATGGGCTTCTCTTTACTTTGGGTCACATGTGAGGCTGCCATGGGAAAGTGCCCTTAAGATTCTTAGAGGGCCAACTGTCTAGTTGAGAAAGTGTATTTGGTGCTGCCTTAAATCTTATAGAAATTTTAACAAGCGTTCCTACAGCCAAAACCTTGATTTAATCTTTATTTGGAGGCCATTTTTTGCTTTGAGAATGTTTTGCTGGCCGGAGATGCTGTCCTGGGCCCTCTATATTTCTTCTTTATCCTGCCAAAAAAGTGAAACAGTTCTTTCTGTAGTTCATCTCCCTCTTCCTGTACTTTATCAATGCTGCTAAAGAAGCCAATTGTACTTTTAATATTTTTCCTGGAAAATCCTTATCCAGATGAACAAGTTATTAGCTACATTTTTTTAAAATCTTCCATGATACTACAGGTGACACTGTGGCCAAAAATTGCACTTCTGTGTAACATAGGTCACCATTTTTGGGGCTTCCCATAGCAGTTTTCTCACTGCTACCCCAGGCTTCTGAAGAATTTCCTCACTGCCCTTCCAGCCTCTAGTGTCAGAGCCAGTGACAAATGTTTTAGGTTTTAGTTATGGCAGTATCCAACTTCCAGATACCAGTTTCTGTTTCAGTTGTCTATTGCTGTGTAATAAACCAACCCAGCATTTAGTGGCTTAAATCAATGTCCATTTTATTGTTCACAGTTCTGTGGATCAAACATTTGGGTGAGGGTGGATGGGAACAGCTCAGCTCAGCTCCAGTGGGGTTAGCCGAGGTGGCTAAGCTTGGAAGATCTAAGCTGTCTGCCAGGGGTGCTGGCTATCAGCTTGGGCACCTTGATTGTCCTCTGCACGTCCTCTCATCTTCCAGGCCTCTTTCTCTCCATGTGGCCTCTGCAGCAGGACATCCTGGACTTCTTTACATGGCAGTTGGCTTCCAAGATAGCAGAAACAGAAGATGCTGTGCCTCTTAAGGCCTAGATCCAGAAGTCACAATGTCACTTCCACTTGGTTAAAGAAAGGCATAAGTCAAGTCCATATTTAAGGGAAGGAGAAAGTGATTCATTTCTTTGTTGGCAACAATACATTGCAAAAGGACATGCAGGATGGAATGAATTGGTGTGACCATTTTTAGAAATAACCCACCTCACAGATAGAAGTGAAAATCCGTGAACCCAAATACTCTCTGAGGCCGTCTCTATTTCATAGTCCGGCAATAAACCTGATGTTCAGACTATTCCCTTAGCTCCGTGGCTCTGCAAGCCAACTTGGGTCGGAAGAGAGTTAAGACAACAACTAATCGACACAAGACTGCTTTGATAATATTCTGATTTATAGCAGTTTGGTCTTTGCCTGAGCATTTTGAGAGACGAACCACCTCGGAAGGAGACCTGTTTCATTGTTGAACAACTTGAAAGTCTAGAAAAGTCTTTCATTTGTGAAGCTGAATGCTGCCTTTCGGTGGCGGCTGCTCCTGTGGTCAGATATCTGCCCTCCTGGAGCACGGAAAGGGCAGCCACTCCTTTCTGAATATGGCGTTCATTTAGATTTAGATATTTTGAGATAGTCTTCTTGACTCAAAACGCAACACCTCGCAACTTCTTTACTTGTCTATCATGGAAAGTCATGATTTCCAGAAACGTGTTCATGTATAACATATAATTCATAGAATGCATTTTGCCCAGAATAGTGTGTTTAAGAAGAGAGGAAAGTATGTAATAGATTATTGAAACTTTAAAAATATCTGACGATGTAAATAAGTGGGTTAAGTGTGTTAAACATTTATTAATACCTGGCTTAACCATTCAGTTTGATCTTGTTGAAATCCATTGCTTGGAATTTATCTTATCCCAATTTTTTCATAACTTATCCACTGTTTACCAAAATAATTGTCAAATTTTAGGTTCCTCTGTAGTTGGTATTCATTGGATGATAGAAGTGGGGGAAAAATAATACACAAATTCTGAGAAAACCTGAAAGCAAAGTTTATTCTTGTAAGTGACAAAAAGAATGCCCAGATACAACAAACTTTTGTTTGCTGTTTTGTGTATCAAAATGAAAAATAGGGAACAAGCATATATGACTAGTTAAAGAACCATTTCTCCTTGTGGGTGGTGCTTATATAAGAAGGTGCCTCAGACCCAAAATTAGGGTGAGGCTTTTACTGGTTAGGGAAAGTGACTATAAAAAGATAAGAATAATAAAAATCTATGGCCAGTAAAAAAAAAAAAATGAGAACTTAATCACAGCCTTATCAACCCACAACAAGGGGACCCCAAACAGTCTTAATTATGTCTTATGTTATTAAGACAACAACCCCAAATTTTCCTGACAGCAAGTTTTCGTGCCAATATTTTGGTCTTTATGCCTCCCAGTACTGGCCTCTTAATAAAGTCAGATAGCTGTAAAATGTGTGGGGTGTGTGTGTGTGTGTGTGAGTTTAAGTTTTATAAATAGAAATATATTTGGGAATATAAGAAAAGAGCAAAGTATTTATCTCACCACATAGTTAAAAACTTTAAAAATATTCACTGTTGTATAATGTTTTCAAAAACATTAAAATAAGTGGAACAATTGCTTTGAATTTATGAAGAATAACGCATATGTAATTAACGACTTTCCTCTTCTATTCTTATTATACTTGCTTAGATGTTTCAGGCTTGGTAAAAAGGCTATATATGGTAGAAAACAATGTGTACAACGTAATATTAAAGAAATAATGTAGATTATTAGTGAATAGCAAGTAGTCCTTTGCATATATTTAGTTCAAAGATAGTTCCAGATATTTCTTTACATTAACCTTTCATCTTTAGTGCACAAATGGTATTATAAGGTCTTCAAAATTAGATAAATCAAATGTGTCTTGGTTGAACACAAAACAGTGAAAAAAACATAATTTTTCTAAATATATAATGAAGGATAGAAGATTGTTGGAATTACAGAAATCTTTTTCACAATTGATTCTGAAACTGGATAGTGGTGATAGCGGTACAACAATGTGCATGTACTAAATGCCTCTGAATTGTACACTTAAAATGGTAAATTTTATGCTATATATATTTTACCAAAATAAAAATATGACCTTTCAAAAAAAGACATAGTTCACCTACACATGCTTGAAAATCTACTTTGCCAGGAAGCTCAAATCTGGGATTTGAAGGGAAAAGGATAAACATAAGATGAATTTGCTGGGATCGTACATCATTGTCTATTTTACGTTCACCTGGGCCCAGGCAGACTTGTACGCAGGGAGTCTTTAGACATTTAATTGGTCTGAGTTCATTGTTGAGCCAGCTGCAGACAGGAGCAGGCAGGTTGGAGAGCTTCTGATGCTCACAGTGTTGGGCACAGTCAGCTGACCGCAAACGTGGCCGGTACAACCAGCCCTTTATGCTAGTGAGAGCCTTCCTAGCAGCACTGAGGCACAATCCCCCTTTTATTCATTCCCTTTGGTCATTTGCAATCTTGGGGCCTTTTGGATTTTTGTTGCTGCCGATGACAGGAAAATGGGTGTGGGTAGGTGTTACAAGTAGGGTCTTCTTTAGACTAGGAAAAAACTCCCGGTTAAAAATAAAATTACACATGCCTGTATCAAAACATCACATGTACCCCATAAAGATATACAATTATTATGTACCCATAATAACTACAAAGAAAAACAACTAAAGTGAAATTAGAGAAGCAATAAATAGGAAAGGTGGACAATACCAGGCAGTATAGCTCCTGAGCAAAACTTCCAGCTTTTTCTCTAAAATGTAAGCAACTGGACACAGCTCCACACCTTGACTGTCATTGACTAATAGGAATGATTAATAGGAACTATTAAGATCACCTGATATTCTTGCTTTTTCATAATTATAATACAGCCCAGTCGATGTTGTTGGAACCCAGGTTGGAGAGGAACATGATGGTTCTTTGGTAGAGAAGTTCTAGCTTTGTTGCGATGGAAAAGTGCACATCAGAAGGGTTTATACCACGAGGGTTGCGATCCAAAACTTGCCACCAAGAGGGAAAAAGTCTACAAGTTGTCACAAGATTGCCCAGGATATTCTCTAGAGCACTGCATCTCAAACTTTAACGTGCATGTGGATTAAATGGGGGATCTTGTCAAAATATGGTTTCTGATTTGGGAGGTTTTGCATTTTTAGCAAGCTTTCAGAGGCTCTGCTGCTGGTCTGAGGACCACACTCCAAGTAGCAAGGTGTAAAGAGCTGAGGACGAACAAAGGGGAAACTATTAATGGCATCATTCCAGTTAGAGCTAATATTCCGAATTCATTGGAAGTTTCAAAATGTAGTTTTTGCTGTGAAGAAACAAACAGGAAATTTTAACTAAACAAAAGGCTTTGTAGCTGGACACAGTGGCTCGCGGCTGTAGTCCCAGCCATTCGGGAGGCTGAGATGGGAGGATCGCTTGAGGCCAGGAGTTTGAGACCAGGCTGGGTGATATAGTGAGGATCCCCATCTCTAAACAAGCAAAGAAAAATACCCAAAGGGCTCTGAAATTGATCATTTGTACTTGTTAGCTAGAGCTAATGGTTCTCAACCAGATGTGGCAACAGCTCCAAAGGGACATTCAGAAACACAGAAGGTGTTATTCATTGTCATGATCACTAGGAGATGCTACTGCTATGTGGTGCCTGGGCACCCAGGATGCTAAATGTCTGGTAATGTGCGGGGGGATAGTTCTGAACAAAGAAGAATTGTCCCTCCCAAAATGCCAAGGGAGTCCCCATTGAGATACCTGAGCTTACACCAGTGGAGTCAAATGCTGCACCCATACCTCAAACCTCAGCCCGTCAGTTCTTTGAACACTCTTTTGAGTGTATAGCCTGGAACAACAGACCCTGCCCATGTGTTTTAGCTCAGTTTTAGAATTCTGACTGCCCTTGGAACTCTCCAGAGGGAGGAGTGGCTTTCTGTCTAGGGCACCACATGTGGTTCCATAGCTTGATAAATTCTGTCAGCGGAGGATGATCTCAACAGGAAAGACTTCAGGGATCCCTACGGAATTTGGATACATCAAAATTCTGAGCAAAAAATCAGAAGATTAAACGTCCAGTGTCCCCCTTAAGATGACAATCTCAAATGCTGTAGGTGCTCATCACATTCCAAAAGGTGCTATGACCAGCATGCCCGACGCCAAACACAAACAACTCCGAAGGCTTCCGGGCCTGTCAAACTTCTACCGCACTCTTTTCCACTAAAGGAAGAGTCCCACAGCCCTGGATTTGCTATCATCATGTCAAACATGGCCTGTGATCCCAACAGAAAATGTCAAACATTACAACGAGCATATTAGAAATTCTTGTGGAAACTGAGTTGAGATAAAAATAGATATAGATATGAGAAATAAAATAGGGAGGAAAGGAGGGGGACTTAAGATACTGTTGGAGAGGCTGATACAGTAAGTGACTTTTGAAGGTAAGGAAAACCCAATCAACCTATTGTGGTAGAAAAAAGGTCTTCATAACTGTTGTTTGAGAATCTAGTAAGTACAAGATGAAATAATAGATATTGCAATAAATATATTCAATATAATATAAGGAAAATATTGTTTAGCCTCTTGAGCCTCCATATGAAGTGCAAGAGTTAGGAAACATCTTAAAAAGGCTTGGCAGGGTCGTGTGATTCAGTCTCGAAAAGATTTGTCTGTATCGGTCTTGGGAACTGCTAGGAAGATGGGAAATGTCTCAAGCATGCCAGGAGAGCAGTTTCAAGTGTCCCCTCGCCCAGCTGCAGTGCCCATAGGAGATGGTCTGCCAATGACCCCACTATCTCATTACATTCCAACAGTCTTAAGGACAAGCAAAAAGGAAAATAAAGTGTATGTAACACTCATAATCACATGTACACATGAAAATGTTAGCTTTGCAGAGGTTGAACGTTTCTCTAACACAGGATTCCTGGACAGCCAGGCAGAGGTACAGGGGACCAGGGTCACAGCAACACTTTCTTCGCCTGAGACTCGCCTGCACTGATGCCGACATTGGTTCAAGAGCCGGGAGCTGGGTGGACATTTGTGAATGTTCCCTTGCCCTACTGCGACACTCACTTCCGTTGAGTTCTGTACCTCGACTACACAAATCAGGGGCTCACAACAAGTGCACACGTGCACATGTATACATGAACATGTCTCCTCAACCTGTAACTTAACCTGCAATGATTCTTGCCATGATTTGGATGTGCAGAGAAAATGTCACTTCTTATTTTGTTTATATAGTTTCTTGCTTTCCTCAAGTACCTCCTATTGCTAGCAGGAAAACAAAGCAAACAAACCAACAGAACCCAACTAAATCTGATTTAAACTTACAAGCATACATAATACTTTAAACGGTCCCTTGGGCACTGTCCAGCCCCCAGCTTTGAATCCGTCTGGTGTCCTCGTGTGTGGTGGCATTCCTTTGGGTCTCATTTATGCCCTTGGCTGCCTGGATGCTGGGCTTCCTGCTTGCTTATGAGTGGAGGCCTAGGGCTGGTGGATTCATGGTGGGACCTGCAGTCTCAGGGACCATTGTTGTGGGTCATGGCCCCTGATGAACCTAGCTTCTCCTCCATCTCACTAGCTGAGACCCCTGTAAGTGCCTGTAGCAGTGTCCATTCAACCCCTTCTGGTCCTGCCTCAGCCTGGCCTTGCTCAGGATCATGGACTAGGGGCCAGCCCAGCAGCTCTCTGGTCACCCCTTTCCTGCTCGAGCTTCCTGAGGGCCACTCAGCACCCACATCAGGCTGACCACATCCCCAGACTTGTCTTGCTTTTCTTTCACCCACCATCCTTCAGACTGCAGCGTTAGGCTTTTCTTTACATTTCCTCTATGACATCCTCTTCCTACCATGTTGGAGAAAGCCTCGAGGCCCAGCTGAGAGGGAGGAAAGGATTCCTTTCACCTCCACTGTAGTAGACAGTTTAAGCTGCAAGGCAGAGAACGCACCAAATCCACAAAGTCTGTATTTCAAGTCTAGAGTCTTGTCAAAGAGGGCACATACCTGCTATCAGTCCCAGGCGATAAACCCCTTGACTCTACCTCAAGATGAGAGAGGTTGGAATGATATGTGGCATAAGGATGAAATGCATTGGTTGTGTACTTATAAAATACTGTCTTCATTATAACTGCTTTGTAGACTCTTGGGAAGAAGACTCCATAAAATCTTAGGAACAAGACAAAGCAACAAGTAATTCTATAATCCAGTAGCTGCAATGGATAAAGAGAACCATTATAAGAACAGCCTTCTCCAATTATAAAATTAGGTATTAATCTTAATTAATTCTGAATATTAACTATATGTTTGACTA
>VBSM01002223.1:16831223-16843876 GCA_008086735.1 Cheirogaleus medius | reverse complement strand
GTCATTCTTTATGTTCTGTGTTCCTCCCCCATCCTGTAATCGGGCCACGACAATTTGACTTCACAGAGACCATCATAAATCAATTGCTTGTAGACTCATATTGAAACCCTATTAGCAAGTGGCAAGTGACAAATAATAATAGGAATAAAGTGCACAATAAATGTAATGTGCTTGAATCATCCCAAAACCAATCCCCTCGCCCCCACCCCAGGTCCGTGGAAAAATTGCCTTCCATGAAACTGGTCCCTGGTGCCAATACATTGGGGACTGCTGAATTACACTGTGATGCTAGACGTCTAAGTAAAAGAGTTGATCTTTGCAGTTTCTGCAAAAAAAGTCAAAAAGGAGTTCACCTATCTTGATTGGGAAACTTAATCAAATGGCTATGCAAGAAGTTTTATATAAATATAGTCTCATTTTGAGCACTTAAAATCATGTGTTACCATAAACAATTATTAAATCACTTAAAATGTTTCAGAATTGAATGGGATATTTCTTCATGACATCTTCTTTAAAAAATTTTAATTGTGGTAAAATACACATGACATAAATTTGCCATCTTAACCATTTTTAAATGTACAGTTTAGTAGTGTTAAGTATATTCCCGTTATGGTGTAACCGATCTCTAGAGCTTTTGCACCTTGCAAAACTGAAACTCCTTATATTAAACAACAAGCCCTCATTATCCTCTTTCCCCAGCTCCCAGCAACCACATTTCTACTTTCTGTCTCTATGAGTTTGACTATTCAAGAGACCTCATATAAGTGGAAATCATACAGTATTTGTCCTTGTGTGTCAGCGTGTTTCACTTAGCATAATGTCCTCAAGGTTCATGCATGTTGTAGCATGTGTCAGAACTTCCATCCTTTTTAAGGCTAAATAATATTCCATTTTATGTATGTATCACATTTTGTTTATCCACTTGTCTGTCGACTGGCACTTGGGTTGCTTCCACCTCTTGGCTATTGTGAATATTAGCCATCAACATGAGGGTACAAATATTCCTGTGAGGCTCTGCTTTTAGTTCTTTGGATATATGCTCAAAAGTGGAATTGCTGTATCATATGGTAATTCTACATTTAATTTTTTGAGAAACTGCCATACTGTTTTCCATAATTGCTATGCAATTTTATATTCTCACCAACAGGGCACAAGGATTCCAATTTTTCTGCATTCTCACCAACACTTATTATTTTCTGGTTTTTGATATGGGATATCGTTCTAATGGGTGTGAGGTGGTATTTCATTGTGGTTTTGATTTGTATTTTTCTATTGATCAGCGATGTTGAGCATTTTTGCCTGTGCTTTTTGGCCATATATATATATATATTCTTTGGATATCTGTCTATTCAAGTACTTGCCCATTTCTAAATTGTTTTTTTTGTTGTTGTTGTTTTGTTGTTGAGCTGTAGGAGTTCTTTATAGATTCTGGAGATTAACCCCTTTCAGATATATGATTTGCAAATATTATCTCCTACTCCATAGGTTGCCTTTTCACTCTGTTGATTGTGTCCTTTGATGCACAAAAGTTTTCACTTTTGATATACTCCAATTTATCTATTACTACTTTTGTTGCCTGTACTTTTGATGTCATATCCAAGAAATCATTGCCAAAATTCAGTATCATGAAGCTTTCCCCCTATGTTTTCTTCTAAGAGTTTTATAGTTTTAGCTCTTACATTTGGTCTTTTTCTATTTTGTGTTAATTTTTGCATATCCTGTAAGATAAGGGTCTAATTCATTCTTTTGCACGTGGCTATCCAGTTTTCCCAATACCATTTGTAGAAGACTATCCTTTTCCCATTGAGTGGCCCTTGCATTCTTATTGAAAATCATTTGACCATATATGGGAGGACTTTTTTCCTGGGCTCTCTATTCTAATCCATTAGTCTAAATGTCTGTCTTTATGCTTTAAAGAAACTATTTTGATTACTGTAGCTTTGTAATAAATTTTGAAATCAGGATGTGTGGAACTTCCAACTTCGTTATTCATTTTCAAGACATTTTAGCTATTCAGGGTCCTTTAAGATTCCATGTAATTTTAGGATATATTGATTTTTTTTAAATTTCTGCAAAAAATGCTCTTGAGATTTTGATAAGGATTGCATTAAGTCTATAGTTTGCTTTGGGTAGTATTGACATCTTAATAATATTAAGTCTTCCAATTCATGAACATGGACTGTATTTCCATTTATTTGTGTCATCCTTAATTTTTTTCAGGAACATTTTGTAATTTACAAGTGTACAAGTCTTTTGCCTCTTGGTTAGGTTAATTCCTAAGTATTTTATTCTTTTTGATTCTATTGTAAATGGAATTCTTTTCTTAATTTCCTTCTGATTGTTCACTTTAGTGTATGGGAATGCAAATGATTTTTGCCTGTCGATTTTGTATACATAGCGTTGTGAAATTTGTTTATTAGTTCTAACAGTTTGTGGAATTTTTAGGATTTTCTAACTATAAGATCATATTGTCTGTGAACAGAGATAATTTTACTTCTTCCTTTCCTATCTGGATGCCTTTATGATGCATTTTTAATGAAAGAAAAACATCAACCATTATTACGCATCATAAAATATAAAGCAGAAGGAATTTCACAGTCAATCAAACTGGAGTACCGTGTTTCCCCGAAAATAAAACCTACCCATAAAATAAGCCCTAGCAGGATTTCTAAGCATTTGCGCAATATAAGCCCTACCCCGAAAATAAGACCTAGTGATGGGCGTGGCTACGCAGCGGATCTGCACAACCCGTGCACTTCGTTGTGGAGTGGTAAAGAAGATGAGCAATCCTTCTCGTCTGCCCCATGAGAGACTATTGCTCGACATGAGAGATTGGGGCCAATGATTCTAAAGGAAATAGAGTCCCAAGAAATTCAGGATGGAATTCGGGGTTTGGAGAGTTATGATGATGTTCCAGAAGAAGATGATTTAACTATATTTGAATAAATGTAGATGGTTGTACCGTACTTAAAAAAAATAACACATTCCCTGAAAATAAGCCCTAAGGTGTCTTCTTGAGGAAAAATAAATATAAGACCCTGTCTTATTTTCAGGGAAACATGGTATGTATAGAATTGGATCCTCCTGTACTGTCACCCATACTTCCGTCAAAGCCATCTTCCTCTGCAAGGCTCCCACCTCACCGCTGAGCACCCACAACCATCAGCTGGCTGCAGCTGCCTGCACGGTCAGGCTGGGAACACCTCTAGGGAAGGTGCATTGTCTTCCATCAAGTCATCTTAAAAAAAATACTGGGGCATGTTCCCAATGTTCCCATAACTGCCTTCACTTAGTCTAAAGATTTATCAATTTATCAAAAGTACATTTTAAACCTTACTGCTGGGCTTGGAGTTTTAGAGACCAATGGCATCTATTGTCTGGATGATTTGGAGGCTTCCCTGGCTCCATTTTTTTTTCTTTTTGATGGTACGGATGCCTGAGGGCCCTTTGCTCAGTACAGCGCAGCTCATTCTACAGTGCTGACTTCCACTGCAGACTCTGGGCTGTAGGTCTGCTTCTTCCCTCTCTGTTTACACACTTTCAGACTTGAGGCTTGCCTGTCCTGTTGGTTCCCTAAAACTTGGCCTCTGGATCTTGGAGCCAACCAATTCCCTTCCCTTTCCAGGCCAGGGTCCCCAGACCTCACTATAGATCAGAGTGTATGACCTCCCCTCTCATCTTGCAGGGAGGCTCTGATGCCTTTTCTAGTTGAAGGCTGTGTGGTCAGTTGAACTATGTGAAGTTGCCATTTTTGTCCTGCAAAAATGACAGTTTCATATCTTTCAATTTAATACTTACTTACTTTTGCTGCCCAATAGGGGAAACAAATAGTATGTCCCTCAAAGCATTTTTCTGAGCAATCAACATTTGTTTTATCCACGTTTCCTTGTCATTCTCATGTATTGCTCAGTGGCACGCACAGCTCAGTCACATGTACGGCTCCAATCCTATCTTCCCAGTACCAAGGACTAACTTCTCTCCCATCTTCCCACGGAGAGCCCCTTGTCCTCTTTGTCACTAGCTTCCTTCCTCTGCATCTCTCTACCTTAATTATGTTTCTCTGAAGGTGTAATGACAAGAATAATATGAAATATTGTTCCTGTTCAGTTTAAATAATAAATTGCTATTTTTTCCATTTTCTCTTTGACTGGCAGATGTATTAGCTTTAAACAAAGTTAAAATTTCTTCTTAGTTATGTAAAATCACAAAAATGAATGCAACATGTCCTCTAAAAGTTAGCCTGTTTGGAGTCATCAAAATGCTGAGTCCTTTATTTACTATCTTAGAAGTCTTTTGGATTTATTTTGATAAATCCATTTCTTCTTTCTTATGAGCTTGCATAAACAGTTTGCCACAAAGACTGGGCCTGGGCACATGACATGAGAATGTGGAGCCCCCTTCTTCTCCCCAGCCAGTGCTGGCCCAGATCATGGAAGCTCAAAGACCCCATGAGGCCTGCCTTAGTCACAGTAGCTGGTCCACAGGTGGGGATTGTTGTGCATTTATGTTCCATCTCATTGCCAGCAAGGGATTTGGGGTAGATTATAGAAATACATACATACAAGAAAATAAAAATTAAATAAGCAAAAAAAAAATGGGTATAGAAGAGGAGAATTAAAGTAACGAGTCAAGATGATATAATTATTTTCTTTTTGCCCATTCATATTTTGAATTTTCTTTCTTACTGATTTGTAGGAGTTCCATGTGTAGTCGAGATCTGTGTTGTCCAGTACATTAGCCACTAGTCCCATGTGGCTATTAAAATTAAAATGAACTAAAGTTAAACAGAATTCAAAAGTGAAACTCCTTGGTCACCTTAGTCACATTTCCAGTGCTCAGTAGCCGCAGGAGTCCAGTGGCCAGCACAGACCTCCCTATACCTTTTCCATCACCGCAGCCAATTCTCTCGGACAGTGTTGTTCTTATATGTTAATCCCTTGCCAATTTTATTCATTTTACAACCTTCTTCCAGAATATTATTTTCTGCTAACTTTGACTAAGATGACTTCACTGAACAGAAACATTTAGTCTTTATATGGTCCTATGCATCATATTTTGCCCTTCTAATGTGTGCATTACGGGGTCTTGGTTAAAAAAAGTCTCCTCCCTGAGGTCTCGAAGACTTTTCCCCTCACCGTTTTGTATGGTTGTGGTTTTATTTTTCATATTTACGTATTGAGTCCAGAGGACTTTGCCTTTCCTACACACGGTGAGGTCGGAATCCAACTCTGTGCTCTCCATCTCATGACAGTGTTTGTCTATCGTTGCTGCTAACACATCCGTCTTTTCCCCGCAGGTCTGGAGTGCCACTGCTCTCCTGTGCCCATCCCAGGTCCCCAAGGGGCAGTTTCGGGCTCCCTTTCAGGCTATATCCATCTCTTTGTGTTTCCTCTGCCAGAACCACGTTGCCTTATTGCAGCGACTTTGTGCTATGACTTCATGTAGGGAGAGTACCCTGCTCTCCCTCACTCTTCTTTTGCCAAATTGCCATAGTTCTTACTGGACTTTACTTGTCTAAATGCATTTTAAAATCTGTATATTTGAGTTCTTCAAAATGTATATAGAAAACCAGCACTCCCCAATGAAACACTCTCCTTTAATTTAAAAATAGTATATATATGGGGCAAGCTCTATGATCCACTTTTGAACCTAGCAATGAAACTCCAAGTGTTATCTGTGATTTAAAATCCATTCCATGGTGTTTCGATTAGTCTGGGGCATCAGTAAATGCTCATTTCCAAAGCACTTTGCCTTTGGAGGCTACTAATGCATGCAGTGTGTTGCCATGGTAACGGTTACTTTTAGTTAGTACTTTTTATAGATTAAAGTGTTACACCCTGGAGTCTATTCATGTAAATGCATAAATCTTAAGAGAGTGTGGTACTTCATTTATTGTAGATATTTAATGGAACAGAGTCAGACTTAACCAACCAGAAACGGAAAATTTTCAGCATTTATATTTGATATGGATGTGCATTGTTACCAAAAATATAACATTTTCATTAATTTTTATAAAATACAAGTTAACCTTTTTTTGATCCATTTAAATTGATCTATATTTAATAAGTTGTGGCAAAAAATTACATGTCTGTCACATTTGTACGCATCCCTTTGTTTTCTACCCTGGGGCAAAGTCCCCAGTTATTGTGGGGACTCAGAAGACTTGGAGAAAAAGGTCTCTCCTAATCTAACGGGGGAGATGCCCGTGGATCCCTGGGCGGAAGGGAGTATATGGGCCTGGGTTTGGATGTCGACTGTGACCTCTATTAGCTATTAGCTATGTGGGCTCGAACTTCAGTTTCTTCAACCATAAAATGGAGATCATCACATTTACTTTACACAGCAATTGTGAAAATTAAATGTACCTTCAGCAAGTGGCATCTATGATTTTAAAAAATGACCAGGTAATGATTTCAAGTCAATATTTAAGACAGTAAAGAGGAAGTGGAATATATCAAATGCAAAGTCCTGAGGAAAGCCAACAGTGAGCATGGTCCTAGTGGACGAGAGGCCTTGGAGACAGGGAAGCTGGGCACAGCTTACATGCAAGGAGGACAGAAGGACATGGGGCAGAGATCAGGGGGTCAGTGGGCCGGGCAGAGGGGCCATGGGGTCAGGGGGGTGAGGGGCGATTGAGGAAGAACAGAGGGCAGTGGTGGGAGGCCCTGGGGTCTGGCTCAGAGCTCTGTGTTGTGCACAGAGAGTGGCATGGTGACAAGGGTCTCAGAGGGAAGATCCAGCAAAGTAAGAGGTGAATGGGGACAAGCATGACAGCCAGATGTGCCTGGCCTGAGAGAGCAGGGCCTGAACCCAGGAAGGGATGTGGACAGTAAGATGAAGTTGCGAATCACAAAGTCACAAAGAGGAGGCCTCCTCTTAGGATACAGGGGTTAGCTGCTCTGGAAGCAGAAAGAGTAGAAAGAGCCAGAACTCTCTAGAAAGCTTTGTTCTCTTCTGATAAACAGTTGTTGTTTAAAGCAACAGAGGTGATAATAACAAAACAGTTGTCCCCATGGGTACCAAAATCCTAGAATACTCAAGCTCCTCCTATAAAATGGTGTAGTATTTGCATATAACATGTGCATATCTTTCTATATACTTTAAATAATCTCTAGATTACTTATAATACCTAACACAATGCAAATACTATGGAAATAGTTGTTATACTGCATTGTTTATGGAATAATGACAAGAAAAAAAGTCTGTACATGTTCAGTACAAACACAACCACTGTTTTTTAAAAATATATTTTCCGTCTGCAGTTGGTTGAATCCATGGATGCAGAACCCATAGATATAAAGGGCTGACTATATGTGGGCTGACTGATATCTGACATTTATCCTTTTTTAAAAAACCTTTTTCAAAATACATTTATGAATATCATCTCATTTGACTCCCACAAGAACTATATGAGATAGAACAAGTAGATGTTGCATCCTTGTTTAAAATAGGAAGAGACCATTTATAGGAAATTGATAACAGCTATAAAGCAAACAAATTTTTAGACCTTGTTCTGTCTTAAAAAAATGTTTAAGTGGCTCCTTTCACTTGTGTGGTTCAACACCATCATCAAGGTCAGTTTCATCAGTCATTTCTCTTGGAATCGGAAGGAATTTGCTGAAAAATGGACATCAGCTGGAGGGATCCCTCAGAATTCTTAAGGACAGACCTGATGGTCTAGCCATTGTGCACATGTGTGCAATGAAATTAAGAATCTGTGTCCTGCACAAGGTGAAGACAGGAGGCTCCTAATCTATGCCTCCAGCTTGCCCTCTTTCTCGAGCTCGCTGTGGCTCAAATGGCTGTGGGCTGTGGTTCTGGATGCCGCACCATTACCTCACACCCACCATGACTGCAACTGAGCTCATCATCTCTGTCCTAAATGACTTCCATCTGCTGTCCTATTTTGGTCCATGATATTTCTATTTTCCCAGTCCCTTAGTGTGTCAGGCGGCTTCCGACATGGTGCCCAGTGATCCCCAGCTCCTGGTATTCATGCCTTTGAGTAGTCCCTTCTCCTTGTATGTATGCGCTGAACTCAGTGACTTGATTTTAATGAACCAAATATAGCAAGGGTGATGGGATGTCACTTTTGAAATTGGGTTATAAAAGACTGTGACTTCCATCTTTTTCATACATTCTCTTTTTCTGATTCTTCTCACATGCTTGCTTTGATAAAGCAAGCTGGAAAGATTCACATGACAAGAAACTGAGGGTACACCCAGCCAACTGCCAGTGAAGAATCAAGACCCTCACCCTAACATCTTGAAAGGAACTGAATCCTGCCAACAACTATGTGAGTGAGTTTGGAAATAGATCCTTCTCCTGTTGAACCTTCAGATGAGGCCACAGCCCTGTCTGACACTTCGATTGTAGCTTTGTGAGAAGCCCTAAGCTGGATAACCCAACTGAGCTGTGCCTAGATGCCTGACCCACAGAAACTGTGAGATAATAAATGTGTTTTTTAAGCCACTAAGTCGTGGTGTGATTTGTTATCCAGCAACAGATAATGAATACACCCAGTTTCTAACACTTTGATCCTATCAATTACTATAAGGCAGCTAGAAGTTCTCCCACCCTTTCCAAGGCCCCTAAATTTATGATTTTCTGGAATTTGAGGGAAGGTAATAGGCTGCTTAAGGAGAAAGCAATCCCTCAGTCCAGGGCTCCGGGCACCCTTTCTCCTACTGGACAACCGCTGCTCCGGTTTAATTCTGCTCCAGCTCTTTGCTGGAAGATAAGACTCCCCTTACTCTTCTGCCTTGGACTTCCTGTGCTCCCAAGCTTGGCTTGGATTCAGACTGTATTCTTCTGTGTCCCTGACCTGGATTTCTATTCCAGAGACTGATTGCTGCATTTCTTAGCTGATCTGCTCAGCAAATTGTTTATGGCTGCTGCCCACAAAGGTTGGTTTGCAGAATTCCTAACCTTGCATTGTAGCCACACAAATCAAAACAGCCTTGGCATCCCTGTAGGATGCTCTGATTCCATCCCCCAGCAAAATAAGGCCAGGTCCTGGGTACACAAGTCAGCACCCAGTCTGGCCCCTGGTATCTGTCCTGGTCCATGGCTTTCTGACTGGTCTTCCCAACCTTTGCATTTCCAGCTCCACTACCTCAAGGAGGCGTGAACAATCTTTCAAAGGCATGTGCCAAGTTCTGAGCTTGTTCTTCCCATCTTTCCAGGGGGCATGGGACGGCACTCGTGGATGTGCCAGCTCTTCAGGGGGAAATGTGAATGCACCAGCTCCAAGTAGAGTTGGCAACAGGCACCACCACTCAGTGGCACAGTGGTGACTCATGAGAGCAGTGGGGAGTGGGACGTGGTGGCAGAGAATTAGTTCCCAGGCCTTCCTCAGTAATTATGAAGCAGGCCGTTGACTTGGTGCCAGGAAAATAGAGTAAAAGTTCCTTTTCCTGGCTCCCAGGGGCTTCCGCAGACTAATGCCAACCTGCTTGGCCTCGCCATGAGCCCTCTGCTCCTGTCACTTTCTAGTCCAGAATTCATTACTTTAAAAAATATCTGTGAAATTCACAAACCTCATAGACATTACATGGAGCAAAAGAATCTGGACACAAGAGAGTAAATACTATGTGTTTCATTTAGATGACATTTTAGAATAGGCAAAATTCATCTAAAGTGAAAAAAAAAAGATCATACTAGTTGCCTATTGCTGGTTACCTGGAAAGGGACATGAAGGAGCTTTCTGGAGTGGTGGAAATACTCTGTATCGTTATGGGGTACGAGTTACATAAACATGTGTGTTTGTTAAAATTACACAGCCACGTTTTTTCCCTTTGTCATTATGGCATTTTGATATATGTAAACTTTACCGCCAGTAAAACTATAAAAAGATTAATGGTTGAGTGAGGGTCAGGGGAGTGGATGGAGCTACAGAAGCAGCAAGAATGATGGAATGTTGATAATATTGAAGCTGGATAATTGATACATAGAGGATCATTAGACTATTCTGTTTACTTTGTGTGTTTTGAAATTTTCCACGATAAAAAATTGTAAAGATTTTTATTGAACCTATATTCTGTGCTAGATGCTGTGCTAAATGGCACAGCACGGGCAGACAAGACTGCAGAATACAGAGAGAAATAAGTTAAATATGGAATTTTTACTTACAAACATTAAGTGCATCAAACGGGAAAATGTGGAATAAGTGGAAAGAAATGCTGGCCCTTTTATATCTTAAATTTTTATTTACTAATAATGACTCTCCAGTGTCTGGTTATAATTTACCATGGATATGTATACTTAGATGGAGTACTAGTGATACTGTCATCAGATCCACAGACAAAGGTTGCTCTGATATGTCTTTTTTCTTCCCACCTTTATACCTTTGTTTATTCTCTTTCCCTGAATGGTTGCTTCCGTCTATTCCTCAAAACCTATGCAAAGTCCACTCATGCACTACTCAAGGCTTGGCCCCAAGAAGACGAGGATTTTGCACCAGAAGGTAAATCATCCTCCTACTGCTTCCTTCATCGACAATGTCAAGTCATGAGAATGTCAGCAGAAATAAACCCTGGGCTAAGGAAGTAGCTGAATTACATTCTGGCTCAAGCTTGATTCTTAGACCAACACTAAGGCAATGGTTTATCAGATTCATCCGGGGAGTACCCACACCAACCACATCAGAATCCCTCAGGGCGGGGCGCAGGCATCAGTGTGTTTTGAAGCTTCTGACACAATTCCAACACGCAGCCGGGGCAAGAACCAGTGGTCTGTGAGCTGCTCGAGTCGCTTCCCTTCCAGGAAGTCTTCTCTCTCTGTGCCAGCCCACAAAGAGCTTGCTTTTGCGCAGCGCCCTCAGTGTTGCTGATGCCAATCTGGAGTCTAGCTTTATGGGGCTTTGCACTGTTTAAACAAGTCGTGTTTGGTTTCCTTAATGAGGCCGTGTGGATATGAGTTCTCAAAGGTAAGGATCATCTTTCACTTTTTTACATTCCCTAAAAGACTTAGCACTATGGTGCTCAGGAAACATGTCTTCAAAATTTTTATTTAGACAGCAATGAAATAGTTCCTTATTATAAATTGGCTATATTCTTTAATTGGAATATATATATATATATATATATATATATAAAATTCCTTTTCAAGGTACTGAACTAAATGATTAATCATTACTGGGATGTTTCTTTCATGAAGGAAATATAAAAAGATGTATAAACTTAAACATAACTTTTCAGCTATTTAATTTTGGAATTTCCCAATTCAATGTATCTCCTATTTAGCAGATTCTTATTGATATTATTTTTGATCTCTGACCTGGTGCAAATCATTCACATGCTGGGTTGGTTAAAGGAGAAACATTTTTTTCTAACGGAGTCACTGAGAGCTGAACTGACTCAGGCCTTGGAGAACCACCATTCTTACCAGCTGACCACAAAATAAGACAGGAATATAAGTGCACACTATAAACCAGAATCAGAGTGACCTTCACACACAAATAGTATGGATTTTTTTTTCACTGAAAAATGGCAAAATTTAGCAGCACAGAGTGAAGTTAGCTTCTAATGCTCTCTGGAGTGAAACCACTGTGTTTTCCTGGGTGACTGAGCCCAGTGCTAATGCCCATCAGAGAAGCTGCTGGGAACAGCAGTGCTTTGATTAAACAGGGAATTAACCACAGGCTGTTTGCTTGAACCACATCGATATAGACAAAATTCATCTTATCTACCAAAAACACTCTTTCTATGCAAGACTTAGCAATGAAAATACGCAAAAGCTTTAACTGTCCACTACAGGTATCATGAAGAACAGCAAAGTTTTGGTTTTTATTAAAGCTGTTTTGTCTTTTTGTTTAATTGCCTAATTGGCTATGAAAACTTTTGTTGCATTCCTTTACAATATTGTTTAGCTTGAAGGTAATTGTGAAAGAAAGGGGAAAATTAATATCATTTCTCATAAGCTCACATTTTATTTAATCTGAAGAACTTTATTTAAAAGATGTTATTATGAATCGAAGGCTGTCATTGCTTCATACTGGGATGATTTAGCCAATTAAAGGTAGGAGTAGATAGTGTTAATGGGAATGGCAAGACTGTATTAAGAGTGATTTATTCCTTGCAGAAAAAAATCACTGTTAATGCCAAGTTTAAACAATGTGGAATTTAACAATTACTTTATAATACCATCTAGTAGTGATATATCTCCATCGTTGTATTAAGTGAGGAATGTGGTTTATTTTAACCCAAAACTAGTGAATCCATGTTAATAGTCTTATATACACTGTAACTGTGAACTGTTAGAAAAGTGAAAGGGAAAGGTGTCTTTTATCATTCAAAATTTGTTTAAGATAAAGTGAGTTAATACAGAAAAGGTAGAACAGGCCAGGCACCTCCACCCTGGGCAGCATAATGAGACCCCGTCTCTACAAAAAAATTGAAAAATTAGCCAGGCATACTGGCATGCACCTGTAGTTCCAGCTACTCAGGAGGCTGAGGTGGGAGGATCTCTTTAGCCTAAGAGTATGAGGCTGCAGTGAGCTGTGATAGAGCCACTGCACTCCAGCCTGGGTGACATAGCACCACTTCCTGAGAAAAGGTAAACAAAGTATTAGTAGCTCATGTGACATAATATTAAATTTAAAAGCAGACAAAAACATACACTGGGGAAAAGAATCCTTGTTCAATAAATGGTGC
>VBSM01002223.1:16816591-16831123 GCA_008086735.1 Cheirogaleus medius | reverse complement strand
AATATACGTAACCTTAATATTTGTACCCTCATAATATGCTGAAATAAAAAAAAAGAAAAAGAAAAAAAAATATTCCCAGGACTCAGATATGTCCAATATAGGTTCTCAATAAATTGTTTTAAATATTGAACAAGTGCTATGGTTACTTCTTTCACAATAATTACAGCAATTTGTTCAGGGTACTACTATAGATAGAATTCTGAGTACTGCTTTACTTGTTCTTATTCTGAACAATTGTAGTTGTGCTCTTCTGCTAGTAAATAAAATCTGGAAAACAAGCATATTCGGAGTGGCAGATGTTGTTGGAAAAAATTTATCTTTACTTAATGAGATTTATGGAGTGTGGACAAAAGGATTTTTTTAAAGGGACAATTGCTCCTAGCACAACTTGAGGGCATAATTGATGGCATTACAGGTAATGTGAGCAGTTTTAGATCAAATTCATATATAAAATGGCATTTACACATGTTTTACAAGTACTTGTCATTCTAAGCACATTTTCAGACTTACAGGTCTAATGCTAATTTAAACATAAACAAGATTCAATAATTTTTTGAAGCAAAGAAAAAACTATAGATTTTTTCCTTGCTTCAATTATTGTCTTCTAAAAGTGATACTGATTTGTTTGGCATATGTAAAACTAACAATTTAATCTAGTAGATGTCATACCTCAACAATAAAAGAGTTTGAAGAATAAATGTTAATGTTTAAGCCCAAATTGTTTTTTAAAATTCATAATATGTCTATTCTATTTTGTGTACTTAATTAACAGATCTTTAAAGAAAACCTTCATATGTATTATGGTGATATGATTTATACCATGTGCTGATGTGATTTACTGAATGTGAGAGAAAAATTTTTTAAAAAGATGGGAAAATGTTAAAGTATTTAAATAGTGAATTCTTTTGTAAAAGAGCAGCAAAATCAAGACCAAAATATCTCTTCAGTTTACTTTCATGCTTAATGCTGACAAAATACCAGTTTGAAATCCCAATGAATCTTGTATAAATACCTTTTAAATTATAAAACTAACTCATATTCATTGCAGAAAATGAAGAAAACAGAAACAAAAAGAAGATAAAATATTTCACCTAAAATCCCAACACTCAAGATGCCATTTAAAATATTTTCCCCAAGTGGATCCATTTTTTAAAACTAGCAAATTAGTTTGCCACTTGACTTCTTTCTCTTAATAATAAACTGAGAATTACTTTCACAGTGTTGCTTTCATTTCTGAAATTCCCCAGGTTTCAGAGTTCACTACATGCAAGGAAATTAGCTAAAAACACATAATCCTTGAGAAGATTATAGTCTAGAAGCAGAGGCAACACACCATAGTTAATGCCAGAGAAAAATTTCCTTAACAAGATTTAAAATTCCTTGAGGGGAAGAATGAAATCCGGTCACTGGCAGCAACATGGATGAGCTGGGAGGACATAATGCTAAGTGAAATAAGCCAGGCAGGGAAAGATCACATGATCTCACTCATGTGGAATCTAAGAAATTGATCTCATAGAAGTAGACAGCAGAAAAGGGTTACCTGTGGCTGGAGAAGGGAGAGGGGAGAGTACGGGGAGAAGTTTGTCAATGGGTACAACATTACAGTTAGATAGGAAGAATAAATTCTGGAATTCTATTACACAGTAGGGTGATATAGCTAGTAACAATGTAGTGTGTATTTCAAGATAGCTAGAAAAAAGGATCTTGAAAGTTATTGCCACAAAGAAACTGTAAAGTTTTGTGGTGAAGGGTATGCTAACTATCCCGATTTGATCATTATACAATATATACATGTACAAAAACATCACACTGTAACCCATAAACATATACAATTATTATGTGTCAAATATAAACAAAATTTTAAAAAACACACACATAAAGAATAAAATTCTTTGAGGACAAGCTTTATTTCCTCTATTTCTGTTGTTTCCTTGTCTCAGTCTGGAGTTTTGTGTTACAAGTGACAGCAAACCAGACCCCAATTGGCTAAATTGCAAATGAAAGTTGTTGGCTTGTGTTAGCTAAACTCTTTAAGAACAGATCCAGCTTCAGGCAGAGCTGGATGCAGGCTGCTCGTTCACACCATCTGGCCCTGGTGCTGCTCTTTGGCTCTTGGTTAGCTTTCTTTATCTTGGTTCTTAGGTAGCTCATCCCCTGCAGAGGCTAAAGTAATTGTGTTAGCTCTGGGCTACACACTTCCAGTTCAAGTCTAGGTGTCATCCTGGGAGCTTCTTCACCATCATCCTGGGGATTCCTTTTGACTCGATCTTGGGTTGGATTCTTTGTTTCCTTATCCCATGTTTTCCTCTTGATTTGCTCCTTTGTTTGGGTGGAGCATCCACTCTGTTCGCTTTCTGAGAGAAGGTTCCTTGGAAAGAAATTATTTGAGATTTCTTATGATCAAGATGTTTCTTCAGTTTGCCCTCATACTTAATAGTTTTGCTGCTGTGAGAGGGACTCCCATTATTACTAGTATCTGATCTTCCTCTCTTGCCCAGGCATCCCACAAGGGGACCACTGTTGCAGCAACTTTGCAGTTAGATGGTCTTGTGATGATAAAAGAAGTATATCCCCTCCAGGCCCAGGGAATTAAGAGCTTGGGTGAACCTCCATTCTCTCTTTCCCTGCCACAGGAACTCTGGCAGCCACACATTCAAGAGCAACATGTCAAGGTGGAAGGAACATGTATACCTGAATCACAGGATGGAGGAGAACCACCTGCCAACCTGCCTTTCCATGAGCAAGAAATAAATATTGTTTTCCAATCTACTGAGATGTCACGGTTTCTTTCTTTCGTTCTTTTATTAATTATAACATATCTCAGTGGAATAAATATTTCTTAGCTGCACAATTCATATGAAGAAAAATTCCAGACACTCCTGAGGGGATACAAAGAAAGCTCAAACAAATGGAAATCTGTATTCTTGGAAAGGAAGATTTGTGATCAAAGCAGTATCAGTAGTGGATAGTATGTTAATTATGAAGCTGATAAATATCCCAACAGGATTTTTTTTTCAAGGGCGAACTAAACAATTTGATTCTAAAGTTAATACAGAAAGGAAAACTCTGAAGAAAAATAAAGTTAAATTCAGATCTCACACCTGACTCCAAGATAAATTCTAGTTGATCAAAAAATTAAATATAAAAAAATCTCATAAAATATTAGAGTAAATAATGAAAACTATTTAGAATCAAATACTCAGAAGGCCCTTTCTAAATAGGACATAAAACCTAGGTGCTATCAAAGAAGAGATTGATAGATTAAAATACTCTAAGATAAAGAGAAAAAATCTACATGTAAAAACCTTCCATAAGTCAGAAGACAAACAATAAACTGGAAAGTATTTGTAACTCACATTACATCTAAAGAATAATTTCATTATTATACATCTTAGTCCATTTTTGCTGCTATAACAGAATACCTGAGACTGCATAATTTATAATGCATAGAAATTTATTGGCCCACAGTTCTGGAGGTTGGGAAGTGCAAGACTGAGGGACTGGCATCTGGCAAGGGCCTTCTGGCTGCATCATCCCATGGCAGAAAGCAGAGGAGCAAGAGAGAGGGTAAGAGGGGGCTGAACTCACCTTTTTTTTTTTTTAACAGCAATAATCTCACCCACGAAGGTGGAGCCTGCATGGCCTAATAATCTCTTAAAGGTCCCACTTCATAATACTTTTATAATAGCAATTACATTTCAACATGAGTTTTGTCACGGACAAACATTGAAACCATAGCACTATATAAAATGCTCCTACGAATCTGTAGGAAAAAGACTAAACTAATAGAAAATGTACAAAGGATAGGAATAGAGAGAAAAGGAAATATATATGGATCTTTAAAGATGAAATGATATTAAATCCCATTTATAATAAGTAATTTCACATTGAAACTACAGTGGAATATCAGTGCCCTGATCCAACAGCTGCTTTGGGGAACAAGGAGGATACATACTAAGAAGTCAAGCGACTCTCAGGACCTAAGTGTTGGCCTGTCCAGCCACACAGCCTGCTAAAAATCAACAGGGTGCTATGTCAGAAAAGCAAAATTAAAGACAAGTTCTAAAATAAAAAATCCTGTGGGTGTGTCTCATGGCAAGAGGCCTCACTGAAGACCTAATCAGAGAGCTGAAAGACTGAACAAAGGGATTTTCCCAGAATGCAATGCAAAACAAGATGTTGGGGATAAAACTGAACAATCAGCAATTGTAATGAATGTGATTAATGTGCAGTGGCTCACACAGCACTTGGGTCCAAATTCTTCCCAATCCTTTCTAGCTTTCTGATCTTGGGTAGATCAGATAACCACTCAAATCGTCACTTTCTTCAGCTGTGAACTGGGGACAACTCATAGAATTGAAGAACTATCTCACAGGGCAGGTTTGAGCAGTATCTGGAATACCAGAGGTAAAGTGCTCAGGCAAGTGCCCATACAGAATAGGACTCAATACTGCTTAGCTATTTCCACCTCATTATTAATGTTAATATTACTAATGAGCTATCAGACATGTTAACACATTGACTGACACACTAGAAAAAACAGTTCTCCTTGGGGCCATGGTGTTTTATTATGAAAATAGAATAAAAACTTCAAAAACAAAATTATCCTTTTTAATTTAATGAAAAATTTGTTATTTTTTATTGTTTTCTGTGTGTGAGTTATATGCAACTTGAAAATAGTTCTTGTGGCTCCCAAGGTGAAGAGACATGTGAGCTACATATGCTTCACAAGGTCCCGGGATCAAAACTTGTGTGAGTTAAATACAACTCACATGGAAGTTAATGTGTTAAAAATAAATATACCACCACATTCCATTTACAAAGGTATGCTTAAAATGAGATGATACAGAAAGGTTGAAAAATAAACAATGATAAAGATAGTCACGTGCTTACAAAAACAATGAAAGATGAGAAATTGTGAAATTAAAAAAGAATTCGAATGCAAAGTATTAGAAAGGACAGATTTTATATTTATAAATAAAGGATGAAGATAATAGAACAATGAACCATTATGACTGGATAATATGCTATCAAAATATATAAAGAAAAATGAGGCTGCGTACTGTGGCTCACACCTGTAATCCTAGCACTTTGGGAGGCTGAGGTGGGAGAATTGCTTGAGGCCAGGAGTTTGAGACCAGCCTGGGCAACACAGCGAGACTCTGTCTCTCTAAAAAAAAAAATTAGCCACATGTGGTGGCACACGCCTGTAGTCCTAGCCACTTGGGAGGCTGAGGCGGGAGGATATCAAGTTTGAGGCTTTAGTGAGCTATGATTGTGTCACTACACTCCAGCCTGAGTGACAAAGCAAAACCTCATCTTAAAAAAAAGAGGAAGAAAAATAAAAATGAATTGACAAGTTAACAGAGAATTTAGCAACTTTCTTAGAAGAGGACTGATTAAATAGACAAAAATAAATGACACAGAGGTTTTAAATACTGAGATAACAATCTTGATTCAAATGTAATTTTGAACCCAGTACAGAATACACATTCTTTGTAAGTACACAAGGAATATCTACAGAAATTGACATATTATTAAATCAGAAAGTCTCAATAAATTTCAAAAGGTGGAAAACATCCATGCTAATTTTCTAACCACAATGCAATAAACTTGAAATTAGAAATAACCCAGAAAAGGAAATCAAAAAAAAAGAAAAAGAAAAGTTATATGTATTTGGAGATAACAAAACAAAACAGAGGGCGGTTCTGTTACTCTTGGGTAAAACAGGAAGTGATGACTGACACTGGCAACAGTTTAAACTAGGACAATGAGGACTCTTTGTAGTAAGGCCAGCAGGGTGTGGACAAAACACAAGAAGAGAAGGGAAAATAAATGAATTCTAAAAGTTAGCAAACAACTCAAAACATAGAAAATAAAACGTTTAAAAGATAAAAGCAGAAGTTAATGAAACAAACAGGCTGAACAATAAAATCTGATAAGCCCAAAATCAAGTTCTTTGAAAATTAGTAATAAAACTGGCAAACCATTGGCAGTCCTGATGCAGAAAAAAAACAAAGAATTAGAAAAGATATGTAACTACAAATAGAGAAAAGACTTTCAACATTATAATCAACTCTATAGAAATAAATTTGAAAATCTGGAAGAAATAAATATTTTTAGGAAAATATAAATTACCAAAATTAACTAAAGAGCCAGAAGACCTAAATTCTTGATGGCTCTATGGAAGAAACTGAAATGGTAGTCAGAGATCTACACTGAAACAGGCCTCAGATTCAGGTGGTGTTATGGGGGATGCTAGGGAACCTTCCAGGAACATATGATTCCTGTCATTCATACTGTCAGAGCGCAGGAACAGATGTAAAGTTTTCCTTCTCATTCCAAGTCTAGCAAAATCTTCATCTCACAACTTGTTTGAATGATAACTATATGAAGTAATGCATATGTTAAATTGGCTTGATTTAGCCACTCCACAATGTATACATATATCAAAACATTATGTTGTACTTCATAAATATATACAATTTTTATTTGTCAATTAAAAAAATAAAAACAGAAACAAAGCAAAACTTATTTGCACTTAAAAGGTACAGAGGTTCACATGGGAATACATCAAAAAGGTCTGGAAGGAATCCAGATGCTAGCAGGCTAGCTCCTGGGAAGGGCTGAGACAAGGGCTGGGGAAAGGGGAATTTCACCGCCCAAGCTAAACACTTGTGTATGGTTTTATCTTTTTTCAGTAAGTATGTATTAATGGATTAACAATGTAATAATTGTTTAAAGCATTATTTTATTTATTACTTTAAAGAAGAGGCAGGAAGTATTATCTATCTTAGGCATTGGCAAATTCTTTCTGTACAGGGCCAGATAATAAATATTTTAGGCTTTGGGGGGCCATACAATCTCTGTCACAAGTATTCAAACTTGGTGGCTAGCATTGAAGCAACCAAAGACTACATGTAAATGAGTGGATGTGGCTGTATTCCAACAAAATTTTATTTACAAAAATAAGCTTCAGGTTGGATTTGGTCCACTGATCTCTGTATCAGTGGGGAAACTGGTATTTTGATGTAATATTTTGATGTAAACTTTGATCTAATATTTCATTCATCTATTTAGCAAATATTTATTGAGTACCTGTACTAGGCACTATTCTAGGGATATACCGGTGAGCAAAACAAAGCCACTATCCTCATGGAGGTTGCATTTTACTTGGAGAAAACAGACAGTGAGCACATAAAAAAATATATGTCCTGGAGTGATAAATTCTATAAAGAAAATAAAGCAGGATGAAACGCAGATGGCACTGGAGGTGGGACTGGCACAGTTTTAGAAAAGGCAGGGAGAAAAGCCTTTCTGCAAGGTATGTGACCATCAGGAAGAGAAAAGGATGTGCTGTGCAGGGACCTGAGGAAGCTTTCTCAGGGAGTGTGAAGTCCTGAGCCAGGAATAAGAACCAGCAGAAGGTGGATGTGCTTGCAGAGGTCGGGGTGGGGAGTGGGAGGAGTGGAGGGGTATGGAGGAATCCAGGGTACAGGCAATGACTCAGAGGAAGGCAATGGGCTGAGGAGTGGTCATATTTTGAATACAGTTTGGTGGAGCTGGCAGGACTGCTGGATGTGGGGTGAAAGAAAGAGAAGAGTGGAGAATGATTCAAGGTTTTAGACAGAATGGCCATTTGCTGAGACTTGAGCAAATAGCCAGGATGGCAGGGGGCTAGTCACGAGTTGATTTTGCATGCGCTGTTTGGGTTGCCCATTAGACTGCAAGTGGCTTCTGCAAATAGGCAGTGAGTTGGAGGGTCTGGGGTTCAGGGAGGGGTATGGCTGGAGATGTAAATTTGGTATTTACAGGGTAGAGGCCCATGATATCATGAGGGAAGCACATAGAGACAAGTGCAACGTCTGAGGCCTGGGGCCCTGGAAGAGCACAAGGATCCAGAATCCCGGATTCAGCAAAGGAGAAGAGAAGGTGTACAGGTGAGCGAGGAGGAACACTGAGAAGTGTGAGTCCTGGGACTCAAGGGAAATGCTAATGAAAGGCCAAAAGATGAACATCAAGAAAGTTCTCACCGGCAACCTTAACAAGGAAAGGTGGGGTAGAGAATAGATTCAGGAAGGAATACAAGGTGAGGAAGTCAAGTCCAGTGCATGCAGGTCCCAGCTTGGGATTGTGAATTGGGCTCCTGGGTCAGGGTTGGAGGCTGGCATGCCTTTCACATCTGCTTGCTGCAGGACAACCACAGAGCTCCATCCCAAACTGTGCTGGGGCTACAGAATTAGGAAGTGACCAATATATTCTGATAAGCATGAAAATAGGGGCCAGAGGAAGGGTGTATGGAAACAGAGGTCTGTTTGATGGAGGATGAGGGGAGTTTTAAAATAAGATTCCTATGGATTTAAACAACCAAAGAACCTACATCCCATATTGGTTGTTGCCGTGTTGACCATGCCTGGTGGGCCAAGTCAGGTTAGTGGTAGTTTGGTTGTTTTCTACCCAAGGCTGAGGCTCTGGTGGACAGGGGTAGGCAGAAGGCCATTGTTTCCATCCTAAAGATTAAGAACCAGGCTGGCCACATTTCAGGTTTGTGTCTGGGCACACACACACACCCTGTGGATGAGACGCACCAGATCTCTGGAGGCCACAGTGCTCTGGAAATGGCACAGCACACAGCGCCTGGAGCAAGTCACTTCATCTCTGAGCCTCAGTTTCTAAACCAGCAATTTTGGGATAATTGTGCTTCACTGTGCCAGGGAGATGAGGATAATGTGTGGAAACTGCTTGTGCACTGTGCGGGGCTGTGGGTGTGATGAGCAAGTCCTCAGTACTCCATGGGAACGTCCAGACCCACCGTCAATTATAAACAGACACCAGAGGGAATTCTTCAGTAGTGAAAAATTTTAGGTATATGACCTGCATTGCTTTCCACTTGTCCCACATAGTTCCCTTTTCAATGCATTAAATGTCTGTACGTAGAAGCACAACGTGGGCTTGACTTCTCCCTGCATGCTGCAGCCTTGTCTAGACGCGCCTGTCACCTGTGCTCCTGGCTGCCACCTGGCTGTCCTCAGGGCCACTGTCGCTGGCTTCCCCTTGGTGGATCCTACGTCCTGGATACTGTTGCCTTGGGGAATTCATAACAATGTGTGTGTGGGTTAGGGCGCAAGGCTCTCCAATTTATTATCTGCCCTTAACAATTGAGTTTATTCCTCCGATGAAGTTTAAAATCGGTTATGCTCTCTGTCTCCTTCGTTTTACTTTTCTTCAATGTATGCTTCCGTGAGCAAGTAAGGTTGTCTTTGTTTTGACAGGTAGGAGCAGAAAAGGAGGGAAAGCAAACATCTTTTGTGCCCTAGTTAACTCCAATCTCTCTAGGCCTTCATGGAATGGAGAGAGAAAAATGACAAAGCAACAGCCGCAGATTTTCTGAAATTGAGTCTCCGTTGGTGAGTGGGAGTGATCCTCTTTGAGACACTTACTACCCGCCTGACTATTTTGCGACGTGTCGTGCGGTACAGGTCGTATTCCATGCCGCCTGGTCTCCCAATGGTGAGCTCAAGGGTCCCGGTAGAGCGCATGGTCCCACACAGAGGTCACAGAGGGGACTTTTACAACGACAGCAGATATTTGTGCAATTAAACATGTCCTCTGACAGCCGGTGGAATCAAAGTTGATTTTAACGTTCGTGTGGCAAAGCCCATTAAGAAAAGAAACTTTTCCAACCTCTTTATAAAGTCACATACGGCATTCCCGACATCCCTGGCATCATTGACCCACAACCCAAACATAAAACTTTTGGCATTGTCTGTATTATTGCTCTTCTCATGAGGCATATTTAAGAGCTGGTCATTTAAGCATTTAATAATACCATACTGTCATTTCTAGTGTGATAAAATAACTCAATGAGGTTCATTTTTCACAGAACTACATTTCAATATGTTTATGAGATGACTATGTTGATCAAAATTTTAGACCAAAGTTTCACTGATGCAGAAAAAAATCTGTATGTTGCAGGTTGTTTTTATGAACAAAATGAGTTTACATTATGCACATTGTAGGTTAACATACAGACTTAAATATTGTTCTGGAATTTATCCAATAGGTGGGAAAAATTTAACTATACTCTTTAAATCATAGCAGGATGCAGTAGGGAGCACACATTGTTAGCAGTAAATGGTGAACTCAGAGGGAGTAGGGATGCAAAGATAAACTGATACAGACAGAATGCCCAGAAATGGCCCCAGCAGGGCATGTTCTCTACAGAGTTAGGATACCCTGTTTAGAATTTCAGGGCATAAAAAGACAGTGAAGTCACATAAGCATGGGAATAAAGGTAAAAATGAATTAGGGGAGATCCATTCTCACCTATGCTGGGAAGAGCACAGGTCATGGCTGTGGAGTGAAGGGGGGCCGACCTAAAGATTTAGGCAGGGTTGGCTATAACATTTCCCTGGGAAATCGATGTCCAGCTATATTGTTAGCTTAGTTTTAAACTTAGATGGGGAAATAGCTCTGGGACTTAGGCTGAGGACAGGGACAAGGAAGACAAAGGTCTCTGCTCCTAGACTACTATCCCATGGGCACCCATATCAACACAGACCCTAAGGGAAAAGTTGGTGGCAGATATAAGTCTTGCGAATGGAGGAAAAAATGAAAGGGCTGACCCTCCCCAAGAATCAGAAACCAAAAGCCTTATAAACTTGAAGAAAGAAAGCTATAGCAGAGAGGCTACTTTGGACCCCAGACTTCTGCTCTCTCAGGGTCCAATATAGAGCTATGATTTGAGGACATTCTTTCCATCTGCATTAATCAGGATTCTCCAGAGAAACAGAACATATGTAGTATGAATATCTCTTTCTCTCTCTCTCTGAGATATTGAGATTTATTTTATTGAGATATATGAGATTGAGTTTTATTATAAGGAATTGGCTCATGAGATTGTGGAGCATTGGTAAATCCAAAATTTGCTGCTAGACCAGCAAACTGGAGACCCAGGGAAGACTTACAGTTGGATTCCAGATGCAGTTTACTACCAGAATTCCTTCTTTCTCAGGGAATATCAGTCTCTATTCTATTAAGGTCTTCAGCTGATTGGATGAGTTCCGCCACATTTTGAAAGGTAATCTGCTTTTACTCAAAGTCCACCAGTTTAAATGTTAATCTCATCCAAAAAACACTTGACAGAACCATCCAGAATCATGTTTGACCAAAGATCTGGGACCAGCCAAGTTAACATATAAAATTCGCCATCACACTACCCTTATACTATCTCCGGGTAGGGGACTGAAAAAAAAGAGAGAAGAAAGAAGGATCTAGGCTAGGACTCAGGGCTAGGTAAGATGTGTCAAGTCATAATAAGGCTGAGCACAGCAGCTCACTCTTTTAATCTCACTGCTTTGGGAGTCTGAGGCAGGAGGAACACTTGAGCCCAGGAGTTTGAGGCTACAGTGAGCTATGACCACGTCATTGTACTCCAACCTGGGCAAGAGAGCGAGACCCCATCTCTAAAAAAAAAAAAGAAGAAAAAAAAAGTAAAAATAAATTTTAAAAAATGGAAAAAATTTTAGAAAGGAATAATAATTAAGATACCATGTTTCTACACAAGACAGAAAGTAAAAATCTGAGAAGATCTGCTGCACTTGTTAATTCAGTGCATATATCTCAGGTACTCCTGGGGGCTAATGTGGAACCAGGCCCAGACAAACTGAGAGTGCAGAATTAGTGGTAGAATAAGCTTAATCAGCATGCCTGGTATGCAGGGACTAGATGCATAGAGAGAATGCTGGAAGCCTTGAACTAGACCATTGTCTTAATTATCAGAGTAAAGAGAAGCTAAGCAGGAAAATAAAGTTTGCAGACTGTTGAGTTAATTACCACTCAGCAGTCTTTGATGCCAGGCATAGTGTAGTTTGGAGCATTAACCTCATTTTCCAGGTAAGAATCTGAGGCATAGAAAGGTTAAGCAGCTTGTCCAGGGCTACACAATACTTGTGATGCTTCATTTGATGTGTCACCTTGGCCAGGCTATGTTGCCCAGTTGTTTGGTCAAACATCAATCTAGACATTGCTGTGAATGTATTTTTTAGATATGATTAATATGTAAATCAGTAGACTTTGAGTAAAGCATATTGCTCTCCATAGTGTGTGGGGCCTCATCCAACCAGGAGAAAGCCTTACGAGCAAAGACTGAGGTTTCCTGAGGAAGAAGGAATTCTCTTTAAGACTGCCATGTAGAAATTCTGCCTGAGTTTCCAGCCTGCTGCCCCATGGAATTAAGATTCAAGACTGACTACAACATCAATGCTTACCTGAATTTCTAGCCTGCTGGCTTTTCCTACAGAGTTTTAACTTGCCAGTTCCCACAATCGCATGAGCCAATTCCTTAAAATAAATCAGTGTGTGTTTATTATGTTTATATATAAATGAGGCTCTGTTCCTTTCTCTGCACTGAGAGCAGGAAGTAGGAGGGGAAAAGAAACAGAAATCACATCTTTGTCAAATCCCAGAGGCACCTGCAGTCCAGGATCCTTTACTAGGAAGGGCTGTGAGCGATGAGGTCAGATCTCATCTCCTGGACAGGGCTGGAAGGACATCACACCGTCCATGGAGGGGGCCCACACCTGAACCACCAGCCCAGCACCAGCCAGCGAGAGCTTCCTGGCTCTGCAGGAGGACCTGCCATTGCAGGGAACCCAAGTCCACCCAGGTCAGGCTCGGAGACCTCTGAGAGTTTTGCCCTGAGACTAAAGGGTTCTCTGCCCAGCAAGCGAAAGGTCAGAAAGCAGGATGTATACTTTCTAGATGAATGGACTGTGAAAATGGGGGCCCCACGTACATATTTATAATAACAAACCTGATTAAAGGTAAAATTAATTATATGTGCCATTTATACATCGTGAATGTTGACTTGTGCATTTTTCTGCAATACTTACTGATTATCGTATCCTAGATACTTATGAGCTATAAGCAAATTAAAGAAAACTAATGGCTTACACACCAACTATTGACACCCCATTTCATGCCTTTAGAGGTGGGAGGGACATTGAATGGAGTAGAGACCATTTTGATGGTCTCATTTTGAGTTCTCATTTGATGCAAATTCTTCCTATACCTGCAAGAAATGGCCATGTAAGCTTACGACAGTTCCAGTTTTACTCTATCTCACAAAACGTGTAATTTATGAGCCAAAAGAGCAGATGGTGGCCATTTATGTCGGAGCAACCCCAGAATGTCCCGTTAGGAATTAAGAGTATTTTTTTCCTTGGGAGAAGTATTAACACACATTTTACAGGACCACTGCTCAGTTTACAAGCCCCTATTCAGATTCTAGAATTTTACTACTGAAACGTGTATTATTTGGGATGTTCTTACTGAGCAGCATCATCCTGTTTGGGGCTCCAGCAAAGAGCAAAAACTAAGGACAGTCATCAGGCTTACACTTCAACAGTATCGATTGCCCACAATTGAAGGACAGCTTCCAAGCACCATTCTTCTTGCACTTGTATTGCGGAACGACCAAAAAATCACACAATGGCCTGAGCATGTGCTAGAAAATATGGGCATCAGTGAAACTATTTGTAAGTGGCCGAAGGACACAGTGGAACAAGAACTGTGAAGGGAGGAAGAAATGAAAAATGAAAAATAAAGACAGAACTTTTTAAAGATTGCATGCACACTGAGAATGTTAACATACTTGTTAAATAATAATGTTAACATACTTGTTAAATAATCGAAGACTTTGTTCTTGATCTTCAGTGGCAAGGGCACTGCTAGGTTCAAGTTGAATTCCAACCCTTGCTTTTTCTTCTGCAGCAGATGCATCTTGTAAGATCCTTTGGGTTTGTTCTGCATTACAACATAAACGGGTATCACATTTCTGGAAAGGATATAAGCTCACCCACTCCTTGCTGCCTTTCTTTTCTAAAGTTATGTGTCACAATATGTTGCTGGAGATTTGGCTATACCAAATTATATATAAAAGGACAAACATGATTCAGTTTACATTTTTCTCCCATTAGCTCATTGAAAAATGAATCACTACCTGTTACTCAAAACAAATAATTGCTTGTCTTGGCTAGGAATTGATTGGCCTTTTTTCAAAAGTGCATGCTGGTATTTTTCTGATTCTAGGGGCTTGGAGTGAAAACACTCACTTTTTCTGAAATATTTCAAATTGGGTTTCATGGAAACAGGAAGAAAGAAAAGGAGATGTCAGACTCTCTTTCAAATGTGGCTGCTTCCTGAGCCGCTGACCAACAAAGTGCACCTTGGACTTGGGTTTGGGTTTGGTCTGTCTTGGGCTTGGGAAACCAGAGTCGCAGGGAGTCCTGCTGACTTTTAAAACTCACCAGTAGAACTCATTTTGTTCATCCCCAGGATCTGACCATGATTTCTGCCTTACTTGGGCAGCACCCTCACTGCACACCTGGTTCAACCCTTCTAATGTTTTGTTCCCTCATCGGCATCTTCACCCCTTCAGTCACAAGAGGCAATGGTCCCTAGCAAAGAACTGATGTCCATCATAGGGATGTGGTGAGCATTGTGGGGGGGAAGGGCAAACCTCTAACCCTT
>VBSM01002223.1:16732906-16816491 GCA_008086735.1 Cheirogaleus medius | reverse complement strand
AAAAAAAAAAAAAAGAACTGATGTCACCCCTATCAAAAGTTTCTGTGGGTCCCCTTTCACATTCAAAGCCCACTCCATACAGCTCCTCACTCACCCCTGCCCGCACTGCCCCTGCCCTTGTTCACATTGCCTTCTGTCTTGTCTTCTCCTTCAACAGCTCCTGGAAGGCAGCCCCCATACTCCCATCCATGTGTGCCCAGTGCTTGTCCTGTGTCTGCCCATTGCAGACACATAATCTGTGCAGTCACATTGAATCACATCGCTGTGGAAAGGCTCACCCCAAGAGACGAGCTATGGGAAAGACGGTTGGGGTACTGATCTCCCAGAACTCTCCTCATATGCTCACACTTAGATTTTCCTTCCAGCTCCAGTCTTGCCTCTCTTCCCCATGAGCAAGGGTTGGGAACAAAAGAAATGCAATGGCGACCTTAAGGGGTGGGGCCTGTCGCAGGGATGAGCCTCTCCCCCCAGCATGGTGGCTCTTACCCTGTAATCAGGGCATTTTTATCCTCACTGGCACAAGTGAACTGTTATAACAACCAGTGCTGTCCACAAACACCAGTAAAAAGTAGGCACAAAACATGAAGAGACGGTGTAGTACTTCTGGGCTCCATGAGTATCACTAGCTGGTGATAGTGAAATACCATAACTTCTTGCCTTCAGCTTTATACTAAACAGATAATTTTGCCTTCTGTGGTTCACTTTGCAGCAGAACTGTTAACTTGGAACCTTCTTGCTCTAATATCCTAGGATGCAATTATTCGATAGTATAGTATGTGATGGCAGCTGGCCCTTTTTGTATGGCAAGAACTTGCAAGACCTTCGGTGTCTATATGAGCCGAGTCTACCCCATGCAGTGTGAGGAAATGGATTTCTTTCTGATGTCATTAAAGCCCCTCATAAATCAGCCCTTCTGGGCAGCCTACAGAGGACAAGCCCCATTGAACACAGATGGATTGCCCAATGCTGGAGGGGCTTGAGCCTCTACAAAGAACTTGCTTAATAGCCTGGAACGATTACCTCGGGAATCACTTACAAATATGTGTCTAAAACACCAATTCTGACCATGGATATGACATTCAGGTGGCAAATGAAGTTGAACATTTTAGAATTTTATTTTTCGAAAAATATTTTAAAGACAGTCTCTCTAGTTAAATTTTGATAATGTCATTGCTATATCTTTTTTAAAATAACTTTTTATTTTAAAGCAGTTTTGGACTCACATAGATGTTGCAAAAATAGTATGGAGGGTTCCCATGTAGCTTTCATTCAGCTTCCCGCACATGGGAACATTTTACATAACCCTCTTGCAATGAGCAAAACCAGGAAACCGATACTGGCACAATACTAAACTACAGGCATTATTTGGATTGAACTAGTTTTTATAGTCACTCATTTTTACAGTGGTTGTATAGTTCTTTAAAATTTTATCATATATATCAATACCACAATCAGATTATTTCTTTTCAAAATCAAACTTTTATTTTTACTTAGAAACATTTTCAAATATGCAGAAAAACAGAAAATAATATAATAGATATCAATGTTTCTAACTTAACATTTTGACACTTATGTTTCAGAATTTTTTAAAGAATGAAAATATCAAGATACTGCTAAAATGCCATCTAGTCCCTTTCCTTCTCCCTCTCCCTCCTCAGCCAAGGTTATTTCTTTACAAAGCAAAATTAAGCAAACAAATAAAACTCACATTGTCCCTTAACTAAAAAGTTAAATGGTTACTACAATAGATATTCAGGCTATCTTTTACTTATTAGTATTTTAAGTTATATTGTAAAAAATATTTATCAGTGTATTTTTTAATGCATGATAGATGTTAAATAACAATAAAGGATTTGACAATTAAAAAAATAAAGGATTGCATTGGTCTTGTTTATCATAGTGCATAATGCACAGTAGATACTCTATAAAGTTGTATTGAATTAACAAATAAATGTTTGAACAAATATTTTTCTGATAAATTTATTTTACATTACAGCCTCAACTACTGAACGAAGCCATTTATAAATATTCATTTTTACCAATTGACTTTTTCAGTGGATTGACCATTTTACTGAATGTTATAGGATGGGAGAGTTTACAATTAACCTATAATTCACCACAAGGACAATATTTTCACTATGACAAATCTTAAAAAATATGTAACTGTGATAAAGCTTGGATCCTTATGGTTCTGTCTTGGAGAGTGTTGCAGGCAAATAAAGACTAGCAACCAAATATACTTCAAAAATAGTTCAAATCCTTTCTTGCAATTCTCAAAAACTTGAATGGGTACCCATGTACACAGGCCACAGCAGCACCAATAGAAACCCCCTTCTTTTACCTCTTTCCTCATCACTCCTATAACTGCCCCAGAACATCTGCTGCTACCACTTTCCCCAAACCCTTCTTCTCTGATCAGTTCTGTTCAGAGTGTCTCTCTCTCTCTCTCTCCCTCTCCCTCCCTCCCTCCCTTCCTCCCTCCTTCCTCTCCCCTTTATTATATAATAATATAATAAAGAAATGAAAGAAACTTTTCATTTCTTTATTATATTTACCAACCCAAACCCTCTCTTAGCAGGAAAGGATCCTTTTTCTTTAGAAGGAGGGAGGCTGGGAAATTGGAAAAGACAATTACAGGGCTCTCTTTGGAAGACTGGGAGAAGAGAAACAGCTAAGAAGACTTCCATGCTACTTTGTTTTTTTAAGTAACAGCTTTATTGAGATATAATGCACATACTATAAAATTCACCCTTTTAAAATATACAGTCCAGTAGCTTTTATTCATAGTACAGTCATAGATGTATGCAGCCATCGCAACTATCTAATTTCAGAACATTTTCATTGTCTCATAAAAAAATAACTGTTCCCATTAGCAGTCACTCCCCATTTCCCCCTACTTCCAGCCCATGGAAACCAAGAATCTACTTTCTGTCTCTATGGATTTACCTATTCTGGACATTTCATATGAATGGAATCATATAATAAGCGGCATCTTGTGACTGGCTTCTTTCTCTCAGGATAAAGTTTTGAAGGTTCATCCATGCTGTAGCATGCATCAGCAATATATTCCTTTTTATGACAGAATAATATTCCATAGTATAGATATACTATGTTTTGATCATCATTCAGTTAATGGACATTTGGGTTGTTTCTACTTGTTGCCTCTTATGAATAATGCTGCAATGAACATTTTTACACAGGTTTTTGTGTGGACATGTTTTTATTTCTCTTGGGTATATACCTAGGTGTGGACTTACTGGATTATATAGTAACTAACATTTTGATGAACCATGATCATTTTTGTGCCTTCACCTGCAGAATAAAAGCTCAGTCTAGCTTCCTTAGCCTATTCATATATTATGCCTCACACTTAAATCCTCATTAAAACAAGAAAGATATAAATCTTTCTATTAGATGATTAGAAATCAGCCCTCAGTTTGTGTCTGGGGCTGTGCAAGGTTTTATTCAGCATCACAGACATTTACTTCCATATCATGAAAGTTTAGAAAGAAGGATTGGATATTTTTATTAAAATAAAAATCAATGCTATGTTGAAACTCATGATTACATACTGTGGCTACAGTGCCTGATATTTTGGTTAGAACATCATGAAGCTTACTACTTTTCAGAGCAAACTACGTTCTTACCTTGGTAATAAAGAAAAAAGCAGGTGAGCAGGTAAGGGCAGAATTCCTCCAGATGAGAGCAGAAAGCACAGAAAGCACCGGGACCTTTGAAAAAAAGCTTTAGGAAAAAATACTCCACTCTCTTTGGATAGCAATCCTGAGAGAGGACCTCTTTGTACTCCCTCAAGGAGAACACACCATCGTACACCAAGTGTGGGAGCACCTGGCTCATGTTGAATTCCCTCAGGATCTTCTCTTTGTAGCTCATCAGCGTTTCTGACAGCCACTTGTTCCTCTTCTCCTTTTCTCTCTGCATCTTTGTCTCGCAGGAATAGAACCAAGACTTGGCTCCTCTCTCAGGCATCCTGGCACGTGTGGAGCTGGGGAAATGTCTCCCTCCTGGGCCTTGCTGCTCCATGGCCTCGGTGGGCAACGTCCACACCACACGGACACCTGGAAGCAAAGCCACACCGCCATCTGGAATTAGTATAGATCTGCGGGAAGAAGGAAGGCTTCGGATTAGACCCAGGGAGCCACACAGTGCTGACCATCTTGTCCCAAGAGGATTGAGCTGCACTAATTAACCCTTTGCAGCAGTAAACTTCAAAAGACAGACTAAGAGACGCAGTCTGGCTAACCCCTCTTCAGTCTAAGTTCTTTCTGTCATCCCCAAATAATCATTTCCCCAGGGTCCTCTCCCCTGCCCCCAAATGATTATTTTCAACATTATGAATATAGCATGCTCCAAGTCTATATAAAATGGTCTCCTTCTAAGGAAGGAAGCTGTATCAGGAACTGTGCCGCTCATCTGTCTCTGGCTTCCAGCCCCTGCAGTTGGGGTTAGACACTGTGCTGCAGTAAAGCTATAGACAGTAAAGGAAAGCAGCCAAAGTCAGTTGTGCAATGGGTATTTCAGTTTTATGAAACTGTCTACTGCATGCTATTAGTAGCAGTTCCTTTCTGTTTTAGAAACTCAAAAACTTGTAAGTGATCGCTTGGTTAAATAATGCAATCCCATAAATGACCCCTCTCTTCTAAACCACGCCTGGTGCCCACTTAATGAAAACAGATTAGGAAAAGGGATTATTGCTGGCTCAGGGGCGGCTACTGCCATAAGCGATGCCTCACTGCGGATTGTGCAGATATAATACGATTGCTCCATGCCAGCCTTCATGTTTACACCTGCCTGGAACCTCTCAGGCCCTGGAATAACCTCAGGACACTCCCTGGCCCCGTTTGTGTGTGACCGGTTCTTCTCTCAGGTGCTCTGTGTCCTGCTCCTCCCCATCTGTTGACACGAGTGAGGTACAGCATCCGGGTCCTTCTCCCACTCATGTTGCCTGCGTCTTCTCTCTAAAAGTCGCCTTAAGACCACGTGCAGGTAAAGAGGAGTGATTTAAAGAAGCTCAAATATTTCTTACTTTTTTCCAGTTAGGAAATTGGGGAAAATATTATCATAACCAATGTGGTTATGGCAACATTCTTGCCAGTTTTTAGAAGCAAATAGATCTTTTCTGTATCATCTGCATGGAAGATTTACTTTTCAGGAAATTAAAACTCCTTTGAGTGGCCTGGTAGCAGTAAACACGAGTAAAGACTTTTGCTGGCTTTGCTTCTGACCTTGTGTGTGACCTGGAGAAAATAACTTTGTCACTATACTCCATGGTATTAGCCATGTGGTTTGGATGCTTTGATGTTTTGGAGGACTTGCTGACCCTGGAGAGACTACCCTTCCCAGGGTTAGCCAATTCCTAGAGACAGCAAAGAACTTGCCTGGACGCCTGCCTTTCACGCACAAACCAAGCAAGCCAGAGCCACACCCCAAGCCTTTGTCAGGCTCTTACACTGGGGGCTACCATCCATCTGTCCTAATCCCCCCAGGGCCTGCCACCTAACACTAGGGACAGTGCCTGTTCCCCAGAGCCCTGCAATTATTCAAACTAGCCAATCCTGAACTTGCTTACTGGTCTGCTCCTCCCCATGGAAACCACAATGAGGTTCTTGCCAGTGTTTTCGTCTTGCTCCCTCTATCTCCTGACCTCCCCGGGCACCCTCCTCTTGGGAACTGTGGGTGCCAACCTAGCTTTGCAATCACAGTCATCTCCTGACCTGCTGGCCTCACCGTACCGGAATAATAATAAAACCTTCATTTAAAAACACCCACTGCAAGTACAGACCCGAGGCTGGGCTGTGACAGTGCTGTGAAGCACTTTGAGCTTCATGAAGAACGGGGTCGGAGGCAGTCACAGAATCCCTTGCTGCCTTCTTCAGCGCCAGCAATTCCTGTAAATGCAGCCTTCGTTGAAACTTCTGAGGGAAACAGTGCCATCTTGTGGTAGTCTGTAGTCACGTAGGCCATTTTTTAAAAAAATAGACAATTTTTAAAGTAATTTTAGGTTCACGGCCAAGTTGAGAAGAAAGCACCTCCTGCCCTTCCCCCACACGCACAGCCTCTCCCATTATCAACATCCCCACCGGACACATTTGTTACAATTTATGAACCTGCATTGACACATCATTATTGCCCAAAGTCCCTGGTTTACATTGGGGTTCACTCTTTTTTTTTTATTTTGAGACAGAGTCTGACTCTGTTGCCTGGGCTAGAGTGCCGTGGCGTCAGCCTAGCTCACAGCAACCTCAAACTCCTGGGCTCGAGCAATCCTCCTGCCTCAGCCTCCCAAGTAGCTGGGACTACAGGCATGTGCCACCATGCCTGGCTAATTTTTTCTATATATATTTTTAGTTGGCCAATTATTTCTTTCTATTTTTAGTAGAGACGGGGTCTCGCTCTTGCTCAGGCTGGTTTCCAACTCCTGATCTTGAGCGATCCTCCCGCCTCGGCCTCCCAGAGTGCTAGAATCACAGGCGCCCGGCCTGGGGTTCACTCTTGGTGGTGTACATTCTGTGGGTTTGGACAAAGGCATAATGACATATATCCACTATCACAGTGTCATACAGATAGTGTCACTGCCCTAAAAATCCTCTGTGCTCTGCCTATTCATCTCCCCCTCCCCTCAGTCTCTAGCAACCACTGATCTTATTACTGTCTCCATAGTTCTGTTGCAGGCCATTTTTACTCTAAGATTTTTCTTATTTAGATTCCCACTTCATGCTGGATGAGTGATATGGAATAATGGTGAATAAGACAGGCAGCCTCCCTATTTCAGGAAAGAGGTGCGGGTAAGGGCAAATAAATAAAAATAATTTCAATATAGGGGAAAAGACACTGACAGAGAATGAGGCAGGGCTACCTTACATAGAGTGGGGAAGTGGCACATAAGCTAAAATTGCCATGGTGGAAAGAAATCAGATATTAAGAATGGGCAGGAGATATTAAGAAGCAGAGACTCAGAATGTGTGAAATCCCAGAGGCTGGGAAGAGTGGGATGCATTTGAGCATCTGAGAGTTCCATGAACTAGCATATGAGGTTGCAGGGTGTGGGGGTTATGGGATTATGATGGCGAGGCCATCAGGAGCTCAATCTTGCTGGCCTGGTAGGTTTTGATAAGGAATTTGGATTTTACTCCATTTTCAGTAGAAAGCTCCTGAAGGCTTTACCCAGGGGAGTAACATAATCTGTCAGATGTTTTAAGAAGCTTATATTTGAGGCTAATATTGTACCCTTTGCTTTAACATTTGTTCTTTCTCTTTCTATATATTTTTTCCTGAACCATTTGGACATAAGTTACATACATCATAATTAAATACTTCAGCTTGTTTTTACTAAGAATGGAGATATATAGCTTTAGAATAATTATCAATTTCATAAATTTACATTAACCCAATGCTTTTATCTAATACACCGTTTGTATTCCAATTTTGTCAGTCAATCTAATAATGTCCTTTTTATAGAATTTTTATTCCAACCTGGATTCAATCTGGGGTCAGGCATTGCATTTAATTGCCATGACTTAGCTTCCTTTAATCTGGAACATTCCTAAACACTTTGTCTTTTATGATATCAACATTTTTGAAGAACACAGTTCCTTTCCCCCAACCATTACAAAAAATATAATCTTCATTTTGTGTTTTTGTGATGTTTTCTTGTGATTATATTGGGGTTATACATTCTAGGTATGAACTTTGCATAAGTATGTTATGCCTTCTTTAGAATATCACCTCTGGAGGTACATAAAGTCCACCTGTTTCTCATAGGTGATATTAATTTTGATTACCTGGTCAAGGTATTGCCTTATTTCTCCACCGTATAATTATTTTTTATTTTCTCCTTGGCAACTAATTAAGTCTGTAGGGAGACATTTTATGTCCATGCAAGTATCCTGCTGCTTCTCAGAACTGTCCCCTAGATTGAGTATGATGATTCTTGCCTGATCCAATCTTCACTATGATGCTGGCAAAGTGATGGTTTTCTAATTTCACAGGTAGCTCTGCATTTGCCATTTAGTCCTTGGCCTTAGACTACAAGCCGAACTCTTCTCTCCATTTTTTTCTACTGTTGGTATGGACTCATGAATTCCTATATTTTTCAATGGTTTATTATTCATTATTGCACTTAATTATTAATATTTTTGGTGTGTTCCAGCAAGTGTTACAGCGATTGACCAGGGAAAGAACTGAGCAGCACACAGAGGGTCGGAGAATCAGCCTTTATTCTGCCAGCGGGCTCAGAGGGGCATGCCACCAAATTCTGAGCACCGGTTTCTCCTCCAGTTTTATACACTTCTTGGGGTTACACACAACCAATCAACTATGAGCATGAGGAATTATCCAATCAGCGGTGGGATTCAAAAAGCATCCAATCAGCAACAAGCTTGAATATCAATCAGCAGTGGGATTCAAAAAAGTATCCAATCAGCAGTGAGTTCAGCCATGGGGCCCCGGGGTGGGGGGTTTTTCCCTGTCAGGTGTTCAAATGATATCGATTTGGCCAGTGGGAGACCCTTCAAGCTGGTTCCTATGTCCCTGTAACATGTTTCCATCACTTATGTGGGGAGGACTGTCCTAATTTTCAGGAAAACAAGATGCTTCAGGCTTACCTTGAACCTATAAACCTGATATAGTTTGCATGTTCGTCTCATATTGAAATTTCATCCCCGATCTTGAAGGTGGAGCTGCAACTGCAGTCACCACCTAATTAAATTTATAATAATCCACTGTGACTCTCTAACATCCATTTGTCTTCTACAGAGGCCAAATAGGTAAGGTAATGGGATGTGGTGAGAATCACCACCCCTGCATCTTTCAAGTTCTTGGGGGCAGCAGTAATCTCTGCAATTCCTCCAGGTATGCAGTATTGCTTTTGATTTACTATTTTTGTGGGTTTGGAAAGTTCTAGTGGCTTCTGCTTGGCCTTTCTTACCAGAGTAGCCTTAAGTCCATTGGTCAGGGAACTACTGCAGGGATTCTGCCAGTTCTGAGTATGTCTGTTCAAACCCTGCATTCTGGAACTGGGGAAATAACCACAGTGTGAATTTGGAAAACAAACAGGCTTACTGTGAGATGGATCCTAGCCCAAACCTGGAAATAACCCAAATGTCTATCAACAGATGAATGGATAAACAAATTGTAGTATATCTGTACACTGGAATACTACTCAGAAGAAAAAGAACAATAGATACACGCAAACATGGGTAAATATTAACATTACTGTGCTGAGTGAAAGAATCCAAACAAAAAGAGTACAAACTATATGATTCCATTTACAGAAAACTCTAGAAAATGCAAACTTACTTACAGTATCAGAAAGCAGATTTGTGGTTGCCTAGGGATTGGGTGTAGGGGTCCAAGAGGGACAAATTTCCAAGAGGCCCAAGGAGACTTTTGGGTGGCTTAAGTGGGTCCATGACATTTGACAATATGTAGGCAGCATGGGAGAAGCAGAAACCAGACAGCAGCAGTTGAGAAATGACTGGGAAGAATGAGTCCTGTGTAACTCTGTCCAGAAGCTTACCGAGGAAGGACTAAGAAACATACAATGGTATTGGTTAGTGCCACACTTTATGGAACCTCCTCCTGGATGCTATTTGTTTTCCATTTGGCTTAATCTGATTAGCTTGTTCCCCTCGCTCTTTCTCATGCTGATTCTGCTCCTAGTGGCACTTTTCTACCTTTCCACCTTTCTAACATCTTTCAACCTCTATTTTCCTTAAATTTCTCCCTTTTTAAACTATACCAGTCCAAAGCTAAGCTCTCCCATTTCAAAACTCTTATGGCATTTAATACCTGTATCATATAATATGACATGTTCAATTAAATTTTACCCAGGTTGAAAGACACCATGGTGTTAAGTGCATAGACACTGGCATCAAATTGTCTGGGTTTGATTTTCAGCTCTGTCATCAAGTGGCTGTGTGACCTTGGTCAAATGACAGTCTCTGTGCCTCGATTTCTCCAGCTATAAACGGCTATAATAACAGTATCTCTTGTAATGAAGAGTAAGGAATTACTATTTGCAAAGAGCTTAGAACATGTTTGCCATATACTAAGCTCTAATTCGTGTTCCTGCTGCAGGAAGTTTCATGCTCATAGTTATAAGGGATACAAACATGTGTATGGCATTTACCCTAGACTCAAGGAGCTAATAATTTTGTGCTGTACAGATTTAAACTTTCATGGAGTTCTTCTATGTGCCCTGGCCCACTGGCCTCTGCATTGGGGCCGCCATGGCATGAAGGCCAAGAAGGTGGATTTTCAATGGCCACTTTTTAGAACAGGTCTGTGAGTGAAAGAAAGAATGGTGGCCGCCAGAATTCAAGAGGGGAAAGGGAGAAGCCCATTTGAGGAAGGGAGTTGTTGATCTTCCCAAGATTTTGGAAGATTTGCGTTTTAACAGACTGAAGGCCACTGCCTGGACGTGCCTCCGAAGGCACAAGAGCCCATTAGGACCCCAACCCCATGGCCCAGGCCAGGGCGGTAGCTCCCAACGCTGCAGTGCGCCTAGCCTCGGCCCGCCCCTCCCCTCCCTGCAGATCCCCCACTCCCCGCAGCCCCGCCTTCTGAAGCCCCGCCCCTGCAGCCCCGCCCCCTGCAGTGTGCATAGCCTCGGCTCCGCCCCACCGCCGTCGCCACGCCCCCTGCAGTGTACCTAGCCTTGGCCCCGCCCCATCACCGTCGCCACGCCCCCTGCAGTGTGCCTAGCCTTGGCCCCGCCCCACCGCCGTCGCCACGCCCCCTGCAGTGTACCGAGCTCGGCTCCGCCCCGCCTCGCTCCGCCACCCGGTTCTCTTCCCTGCGCTGAGTGGCCGCGTCGCCCTCACCACAGCCGCTGGCACTCGTCGCGGCGACGGTGTCGGAGGAAGGCGGGCACGATGGCCGCTAAGGCCGCGGCGGCCGAGGCGGTGGCTTCGCGCCTGGAGCGGCAGGAGGAGGACATCCGCTGGCTGTGGGCGGAGGTCCAGCGCCTGAGGGACGAGCAGCTGAACGCGCCCGAGAGGTGCCAGGCCGAGGGGCAGTGCCTCACGCGGGAGGTGGCGCAGCTCCGGGCCGAGAACCACGACCTGCGCCACCGCCTGTACCGCCTGCGGCTGTGCCTCGCGGAGGAGCTGAGCCACCGGGCCAAGCTGGAGAGCGCGGCGCGGGAGGCTGGGGCGCAGGACGAGGTCCGGCGCGCGGCTGCCGGCGCGCAGGTAACCGGGCCGCCCGGACTCCCGGCGGGGCGCGGGCCGGGCGCCACCTAGGGCCCCTAGCCGCGCCGCGGGCCGCGACCGTGCGCACTTAGCGGTTTTCTACTCCTAGAGGACGGGTGCGGGAGGCGCCCTACAGGGAGTGCCTGCCCGCAGCGCGCTGCCCTGCCCGGCTCTCTGCCCTGCCCGGCTCCCTGCCCTGTCCGACTCCCTGCCCTGTCCGACTCGCTGTCCTGACCTGCTGTCTGCCCTGCTGGCGCAAGCCCCCTGGGCCCTGCCCCACCCTGTGCTTCTGTGCGGGCTGGGGAACCACTAGATTTCCAGATTGACCTAATGGTGTCGTTTCTCAGCTCTTACATTAAATAGCCTGCCACATATTTTTTTTTCAATAGCAATAGTATTTTCATTTGTTTGAAAAAACGCTGGAGTGTTTAAAACTCCTTATTCTTTCTTTGGGCAGAATGACTAACAGCTACATACATAAACCCTTCCATTCCCTCTAATGGCTGGTTCTGAGCTTTTTAGGACAAGTGATTTTAGTTTTTTTGTTCGCCAGTTTTGGTGGTCTATCGTGAGAGGAGATCTGTATAGTTAACATTATTATTTAGTACAGTATTTTAATATTTTAGTTCATTACCAGACAGTTTATCTAAACTTTCTGCATCCTGAAGCTTCTCAGACTGTGAGATGTTTTTCAGTTCTTTAGGAAGGGAAACTGTGGTGCACTAGCAACATCTTCATGAAATAGTGCATTTGAAGTCTCTGGCGGCAGCTACCTGTTTTCCAGCAACATTATTTGTTTAAAGTTTAGGGGAGAAAATTTTAAAGAGAAAATTATATTAAATGTACTTACAAAGGATGTGAAATGTGCAGACAGGAAGGACTGAATCCGGGAAAATGACTTGCCTGTTGAGGGTTGTAAGCGGTGGGCAAAAGAACCCTGTTAGGACCCTCGAAATGCGGGGCACTTGTAGCCTGCTGGCATGTACCCCTTCTTCCTCAGGTTTGAGATGTGTTGCTCTTTCTTGCCCACTGGTGAGTCATTTATAATTTGTCTTTCAGCCTCCTCCTAGTCAAAGCCAAGAAAAGGATGCTAAAAAGAAGAAGATGAAGGAAAGTGAGTCAGACAGTGAGGTAAGTCATTGCTATGGAAATAATATAAAATACTACTTGTAATTTTAAATATGTGTAAATAGTTAATTACCTAGGATTATTAATAAAACATTATTACTAATTAAATTATTATTTGAGCCACATGAGTATATTTAAAACTTTGCAAGCCTTAGATATGAGAAGTCTTAGAAATGAGCTACCCACTTGGCTATATTTAAAGTGCTCGTTAGTCTATTTAAGTTGACATAGTTATAACAGAGTTATTTTATATTAAGGAAACTAGCTACTTTGCTTTTTTATATAAATCGTTAAAACAACCAGAATGTATATATTTAGTGCCGACATTTGGTGGGAGCAAAGGAGGAATACCTGGCCTGAAAGGAATCAGTCTGGTTGAGGAGTTCAGGCCAACATAGGAGAAACAACCTGAGAACAGAATAAGGTGGTATATACATAAGTGCTGTATTGCATGACTCTGTGTACACGTGCTGGAAGCAGTGGGAAAGAGAGATGATGCCAGTGGATGTAGTAGTTAGAGAAGGCGGACTTTGAACTGGACCCTTGGAGCCAAGAAGTAGTTAGATAAATGGACAGGAGTCTTCTGGAGGTGGGAAGTACAGATGCTCCTTGACTTACAATGGGGTTCTGTCCCCATTTCTGTAAGTTGAAAATGTATTTAATACACCTAACCTACCGAACATCCTCGCTTAGCCTAGCTTACCTTAATTTGCTCAGAACGCTTACATTAGCCTACATTTGGCCAAAACCATCTAACCCAAAGCCTATTTTATAATAAAATGTTGAAAATGTCATGTAATTTATTGAATACTGTACTGAGTGAAACAGAATGGTTGTGTGGGTATTCAAAGTGTAGTTTCTACTGAATGCATATCACTTTCACACTACTGTAATGTTGAAAAATTATAATTCAAACCATTATAAGTTGGGACCATCTGTAGAGATTAGTAGACCTATGGTGTGCTGAGAAGGCAGTGAGGGAGTGGAACTAATTTAGAGCTGAGTGGCTAGAAAAAGTGGGCTGTGTATGTATTCTAATTCTCATTGTATTCTAATGTTTTTCAGGTGAAATATCAACCAAATTTCATAAAAGAAAGATTGAAGCTTTTTGAAATACTGAAGAAAGATCATCAGCTCTTACTTGCCATTTGTGAAAAAAAGGAGAATGCAAGCAATATGATCACAGTAAGAGTGGCTGATGGGAAAACAGTCCAAGGGGAAGTTTGGAAAACCACACCTTATCAAATGGCAGTTGAAATTAGGTAAACCATAGTTTGCAAAAGATATTCAGTATTAAATAATTGTACCAGAGCCTGGCAAAAATGTTTTCTTAGGGACTGCTAAAATATTTTTTCTCATTCAGTTGAATAAATTAAATGTAATTTTTTTACTCTGGCTTCTAAAAAGGCCCTTTAAATAAGTAATTGAATGTCAGAACATAATCTGTTCTTGTTCTAATAAAAATATATAGTAGAGAAAAAAATATATAATCCTTGACAGGCCACATTACACTAATTTTATTCATCAAGTTATCTCCATGAGTATTTATAAGTCTTTTAATTATAGATTGAAGATATATGTTAAAACTGTTGTCAGTCCTGGAATATTACCTTGACCTTTCTAGAAATTAGATACATTAGTGAAGTTGGATTGTTTTGACTAATGTTAATTTCCTAGCATTAAGTACAATTATATGGACGCCATAGCTCAAAACTGCCATGTAAATGAACCTTTATTATTGAAAAAGCAAACTGTTTCAACAATTGAAATTCTTAGATTTCCTTTGAAAACTGTTTCTAAGATTGTGTTTCTGATTCATCCTATCATATCATGTACCCTAAAAGCCCTCTAACCTGTTTCCATGTTTTTTAGGAGAGATGATGTGTTAGGGAAAAATGGGCTTTGAGGCAAAAACCTGTTTATGTTTTCTCAAGAAGAGTCAGGTTGCCTGTTAAATGGATTAGGTCAGCATTTCTCAAAGTGTAGTCTCCAGACCAGCAGCATCAGCATACCTGGAAACTTGTTTAAAAAGCAAATTCTTGGGCCCCACCTCAAACCTACTGAATCAATCAGCTATCTGTGTTTTTATGTGCCCTTCAGGGGCTTCTGATGCAAGCTAAACTTTAAGAATCACTTACTTAGGCTAAACTGCTGTAACTGAGACCCCCAAAGACAGTGGCTTAAATATGATAGACATCAGATTCTCTCACGTAACTATCTGGAAGCAACCACTCCAGGCTGGTGGACATCTCTGGTATCTGCAGTCATTTATGGACCCAGCTTCCTTCCATCTTGTTGATCTGCCATCCCCTAGGTAGGGTTTGTTCACGTCTAGCAGTGGAAGCTGGATCCCATTTCTGGACCCCTCTGCAGGCAGAGGAAAGAGAGGCTGAAGAACAATGATGCTTTGAGGCCAACCCCCCCTAGTGGCTCGTTTCAATTTCCATTTACATCCTATTAGCTCACATTTAGTCACATGGCCACACCTAGCTGGTGAGAGAGAATGGAAATGTAGCTCCATTGGCTGGCCAGCCAAATGTCCACCTAAAGCACTCAAATCATAGAAGACAGGAATGGTTTAAGGGTAGGGGACAATAGGGAGTCCACCAAAGTCTGTCCCTCCAACATCGAGTTATCTGTGGGCAACATCCAACACACCTGCTCCCCAAGTAAGGTAACTCCAACTCCTGTAGCTCAAAGCCCAGGATTTGAGTGCTGTGTGGAACACCCCTATTAGGCTGGCTGCTGATGTTGTATTCCAGCTACAAGTAAACTAATAGACAAGTCTGCTCATACCACATGAGTACGCGATAGACACGAGACAATCACAATTAGAGTATCAATTTGGAAAAAAGAAGAAGGAGAAATACAGCAGAAAGTGGTGTATAGATGTCACCAGATTCTGCGCAGAGTGATTGTGAGGCCCACAGCCTGGCAGCTGTTAGTGTGCTTAGGTCAGCCCATCTGGCCACCCTTTGTTTTCTGAAAGCAGCTGTCTTGTCCACAGTCCTCCATGGGCCCTGCTTTTGAAAGTTCATAGTTGTCCATCACCCTTGTTTGTCACATCTGAAGTACAAGAGAGTTTGTCCTCGTAGGGGCTGTACAGTTTTGTCAGCCCAGTTCTTGCTGGTACACACATGGAGGCTGAGAGTTCCTTTAAAGCTCACACAGTCACAGGTAACTGCAAGCTGGGCTTGCAGTTTATTTGGTGATACAGAGTTCCCTCGAACAGTTAACCGTAGTAGGTTTCTGCTCTATTTGCTGCTATTCAGTTCCACATGAAAGTACTCTCACTTAAAGAATCTTAGAGATTTCTCACCCTTTTTTTTTCATGGCTTTTGTATTTGGCACATTCCTCTCTCCCTCAATTTAATGGGCTGAGATCATGTGAAACAACAGGCTTGTGGGAGGTCAGAGACCTTAATCTCTAATCCTTGCAGTTCCACTGACCCCTGTTATCTGTCTTTATGTGTGACCTTTGAGAAGGTCTGTCAGTGCCCATCCCTCCTGCTGTTTGGGACAGAAGATTGTTTTTCCAATCTTACACAGCCCCACATTTCTGGATTTTTAGTCAAATTGAGTTACAGGCCACAGGCAAAGAGAGCCTTCCTTGGCAAAGTCCTATCCCTTCCATCTGTGCTTGCAAAGTAGGTAATTCTCACCTAAACTTATCTCGTCTTGGTTGCATCTTTTTAAAGCAACAAGAGTTATCCAGTGTATACCAATATTCTGCTCCTTTATATCTGCTTCCTCATATGCTGCAAGCACTGTAACACGTGGTTTGCTTACAAGTGCCATAACAGAATATTTGACTTTCCCCATCTTAGTATCTATTTCCTTGTAACCCACTGCCTGTCTGCTAAGCCAATGCCCCACATTTTATTTTTTCTTACTTCTAAATCCTTATTTCTGTATTACTTAAGATACAGGCTAAGCTACTGCAACAAAGACACCATGAAAAACTCAGTGGCTTAAATATGGTCAAAGTGGCTTAAATGTGGTCAAAGTCTCTTCCTCATAAAGCAGTGTGGAGGTGAGTGGTCCAGGTTGGCATGGCAGCACTTCTCCATACAGTTGTTTGGGGACCTTCTGGTTGCTGGGCTGTCTGGTACAGTGTTGCCCATGTCTGCATGGTCCAGAGATGACAACACGTGTGTTCCAGTCCACAGAAGGTGGAGAGAGGATGGAGAAGTGCCCTCTGCTGTCTTAAGGCTGAGGCACAGAAGTGCCACACATCACTTTTGCTTGTATTCATTGGCTCCAGACTTGGTCACATGGCCATATCTAGCTGCAAGGAAGGCTGGAAAAGTCTTCCTGTAGAAGAAGAGCAGAATGGGTTTGAGACCAATAAAAATGAAAATAAAACTCTACTTTATTAATAAAAAATCTAACATTAAGTTCTTGTATGTATATACTATGTAATCCTTAGTATAAATGTAAATATCTTTTTATAGTTGAGAAAACTGAGAGAAGCTGAATAAATTGTCCAATATTTAACTCCAGGTTGGCCTCACCTCTGTGCTGGTAACCACAATGCTGTACTGCTGCTCAAGTTAGTCACAGAAATGCATATTAAAACATTACATTGTAGAGATGATATAATTTATATATAATATAGTATAGTAATGGTATATAATATAATATAGTATAATATAGATTATATAAGTTATTTACAATATAGTACCTAACAGTATGAGAGCACAGAGACAAGGTATTCTTTTGCTGGTAGGAAAATTTTGCAGTTTATTCCAACAGAAATCATGGAAAAAAATTGCCTTTCCCTTGATCCAGCAGTTTTACTTCTACAATTTTTCCTGAGAAAATAATTGGGTAAGATGTATGTTCAGGAATGTTCATTGCAGCATTGTTTGTCATTGTCAAAACAAAACAAAACAAAAAAACAAAACCCATAAAGAAATAACCAAAATGCCTAGCAAATCTTGGTTCCTCTGCAACTATTAAATAGCATGTTTTAGAAGTCTGTCTCTTGTTAGGGAAAATGCTGTGATCTAGTGTTAAGTTTAAGAAGTAGGTTATAATATAACGTATACATAATGATACTATTAAATCTTTTATATTCCTGTATATATGAAATAATGTGGAAGGACATACAATAAAATGTTAACAGTAATTTTTGTGTGGTAGGATTGTAGATAATTTTTTTTCTTTGTGCTTTTCCTGTGCCCTCCAGGTTTCATCTCTTAACTTGTTATTTTGTCAATAATTTTCAAACAATAAATGTTATTTAAAAGACACACACACAAAAGAAGGAAAAAGATCAACACTTCACTGGAAAATAGGCAAAGGAAATGGACTGGTCTTAAAGTAAAAATAGCTAGTAAGCATTTACTAAAATTAATACCAAAGAAATAAAATTAAAACAATTTTCAACATCATATTGAAAAATATTTTAAAAATCAGGGTGCACGGAAGTGGTACACTCAGATGATATTTATCAGAAATCTTTCAAAGATGCATGCCCTTTCACCTAGTAATTTCATTTCCATGGACTTATTCCCAGAAAGTAGTCATAGAAGTTACAAGATGCATATGTGTGGATGTCTGTGCAGTGTGCTCTATGAGAGCAAAACTTAAAGGTGATCTAAACGTGCAGGAGTGGAGGCTTGATGAATAAGCATGATACTTGCAGACTACTTTGGAAGTCTGTCTAATGGCAAAGCAGTGAAAAAACAGGCTCTAAAATTATGTTAGCAACTATGTTTTTTTAAAAGATATGTGTGTATGTGTGGGTAGATGGATATAGAAAAGCCACTGGATGGAAATGTACCAAAATGTTATGAGTAGGCTATTCTAATGTTATTTCTAAGTTTTTTCTGAGATTTACATGTGACTTTTATTGTATTCTGTTTGCTTTCTTTGTTTTCCAAGTATTTTACATAGAACACTATTACTTTTGTACATAAAATAAAATGTTACAAAATAAAAAAAATCTATCCTATTAGTTTACATTTGTATGTTCTATCCACTTTTTAAAAAACCCTGAAAATTATTTTAATCTTTTAACGAGTCGTTGTAGCAGTGATGAGGTTAACTTCCAAGTGGCTTTTCTCTTACTAGTCAAGAACTGGCTGAAAGCACAGTAATAGCCAAAGTAAATGGTGAATTATGGGACCTGGACCGCCCACTGGAAGGGGATTCCACTCTAGAGCTGCTCACGTTTGATAACGAGGAAGCTCAAGCTGTAAGTATTTAAAAACCAGCCAACCAAACTTTGGGTACTTACGTTGTAAACTACATTATATAAGAAGCCACACACATAGTTGAAGTCAAGAATAATGACTTTTTTGGGCTTCTAAGATTTAAAGTTTGAATATTGGTGTTTAATAAATATTTAATAAATATTTGTGGAATCAATATATACAAATATATATCAGTTTTTAAAGTAGCCTATATTATTTCTTAAAATGATTATTTTCTTAAATTAGAAAGCTTTAGTTATTAAATCAATGTGTATTTGAAATGAATTTTTAATAGGCTCTTAAAAATGGATCTACCTTCTAATTTGTGTAGGAGAATCAGAAGAAATTATCAGAACTTGAATGCCTTTTAAATAAGACATTTTTATTATTAAATAAATGTCATTTTATATAAAATAAATACCACATTTCCACATGAGTTTCTGATATACATTCTCACCTTAACTTTGCAATCGCCCTTCAAGCAGTCTATTATCTCCCTAAAACCTAACCTTGATTAGCTTAGGTTACATTAATTGTGAGGCTAATGTTAAATTTCTTAGTTTCTTAATCCAAACTATAAGAACTGTAGTGTAATTTCTGTTTAAAATATGCAAAGTATACCCATTAAATATCTAAACAATACACTATTAATAAAACCATATTTACAAGTGCTTTAGAAAGTACAATTCTATAAACTGTCAACTCTCAACTATCTGTAGCTATTAATAGATATGCGTCAGTTTTGCATGCACTGCTGCCTATGTGATGTCTCCATTTAGATATTGTACAAGAATTTTCAGTTGGGTACATTCACCACAAAATTCTTGATTTTGACACCAAAACTTATTTCGTCCCTGTTTGCCCATCTCATTGTGCTACTCTACCACATACCCAGTTGCTCAACCGAGAACCTTGGAAGTTGTGGGTATTTACTCCCCCTTCCCTAACTCCTATCTCTAATGTATGGATAAGCTCGGTAGATTTTACTTTTGCTAATGTATCTGTAATCTTGTCAGCTTTTCTCCCTCTCCATGCTGCTTACCCAGGAATCTGCACTCATCTTGCTTAAAATGCCCAGTTGCATTTGGAATAAAACCCAAACTCCTCCCCAAGACCTGCATGGTCTCTGGGCCCTTCCTTACCTCTTAACATTTCTCAGGATACTCGTTCCGTCTCTTACATATTAGCCACACAGGCCTTCCTGACTCCCTGCAAATGTGGGGCCTTCACTATTATTCTTTATTACAGACCCCTGTTCACCTTATATGATTATCCACTTACAGGTTTATGGCCTCTTACCCAGTAGGCTGGAAGAGTGTGAGCGCAGTTACTGTATCTGTTTCTTTTACTATTGTATCCCCAGTACCTAACACAGTGTTTGGCTTAACAAATACCTAGGTGAGGACAGCACACCGCAGGGGAGATTCGGGCTGATGGTGGCAGCCAGCTTGCCATCCTGGCAGCTTCCAGAGGAGAGGTGCTCTGCCCCAAGGTTCTGTCTGCAGATCATATCCCAGCCTATTGCCCTGGCTTGGGATCGCACATAGCTGCTCAATCAGCTAACTCCCTCTGCTCCAATTTATCAAACAGCTTTCTAATTGTAATTTGTTTCCTGTTTAACAAAGGGCAAGAAAGTGCTGTCAGAGGACTTGATTATGTTGTTCCTTTGGCACCTATTTTTATTTGGTGACTTTAGTTATAGTTTATTCATGAACTAAAACTAACTCATTGGGAATTCAAGACCAAACCAACTTTCTGAACTTGTAGGGCTGACAACACGGACTGTGGTTAATTAACCCATGTGTACACTGCTCAGCGGTCTCAGACAGCCAGCAGGCGTTCCCTGGCAACACCATTTTCTTCCTAAGCCATCTTTCAAACTTCCACAGTTGCACACTATTCAGCATATGAAGTCTGCTGTGGAGGTGCAAATTCTCGTTAACTTTAGTGATGTCATGAACAGTGAGCTCTCTGCATCCAGCTCAGAGAGGCTGCCCCCTGGAGAAAGAGGAGGAGAACTAGCATCTGGCACTCTTCGGCCTTCCTCCCACCCTGGGCCTCAGTCGGGTTTGCATGCAGCTGCTCTGCTCAGTGTTCCAACCAGATGGTCTCATTCCCCATGGTTAATATGCATAGAAGAAATGATATGGTAGCTGAGCTTTAGATGTCACCCTCAGCAGAGCAGCTTTACACTAGAACTGAGCAAGTGGCTCTGGTGGAATGCCAGGGGCTGCTCAGAGAACATTCTCTTTCTTCTAAGTGGATATTGAAGATTTTCTTTTCAAATTGATGTTGCCCTTAGGTCTTGCCATTTATCTTCTTAAAATTTGTCCACTTGCTTACGCACATTATTTTACCACTAATTTTCTATGGCATAATTTTGGTAGCTAATGGCCTCTCTGTCCATGCCATGCAGGTGTACTGGCACTCCAGTGCTCACATTCTTGGGGAGGCCATGGAGCTTTACTATGGAGGCCACCTGTGTTACGGTCCACCCATTGAAAATGGATTTTATTATGACATGTTCGTGGAAGACAGGTAACACCACTGAATATTGGCTTCTGAATGCATGTGTTTATATTTCACTGTTTTGTAATGGTTACATATTAACTTAGTAATTACATACAATTGACCCTTAAACAATGCAGAGATTAGGGGTACTAAACCCCCATGCAGTTGAAAATCTGAGTATAACTTTTGACTTCCTCAAAATTTAACTACTAATAGCCTACTGTTGACCAGAAGCCTTACCAAAAACATAAACAGTTGATTAGCACATATTTTGTGTGTTATATGTATTCTTACAATAAAGTAAGCTAGAGAAAAGACTATGGTATTAAGACAATCATAAAGAAGAGAAAATTTATTTACTGTTCATTAAGTGGAAGTGGATCATCATAAAGGTCTTCATCCTGTCGTCTTCATGTTGAGTAGGCTGAGGAGGGGGAGGAGGGAGAGGAGTGGTTGGTCTTGCTGTCTCAAGGGTGACAGAGGTGGAAGAAAATCCATGTGTAAGTGGACCCATGCAGTTCAAGCCCATGTTGTTCAAGAGTCAACCCCACATTGCATAATGTGATTATAGATTGGTTAACCATTTTTGAAAACTATTTTTTAATGAGTTAAGATTCAAGGGTAACTTCTCAATATTTTCTTTCTTTTCCCCAGAAGGATGTGATATACTATTTATCTAATCTGGGACTTGCTAGAGGGTGGTGCTAGAAAGAATCAAAAGCTTAATTCCTAGAGAGCAGCTAGTTCATTTCTGCTCCATGATAGTCAGGGTCACCATCTGCCTCGGCCAAACATCTGACACAGTTGAGTGCCAGGTGGGGATGGTTCACAGAGGCCTCCCACTCCATGAGTCTTTGCTTGAAATCATCACAACTGACCAGCCCCAGTCGACCTCCTGCCCATGTTCTTCATAGCTCTTAAGGATACCACCAGCGGCCAAAACTGAAACCTCAGGTCCTTCCAATTCCTACCTACTCCTCACCATCAACCTGTCATCTAGCAGTTCAATCCATTTCTGCCAGTTTATCTCCTAACTAGTTCTCCTGTCTTCTTCTCCTTCTCTCACTTCTGCCTTAATAATAGCTCTCGCCTGGACTAGTACAGTGCATTTTGTGTTTACCTGTCTTCTCCATGCTGCTTAATGACATCCCTATTGAAACATCCAACACTCTGTAACTACTACTTACAGAATTGTCCAATCTGAACCGTTTTTACTCACAGCCATGAACTATGGTTGCCTACAACACTTCTGACCCCAAAGTTTGTGTATGTTTTTTTCCATAGCAACAACCAATTCTCCAGCTCTCCAGATACCAGCTGGGTTTCTAATGATTCAGTTCAATTCTGGCATTATCTATTATTATTAACTCACAATAGTGAGTCAGTGCAGATCCCACAGGTTAAGGGCTCAGTCCCACAAGACTGCCCCCAGTTCAGATGCCTCCCGTACTTCTTACCATCTGGCTATAAATCGGGAGTTCCCATGATATCCTTCTTAGGTTTGATAATTTGCTAGAATGGCTGACAGAACTCAGGAAGACACTTTATTTACATTTACTTACATTTACCGGTTTAATATAGAGGATACAGATGAACAGCCGGATGGAAGAGATGCTTAGGGTGAGGTATGTGGGGGGCGGGGCATGGTGCTTCCATGCCTTTCTAGGCACACCACCCTCCCAACACCTTGACATGTTTACCAACCTGGAAGCTCTCTGAACTCCATGATTTAAGGGTTTTTATGGAGGTTTCATTACAAGGCACAATTGATTAAATCATGACCATTGGTGGTCACCCAATCTCTAACCCTTCTCCTCTTCCCAGTGCAAGTTGGGGGTCTGAAGATTCTAACCCTCTAATCATGCCCTGTATCTTTCTGGTGAGCAGCCCCCATCCTGAAGCTGTCTAGGGGCCTACAGACACCAGTCATATCATTAGCACACAAAAGACACTCATCACTCCAGAGATGCCAGGGTCTTATAAGCTCTATGCCAGGAACCTGGATAATTTTCTTATTGAATCATAATATCACATCCAATTTTGTCTTATTACCACCACTCCAGGATTCATTCAACAAGTCATTTTTGGTGCCCACTGTGTGCTCTGTGCTTGGTTGTGCTGGCAATTCTACATTGAACAAATCAGTCTCTTCTCATGGGGCTAACAGTCTGGTTGGAGAAAATAGTAAATAAACAAGCAGCCATCTCCTACCAGGTGGTGATGAGTGTATGAAGGAACATCAGCCAGGCATGGGGAGGTGTGTGCCATGGCAGGCAAGTGGTCAAGAAGGGTCAAGTGGCATTGAAGCAGAGACCAGAATGGAGGAAGCAAGTCCTGAGGATACTGGGGGCATTTGTGGATGTCTAGGGGAAGAAAATTCCAGACCTCTGTGGGACTGCCCTGGTGTGGGGTATGTATAGCTTGTTTGAGGAATGGCAAGGAAGCCAATATGACAAGAAGGGAGTGAGCACCAACCAGGGGGACGACTAAAAGGAGGTCAGTCCATGCCCAGCAGAGGCCGAGTGTTATTGTGAGCACCTGTGACTCCACAGTTCACACGGATCTTCCTGCCAGCTTAGATTCCACAGCCAGAGAGGCCAGGGACATGGTGAGCACCTACTACAGCTCTTTTGAACAAAAATATGAATGTGTGAAGGATAAAGAACGCACAGAAGAATAGGCCTCAAAGAAGCTTACCGTCCAACTGGGGAGTCTCCTGACAGGGTTTTCCCACACACCTCTCAGCAGAAAGAGCTGAAGGCGAATCATGGTTGACTATTGGTACCTCAATCTCTCTCTCTCTGAGAAACAGGAATATTGCCTCTGCGTGTGAATATTTGATTTTCTGAAGTCTTGGCACAATAAAACACCAATTTCAATTTAAAAAATGTGTCAGTGACAAAGGCTCAAGGACAGAGGAAAAAGGAAAATGGTTAAGTCTGCAAAGTCCATATTGATCCTTGTGTGCTCTTCTTTGCAGAGCAGTGTCCAGCACAGAATTGTCAGCACTGGAAAATATATGTAAAACTATCATAAAAGAAAAGCAACCCTTTGAAAGATTAGAAGTCAGCAAGGAAGTCCTCCTGGAAATGTTTAAGGTAACTTGAGGAAACTCTTAAAATAAAAACCTTTTACTAGGAATATTAAAAATAATTACCATAACTAGGTTTGATTTTTTTCCCCCTCCAAATTATTGGCTGTTGCTCACCAAATTATGGTAACCCATTGTGAGGTTGTTACCAGTCACTTGCTGTGACATTTCCCTCCTCATCTGTTTTCTGAAAAAGTTAAGGCAGATATAAGTAGTAAATGGCCAGGTGTGTAAAACTTTAACTTTCTCTTTATATTGTTTTGACCAATATATTTAAATAGATTCCTAATTTTATTTTTAAAACCATATATATCAGAGAAAGCAAATATCTTGAAAGCACAGTATTATTAGTTTTGTGGGCTAGAATTAAAAGATAAATTTGGTCTTCGTAAAAGTTGCCGTTACTCTGTTTTGTGTGGTAAAATTGACCATTTTAACCATTTTTAAGGGTACAATTCAGTGGCATTAAGTACATTCACAGTGTTGTGCAACCATCACCGCTATCTTCAGAGCTTTTCATCTTCCCAGACAGAAACACTGTGCCCATTAAACATTTACTCTCCATTCCCTCCTCCTCCCAGCCCCTGGCAACCACTACTTGTTGTCTCTATGAATTTGGCTACTTTTAGAACCTCGATATTCATCCTATTATGACTGGCATGTTTCACTCAGCATAATGTCCTCAAGATTCATCCATGTTGTAGCATGTGTCAAAATTTTCTTCCTTTTTAAGGCTGAATAATATTCCATTGTATGTTACACCAATTTCATTAATTCATCTGTTGATGAACACTTGTGTTGCTTCTACCTCTTGACTATTGTGTATAATGCTGCTATGAACATGGGTGTACAAATTTTTTTGACTCCTTGCTTTCACTTCTTTTGGGTATATACCCAGAAGTGGAATTGCTGGATGATATGGCAATTCTATTTTTAATTTTTTGAAGACTTACTATAGTGGCTGCACCATGTTACAGTCCCACCAGCACAAGGAGTCTAATTTTTCCACATCCTTTCAATGCTTGTTATTTTCTGTGGTTTTGATAATAGCCATGGGTGTGAAGTGGTATCTCATTGTGGTTTTGATTTGCATCTCTCTAATGACTTGGTAATGTTGAACACCTTAGTGTGCTTATTGGCCATTTGTGTATCTTCTTTGGAGAAATATTTTTGGAAAAATGCCTATTCAAGTCTTTTGCCCATTTTTGGATGAAGTTGCTTGTTTTTTGTTTTTGAGTCATGAGAGCTCTTCATATATTCTGGATATTAGTCCCTTAACAGATATATGACTTGCAAATATTTTCTTTCATTCTGTGGGTTGCCTTTTTTACAGCTGCTTTTAAGAACTAAACGCAATTAACCTTTGTGATGGAAAGTGATTTTATTTGAATGTATAGGTATAAAACAATTAAGACATACAAATCTGGGTGTTTTTTGCCTCCCATCTACTTCCTTTAAGTAGTTATTTAATATAAAGTACATGGTACCATGATAATAGTGTTGAAAGCAGAAAAGAAAGGGAAAGAAAAAAATTATGTTAATTTTTTAAATGTAATGATATCATCAACTTACTGTAAACTCTGTTTTTGTTTTTATGCAAATTAACAATGTAGCTATGTCCTTCTCAGAATTTTATTTATTTATTTATTTCATGTAATTAAAATTGGATCTTTTAAAATAGGGCTATCCAATACAAATACAATGCAGTCTACAAACCTGAGCCATATATGTAATTGTAAATTTTCTGTAAACTACAATTTAAATGTAAAAGAAACATGAAAATATTTTAATAAAAAGATTTTAACCAGTATATAAAAAAAAATTCAACATGTAACCAATATAAAAATAATTAGTGAACCATTTTATATTCTTTTTTCCCCACACTACACCTTTTAAAGTCCAGTGTGTTTTACACTGACAGCACATCTCCTTTCAGATTAGTTGCATTTTAAGTGCCCATTAGTCATGTGAGCTCGTGGCTCCTGCACTGGACACTGCAGCTGTAGGCCGTGAGCTCTGTGTATCCCTAGAGTCTCAGCACCCAGAACATAGTAGACATCCTTTCAGTGTTTCTTGAAAAAAAGTAGAATTATTTTGTTTATTTAAACATTTTATGTAATAATGTATAAATATATTTTTCTTTGTAGTACAATAAATTTAAATGTCGCATTCTGAATGAGAAGGTTAACACTCCAAGTACCACAGTTTACAGGTTTGTATCCATAAATTTTAAATAGCGTTCAATGGTTAACTCGAAGGCATTAGCAGTGGAAGCAGAGTTTGTTTTCTGGTGCATGGTCTATTTGTAAAGTTGCATAGCTCATATACTACTTTAGTTAGGAGCTCCAAAATGGTTTCACCAAAGGGAAATTATTTTCTCCTTTTTAGTCCTCAGGATAGTACTGAGACCCAAATTTTATTTTCTGAGTGTCACCTATAACAGAATCTTTTTCCAGGTGTTCACTCAGTGCGTTACATTTTTGGAAGCTGTTAGGGAAAGGAGTTTCTAGCTCATCCTTCCACATTCTTATTAACATGGCAGTGGGAGCTGAATGGCCATCTCCTCACTCTTCCTCTCTGCCTCATACTCTCTCTATTCCCCTTGCCCAGAATCCAAACATATCAATCTTCATGCAGGATATTCACAATGGGTCAAAAAGAAAATATTGGGAAGCAAAGGCAAAATCAAATGGTAAGAAGAGCCAAGTGAAATCAATACCAGAATCCCTTAGTTCTGTTAGTTTAACCTCAGGCTCCTGGGCCTTTTTTGCTTATCCATTTTTTAAAACCGCCTTATGGGAAATTGCTATTCCCCCTTTCTGTGTGTTTGAGCCACCTGGGTGCTGTTGGGACCTTCACAGTCCATCTTAGAAGACCTGGTATGTCTATACTTAGAATCACAAATATCCTCCACCAGGACACTTATTTTCCACAGTAAAGCACTGATGGTTCTCTGGCTTAATTGTACTATAAGTAAAATCATATTCCCTTTGTGCAAAGCCATGCACAGTGCATTTCTTAGATTATAATATGAACTCGTTGCCATTTGACATTGATGTGGAATACCATGTTTATCTTATTTTTGGTATTCTACAATGACCTGATATGGTTTTATTATTTATTACCAGTAATTCAAATAAATGTTAGTATAACTATTTCAAAGTTTAAAAATAAATGAAGAGATAGAAAAGATATGCTAAATTTTCAATTTCTGGTTTCTAATACTTGACCTTTTGGGTATTGGAACCTTACTTAGGCCAACATTAACACCTTTTATATCCTATCAGTTAGAATGCCTTGTATTTAATTTTTGAAAAAAAATGGCATTTCTTTTATGGGATTATTTAAAGAATAGAGTATTAAAGGCTTTTGTGCTATTTAGGCATTCCTTCCTTTCCTCTGAGAGTTACTTACAGGCTTCATGTTAAAAAACAATACACGAAGCCTGGTCTTTCAAAGAAATGACTTTTTCATGTTTAGAACTATAAGCCTATCCCTTTTTGTATTTATTGTAATTTTTAAGTTTTTAACCAGTGCACTTAAAAAGTATTTAAAATTGGTTGGAATATTAAGGGACTACTTTCTGTACTAAGTTTTCCTTAAATTAGTTCATGGTAAATAACCTCTCTGACCTGTGTTATTTATATTTTAATTCTATTAATATTTCTGTAGTAGAAGAAAAATTTATGCTTATTAAGGTTTAGAGGTCTTTGTTCATTATATGTGCAAGTGAATGCTCAGCCCCAGCCCTGAGTGTTTTAATAGTGGTGTCATCTCTGATACAAACTTTTGCCTGAGATTTGCAGTGTAAGTCAGTGGTCTGTGTTAATAAACCAAGAAACAATTAGGTATTTTGTCATATAACCAGAAGGCCTAAAATAAACAAATAAAAACCTCCAAATTTATTTTTAAAGTATGAAGTTAACATGTTTTGTATAAGTTTCAGATAATTTTGGACTCGAAAATTCATGTAGAGCAGGGAATGGTTTTCTGTTTTTATGACAATGGAAGGCTTTTTAGAGCCTTGGGATGTGACAATTGAAGGTGGCGTCTCTATAGGCACAGTTTCTTTCAGAAGATGTTTTGTAGCTTTTGGATTTGAGCAAAGGAGGGCAAGTTGTGCTCTAAGGCTAGCTGAATTGCTTTTCTCCTTGATGCTATATTGCAAATTGCCCCACCATTTATAAATAAGTAAAATTCTTTACTTTAAACATAGGAGAATATGGTTTATATTGAACTGCCCAAAAGGATATAACTATGTCTGGGTATGTCCTAAATATTTCATTATAGGTGCGGTCCACTAATTGACCTTTGTAAAGGCCCCCATGTGAGACACACTGGAAAAATTAAAACGATAAAAATTTTCAAGGTAAGGATTGACTATTTTTTAAAAAATAGGAAACTTAAAGTGAACTAGTTAAGAATGGATTTCAGTCCTATCTTTTGTAGTCTGAACATCATGATATTTTAAAATATTTTATTCTTATTTGACTAGAACTAACAAAATTATTTAGAATTTTGATAATTAGAACACTGTGTTATAGGTAGCTTTTGTTTGTCACTTAATCTTATTGTAAGTCTTAAAATTTATTTCTCTTTCATATGATATTCTCAAATACTGTTGTGCATACTGTGGTTTTCTTGAATTGCCGTAACATGAGCAAGAATATCTGCACATGAGAATAATGTAATATGGGTAAAAGAAAAAAACAAAAGGGGATATGGTGGTATAATGGAGAAAACATTGCTCTGGGAGTCAAGAGGCATGGGACTGACTTGGCAGCCCTAACCTTTCTGGGCCTTGGTTTTTCTCATGAGGCTGGAAGACAGCATTGTTCTTAACCATTGACCAGAGATCAGCAAAACAGATCTTTACCTCCCTGTACTTCCTGCCTCTCTGCCTGCTCCTGGGTGATTGTAATAGTTTTCTAGCCTTTCCTCCTTTCCACTCATTCTCACTTCATTCCTACAATCCACAGCAGACTCTTTACATAATTTACTGATTAATGGTATAATTTGGGCGGGGAAGGTTTAGATAGAATCAATTTAAGATAGTTCCCAGCACTGCAAAAAGTTTTCTTTAAGTAAGCTAGTTGAAGTTATAGTGGAAAATCGTGTACATATTTAAGAGCAATTTTACTTATAACCAAATGTTTGATATGTTTACCAGAATCTTGTTTGATATTTAGAACTCCTCAACATATTGGGAGGGCAATCCCGAAATGGAAACATTGCAGAGGATCTATGGGATATCCTTTCCTGATAATAAGATGATGAAAACCTGGGAAAAGTTCCAAGAGGAAGCCAAGAACCGAGATCACAGGAAAATAGGGAAGGTATCCCCCATGTCTTAATCACTACTGAGATAGAAACATTCCTTTGTTGGCTTATGATTACGTCTTGTAAAATTGAATTGTTTCAAAAATAATATTTCTTCTTCTTCTCTTCTCTTGTCTTCTATTTTGTCAGCACTCATAGCCTGCTGTTGAATCATGCTAATAATACCCCAAATATATTCTAATCTCTTTCTTTCCTATTTCTTTTATTAGATTTTAAAAATTGTACCCTTCTCTTATTTTTATCATGATATAAAAATAAAGTGTATTTTTTTTTTACATTATGTGCATTTGGTAACATACTTTCTATTTGGGAGGCAGAGCAGTGTGTAGAAAGAAAAATTGAAAGCAGCTAGATCTGTTTTAATCTCCGTCCTACCACTTACTAGCTATGAAACCCTTGTGGGGTAGCCTTGCAGGGTTGATATGAGGCCAGACACTGGATGGTGGTGCCCAGCACAGGGCAGACTCTCAGTAAGTGACAGTCATGAAATAACATCATCACTTAAAGCCCACCTTCTGCAATGGGCTTTTCTGATCTTTTTACCATGTTGTCTGTCTGTGAGATCCATACTCTAAATGTGTCAAGTAAGAAAATTAGCAGTAAATAACAAAAAGTGACATAAAAACGAACTTCAAGCTAAGTAACCATAAATATCAATTGTAATTTTACATGTGCTGTTATATATAGTGAGGTATTAGTATTGAGGGGCTTTGTAATGTCTATTATTAGAAGATGCAAATAACTGGGTATGATAGGTTTTGTTCCTAGCATGTCATATCTGTGCTGTAAATATTAAGTGACAATAAATGAAATTTGAAATGCATTTATTGTTTTAATCTAGGAGCAAGAGCTTTTCTTTTTCCATGATCTGAGTCCTGGAAGCTGTTTTTTTCTTCCTAGAGGAGCCTTCATTTATAACACACTTACGGATTTCATACGAGTAAGTTAATTTTTTAAATATTTTATTCTCATTCAACTCCATTTCACATTTTACTCCTTTCTCTCAGAATAAAATGGTCAAGAATTTCCATGAATTTTATTTTTATAATAGTAATAAGAATTTTGAACCTAAAAGTGAGATACTGGATTGTGCTTTCTAATAAAATAATAGAGATACTTTTTGTTTTCCTAAATATATTCCTGGATTTCATAAAGTACACTTTTTGTTCACATAAGTTTATAAAACATGTAGAATATTAAGGTAAGTGTTGGACCAAGTGTGGAACTCCCTGTGAAAGAGAATAAAAGAGAAAGTGTCTCTTCTGGCACAGAATGCTAACCTATGAAGCACTGCTTCTCAAAATGTGGCCTGTGGACCACTGGTGCTCCTCTGTTGTCTATAGCATGACTCCCAGGTGATTTGGCAGCTCTAGAGGAAAGAGTGAAAAACAGTTGTGTAAAATACCTAATTGTAGTACAAGTTCATAGATTGGAAATTTAGTATTTACATGGTTAAGACTATGTAGACATCGTTTGGAGGTGATCTATGTGGAGTACTAGGATTACGTTTTTGTTCTTGCCCTGTTTTGTCTTTGCTGTAACTATTAATAATAATTACCTAAAATTTTCATTTACTCGGTTTTCTATGTGCCTATCACTAATGCATCGTTGGAGTTCTCTCAAAAACTGCCAAATTCGTTGCAGCATGTTCTGCAGTGATTCAGTATTGCTTGTAATTTTTTTTAACTTGGTCTTCTCACTCCAGAGTTAACTTGCTGCTATGATTCTTGCAAACTGATGCCTTAGGACTTGTTTTCATCATCATCCTGGCTATTCCCATCATGTCTTTCTTATGCTGAAGCTCCTCTTTCCTGGTCCTTGTCTTCTTCTTTGTTTATCCATAACTCTCATTTGGGGATCATTTTCTTCAGTAACTTTCTGAGAAAAAGGTACATGATATATGCTGGTTATTCTCTGTTTGCCTCACAAGTCTTCTTCTCTCTTCCTCTCTTCCTTCTCTTCCTCTGCTGTGGCCCTGGAGGCTGACCTCTATGGACCCTATCACCGGGGCTACATACCTTCCACTAGGGATTGGCCAATGCGAGGCAGTGGTAGCAGATCAGAGGGCAGAGAGGTGGGACTTGAAGAATCACTAAAGATTCTCAGAGACTTAGGCAGGTGGTGATGACCATCACAGTACTGTTTTATATTTTATTTTTCATATATTTTATTTTAGAGACAGAGTCTTGCTCTGTTGCCCAGGCTAGAGTGCAGTGGCACAGTTGTGGCTCACTGCAGCCTTGAACTCCTAGTTCAAGTGATCCTCCTGCCTCAGCCTCCTGAGAAGCTGGGACTACAGGTGTGTACCACCACACCTGGCTAATTTTTCTTATTTTTTTGTAGAGATGGGGTCTCACTGTGTTGCCCAGGCTTGTCTCAAGTTCCTAGCCTCAAGTGATCCTCTCACCTTGGCCTCCCAAATTGGTGGGATTAGAGGCATGAGCCACCATGTTGGCCACAGCTGCTGTTTTGGATGCTGGAAAATCAACACAGCCTCTGGTACCTTGAACTCACAAGGTTGGGTATAGAATGGATTGAGAATAAACAGAAAACCTTTATGGTGGCCTTAAAGGGATCTCTTGTTTTTTGTAGATGCAAGACAGACAGACATGGCTGATGATCAGGTCAAAAGCCTGATTGTGTGGGTTGCAAAATCCTACAGGCATTTAAATACACAACCCCAGTGATCTCTTATTCTAAGGTAAGGCCACTGGTTGGGAAGGCATAGACCCCTGAGGCTTGGCATGGTAATATTGGACACACAAAGATGCTGCTGAAAACTTTCAATTCCCAGATACACTTGTCTCAAGGAATTAGCCTTACCATGCATAAAAACATTTTAGGGACTTCAGCTGTTTTTTCTCTTGGTTTTTAGTTATATACTTGTATCTATTCCTGTATCTAGTAATATTTTATTATATTCCAGATATTGTATATAAAATAAATGTAGAGGCTGTAGATGATGTTATCTCCCACTAGAGCATTCACTCTATTCCCTATTGAAGACTGATCACTGGATTCAATCAGAGGTTGTGCTGGGTTAGGACTGGCTTCCATTTTAATAAGATTCAATCTACTTTTAATTCATTCCTGTCTCTAGGGCCTGTCCTTCTTGGGTTTCCAGTTGACAGGCTGGTAGGTCTATGTCTCTTCAGCCCCAAAGGACTGGAGGAAAGTCAGTCCTGCCCCTTCAGGGTTGTTACAGTCCAACTGGGTCCCTTGCTTACTGCCCAGTAAAAGCCAATACACCGAGATAGCAGGTGTTGCGGCAGAGGAAGAGTTTAATTTCACAAGGCACCAGGCGAGGAGATGGGAGTACTTTCTCAAATCCATCTCCCTGAGAATTTTGGAGCTTAAGTTTTTAAAGGTGGTTTGGTGAACAGTGGGCTAGGGAATTGGGTCTGCTGGTTGGCCGGGGATGAACTCATAGGGTTGGGAAGCAGAAATCATCTTCTCAGCTGGGAAATTTCCTGGGTAGGAGGTATCAGGGCTTGTTGGATCTGTTCCCATGTATGTCTACAGGTCTGGTTGACATCAGTGGGGTCTCCAAATGCAGAGTCCGAAAAATATCTCAAAGATCAGTCTTGAGCTTCACAATAGCAATGCTGTCTATAGAAGCGGTTAGGGAAGTCAGAAATCTTGCACCTGTCAAGGAGGATATGTGCCACTTAAGCAGTAAACAGTTACAGCAGTAAGGGAGTTAGGGAAGAGTGGCTGGTTAACTTCTGGCTGTATTTATGCTTTTATAGAAATCAGACTTCTTATCACTATTTCTACCTTATGGCTCTACATTAGTTTAATATAGGCAGTTTCAATGTATTCTATCACACAGTGACAAAGTATTTGAAGTCTCATCCAATTACCACATTGGCTCAAAATCCAGTAATATGTCATCTGAATCAGGTCAGATGCAGATGATGCTCCTCCGATGCAATTCCCTGGGTACAGATTGTCAAGTACTTTATCTTTGAGCTAAAGAGACAAGGTAGCTGCTGGCCTCCTTCCCCTCCCCCTACCATCCTCTCACATTATAAGATGATGATAGATAAAAAGGATGCAGGAGATAGTTCCATTCAAAAAGGGTTGGGGCACATAGTAGTCACTGTCTATAGAAATTCTGATATCTACCAGTTATCGCTGCTCCAGAATAAAAAAAAATTTACTTTGATTAGGACCCAGTTTTGCTCCCCTGGGCTGTGATTCTTCCCTCTTATCCTTCCTTTTCCATAAGAAATAGCCCATGTGTGCCTCTGAGTAGCTTCCCTAGTGTTCTCAACCTTATTCCATACAAGCTGGGGTCATAAGGCTCTTTTCATTTTGTGCTGTCTTTAAAACTAAGCTAGTACTATTCCTTTAAACACTTTGTGAAGGCTTTTATGTAAATTTGTAATCAATGCTTGTTAGATAAAAGCCACATCCACATCTCTTTCTGAGACAAATCCTTCTCTACCTGGGGCTACCTTCGAGGCTGCTGTGAGACAACACACCTAAGAGTCTTAAAAGCCTTCATGTTAGCTGAGAAGGTCTACAAAGCACACTCTTAAGGTGGTTAGAAGCCTTACTGGCACACTTACAGTAGGCCCTTTGGAAGGCTTCTCAACTACCTGGACACTTCCCCAGCTAAATCCATGAGTTCTTTGGGTACCCTTTCTATTTTCCATGTTAACCTCTGGTGACAGTGTTACCCAGTCTGTTTCTGGCATGACATTATAAGGGTCCCCTTTTCTTTGACCTCCAGTGACATCATCCTCACTGCTCCTAAAGTCTTCACAGATAGTCACTTTGAGGCCCTTCTAGGCATCTGCCCACCACCGGGCTCCAAAGCCAAAGCTTTGGAGTTTTGGGTTATTGTTACATCAACTGAAGAAACACTTTGCTATGCTGCAGGAGACAACCAGAACAGAATTTTGCACTGGATGTAGGTGCTTCTATAACTGAAAGATAAAAATAAATGATAAGCCCCTAACCAACTAAACAAACCCTCTCTTGACCAAGGAGATTCAAAGAAACCTTAAAAACTGAGTTCCCGGCCATGACAGGACAGGAGGTCGAACACACCTTGTTATACCCCCTCTACCCCTAACCACCATAAGGCTTTCTTTCCTAAGAGTTAAACAGAAACCAGCCCTTTTGAAAGACTTGCTTCCCTGGTGATTTACACAAATGACCAGCATTCCTTCCTGATAAGAGACCACCAACCATAGATGGGTTCTGGCTGAGTTTTACAGAAGAATAGGACTGATGTCTCAGCTCAGTCAAGCAGGCAGGAAACCAAAAGAGCAAATAGCGAGTGCTTCCTTCCTCTACTTTTTTATTCTATTCAGGCACTCAACAGATTGAGTGTTGCCCATCCCCAACGGGGGAGGTGATCTACTTACTGAGTCCACCAATTCAAATGCTAATCTCATCCAGAAACACTCTCACAGACATCCAGAAATAATGTTTAATCTGGGCACCCCTTGGCACAGTCAACTTGACACTGAAAATTAACCATCACAGGCTATTATCAAAAAGACAAAAGATAGGAAACGTTGGCAAAGGTTTAGAGAAAAGGGAGCTCTGGTACACTGTTGGTGGGAATGTAGATTGGCACAGCCATTATGCAACACAATATGGAGGTTCTTAAAGAAATTAGAACTAGAACTACCATATGACCCGTCTTCTGGGCATATACCCAAAGGAGATGAAATCACCATGTTCACAATAGCCAAGACATGGAAACAACCTAAATGTTCATTGACAGAAGAATAGATAAAGAAAATGTGGTGTATGTATGAACATAGACACACACACACACACACACACACACACGCACGCATAATGGAATATTATTCATCCCTAAAGAAAGAATGAAATCTTGCCATTTACCCCAACATGGATAGACCTGGAGGACATTCTGCCAAATGAAATAAGCCAGACACAGAAAGAAAAATATTGCATGATCTCATTTATATGCAGAATATTTTTTAAAAAAGAGAAAGCTCAAATACACAGAGATAGAGAATTAAACAGTGGTTACCATGGACAGGAGTTGGGGGGAGGAAATAGCACACATGTAGGATGAGCAAGATTAGATATCTAATGTACAACATGAGGATTAAAGTTAATATAATTATATTTTAGGAGGGAGTTTTATAAATAAGATTTTAGCTGTTCTTGTCACAAAAAGTAACTATATGAGTTGATAGATATGTTAATCTGCTTCACTGTAGTAACCATTTTACCATCTATATGTAACCCAACACACATTGTGTTGTAAATCTCAAGCACACACAATAAAATTTATTTTAAAAAACAAAAAGTAAAAAAAAATACTGAGATAACATTTCTACTCATAAGATTGGTACCAGTTAAAAAGTACTGATAGTATTCATTGCTGAAGGAAATGTGAGAAAACAGTCATTATCTTACACTGTTGGAGAAGGTTTAAATTGCTACTAAGATAATCTGGTAATAAACATTAATGTGAAAAATACACATTCCTACCAATATTCTTAGAGAAAATCTATAATACAGAATTAACATTACATTAAAAATTTATTGCAGAATTGTTTGTAGTATTCAAAAATGGAAATTCTAAAGTTCCTCAATAGCGGACCAATTGAATGCTTTATTTCCACACAATAGAATACCATACAGCTATTGAAAATAAATCTATGTGTACGAACTTGAAGTTGTGTCCAATATACCTTAATATTGAAAACTGGAAGTTACAGAGAAGTGTGTGTAGTGTACCCAGTATTTTATAAAAACAAAAAGCAAACAACAAAATGTGTGTGTGTGTGTGTGTGGGCACAAGCATGTAGAAGAGGGTTGAAATGCAATAACACAGGTTGTTAGTGTTACTTCAGGGCAGTAAAGGGTGGAATGAGAGAGGAGTGTTAAGTTTTTCTTTATGCATCTTTTATTTTTTTCACATGAAACATAATATAAGCATGTTTTATTAATGTATTGAAAATTAATAAAAGCATATTTTATAAAATTTAAAAAGATAACCATCACAGCAAGTAAGCCTGGTGATGGAGTCCATAGAAGTCAGCTTATGGGGACACTGAGAAGGGCAGAGAAGGAAGTAAAGGGAGTTAGCATGGGTGGGACAGGCAGTGGCAACTGGAAAATAGCCAGTGTGCTTGTCCCTGTGCCTCTCAGCATCCTTTCTTGTCCTTTGCTTGCATGAAGACATTTGTTTCCTTGCACAAAGTCCCATCAGCCAATGTACCAGCATGTGGTGATGTTAGTTCAATTTTACCTAAATCTAAATTGTGACATCAGCCACCATCAGCACTTTTACTGTATGGATGCGAGAAAAGAAATAATGAAATGTAACTGTTCCAGCCCCAGCCTCTGTGGATGTACCCGAGGCCCAAGCTGATAAGTCAGAACCTCTTTCTTCCACCACCCAGTCCATGTTCCCCTTATCCTGCCAGCACCCTAGATGGGCAGAGTGTTTTACTCTGTGGGTGCTTTAGTTTCCTAGGGTATTGTAACGAAGTACCATAAACTAGGTGACTTAAAACAACAGGAATTTATTATCTCCCAGTCTTGGAAGCCAGAAGTGCAAAATCAAGGTGTTTTCAGGGCCATGTTCCCTCTAAAACCTGCAGGGGAATCCTTCCTTGCCTCTTCCTAGCTACAAGTGGTTTGCAAGTCATCTTTGGTGTTCCTTGGCTTGTAGAAGCATCACTCCAATCCTGCATCTTCAAATGGTGTGTCCCTGTGTGCCTCCACTCCATCTTCCCTCTGTATGCATTTGTCTCTGTGTCCGGATTTCCACTTTTTATAAGGGACCAGTAATATTGGGTTAGAACCTACCTTAATGACTTCATCTTAATTTAATTACCTCTATGAAGATGCTACTTCCAGAGAAGGTCCTAAAGTACTGGAAATTAGGACTTCAAAATATCTTTTTTGGAGGATACAATTCAACCAGTAACAGCGGATGACCCAAATCTTCCTATAGCATCCAAGTTGTTAGTAATCCTGTCTCTATGGGGTTGCCAGGGTTTCCTACTGACTATTACTGTTGGATGTGGAGATACTTAAGGCTCCCCACTGACTTCTAGACATAGTCCTCCTTACTCCATTATATCACAACACAATTTCCCCCAATAATTGAGATCAATCATCTTGGCCAATGTAGTAAGTCATTCTCTGCTTATTAATTCAATATCAAAGGGAGTCCATACAGGGCAAGGGACAATCTCAATTCCCAAGAGAAGTGTCTCTGGGTTTTTTGATGAAAACATTCTTTCCTTGGGCACCAAGACACACTACTGAGAGATTCCAAAGTTCTAGTGATAAAAACAAGATCCTAAGAGTTTCCAGATAGAAAAAGCCATAGACATAGGACTGGGTTTTCAAGTGTCATTGAAATTTTCAAGAGAAACACAAAAAAATAGAAGGCAGGAACAATTCCTTAAAAATGTAAAGTCTAGAAATTTATACCCAGCCGAAGTAGGCTTGCTTCTGGGATTCTTGCACTGCCAACTTAGTTTTGCCTTTCCCAGATCTTCTGAGGCAATTAACACTTGTTCACCTACTTTCCAGATTCTGAAATATTACAGCATTCATCTTCTCTCCTTTTCTCCTTGTCCTCGTAGATTTATGCTTTTATAAAAACTTCCTTTAATGTGATTTTAATGAGATTTTGGGAAGGCGCTCTTTATGTGGAATTGCTTTATTTTTTTATAATGAGAAATTACTTGAAAACGATTTCTTTATGACACTGATATTTGGGAGCTGTTTAGAGATTTCAAGTAGCCTGGTCAGTAGGTTCAGGTAGAGATTCAGTATGTACAATAACCTTAAATTATTACCTCAGGGATGAAATAGGGTTTTTAATGTTCAGAATAAGTTACCTGGATTTCTTTAGGAGATAAGATTGAGCTGTAAACTGCTCAGTCACTGAGTGTTTACTCTTTCCCAGCACTTGATTTTCTTTACTCTTTAGAGAAAGAAATTAATGACATGGTATCAGCTATATTTTCCCCCCAACTTTCTCTTTTGTAAAGTTCAAATCTATAAAAAAGTTGAAGTGCAGTACAGTGAACATCCATATTTTCTTCATCTGCATTTATCAATGGGTAACATTTTGCTAATTTTCTTTATCTTTCTCTTATATATATGTGTGAGAGAGAGACAAAACAATGTATATTACATATGTATATTATAATATGCAGAGATAAGGCAGCATACACATCCTATAATATTTATATTTATATATAAATGTAGTATTGTTGGCACTTCATCTCATAGGGGATTGTCTTAGTCATTTGGGGCTGCTACAACAAAGTACCATAGACTGGGTGGCTTATTAACAATAGAAATGTATTTATATCTCACAATTCTAGAAGCTGAAAGTCTGAGATCAGAGTCTCAGCATGGCTGGATTCTGATGAAGACCCTGTTTCAGGCTTCAGACTGCTGACTTCTCATTGTAATTTCACATGGCAGAAAGAGGCCCAGAGAGCTCATTGGGATTTCTAAGGACACTAATCCCATTCATGAGGGATCCACCATTTCATCTAATCACCTGCCAAAGGCACCACTTCCTAATACCATCACCTTGGTGTTAAGAAATCGGCTTATGAATTTGGGGGGGGGTGCAGGTAGTACAGGGATAGTTTAAAATCATTTCTAAACACCTCAACAAAACATAAATTCCTAACATGATTATGTTCAGAGTGCCATTGAGCAATTATCTCCTGAACTAGGCTTTTAAAATAGTCTTTAGTGTAAAAGCAAATACACATACACACACTCCCTTAATTTCTGGGACCTTATTTAATTGGACTATATAGAACCATGTGACATACACACCAAATAATTACTGCCATTCTTAATGACATATAATTTGTTGAAGTTTTCTAATTTAGTACTTTTCTTTCTTTCTTTCTCTCTCTTTTTTTTTTTTTTTTTTTTGAGACAGAGTCTTACTCTGTCACTTGGGCTAGAGTGCAGTGGTGCCATCAATCATAGTTCACTGCAACCTCAAACTCCTGGGCTCAAGTGAGTCTCTTGCCTCAGCCTCCTGAGTAGCTGAGACTATAGGTGTGCGTCACCATGTCTGGCTAGTTTTTTGTATTTTCGTAGAGACAAGGTCTCCCTTTTGCTCAGGCTGGTCTCAAACTCCTGGCCTCAAGCGATCCTCCAGCCTTGGCCTCCCAGAGTGCTAGGATTACAGGTGTAAGCCACCACGCCCTGTTTAAACAGGGTAGGTAAAGCACTTTGCTGAATGGCTGAGATCCAAGCTATCCATTATTGGACTGAAGAGATGCCTTGTTGAAGAACAACAGATAATATCCCTTTCAGTGATATAAAACTATTGTTGTTAGTAATTTTAAAATATTATGTTTAACAAAAAATCTTGTTTTTAACTTGCCTAATGTATAATGGTCTAGATTTGTGCCAGATCATTATGATAATGGCATGTCTATTAAGTGATTTACAAATGTTGAGAATATAAGGATTCTTCCCTACTTTTTCAGGTTTTTGTGTTAATTCAGATTAAATTCATCATGCAAAGTGTCACTATTGAACATTATCAAACAATTTACCTAATTGACGTTTATAGAACAACAGCAGAATATACATTTTTGAAAGTGCACATAGAATATTTACCACGAATACATTCTTTGAAAGTGCACAATATTTACCCAACAAAGATCACCAAATTGATATTGTAAAGGAAAAAAAAGGGAGAAAAAAAAGAAAGGGAAAAAAAAGAAAGTTTAAGTAAAATTAAAACTTTGCTTGAAAAACTGTCTTCTGTTCCCAGTGATTCAATTAGGGAAGCTGTTAATAGTTAGGGAGGGAGAGAAGCTAGCTTATGACTTAAATAGATATAAACTACTTTAATTGTTATAAATGAAAATTCTCAACTTTATTTCTATTTAAAACTAAACAAATCAAAACTGTAACATGGACTGGGTATGGTAGCTTATGCCTGTGATCTTAGCACTCTGGGAGGCTGAGGTGCCCTGCTTGAGGTCAGGAGTTCAACACCAGCCTCAGTGAGACCCCATGTCTATAAAAAAATAGAAAAATTAGTTGGGCGTGGTGACCCATGCTTGTAGTCTCAGCTACTTGGGAGGCTGAGGTAGGAGGATTGCTTGAGCCCAGGAGTTTGAGGTTTCTGTGAGCTATGATGATACCACTGTACTGTAGTCCAGGTGACAGAGTAAGACCCTGTCTCAAGAACAAACAAACAAACAAACAAAAACCCACTGTAACATGCAACATGGCATTCAGGCTTATTAAAGTGTAAAATTATTCTTATTACTTAAGAGGGAGAATTGCTGCTGTTTATCTGGACTGTAGAAAGACTTTGGAGTTCATAGTTATAGCACGTTTCTGTACATATTGTATTTTAGTTACTAATTTTCAAAGAGTTGAATTAAAACATTATGTACTCCACTCATGTATTGATGGGCACTTGGGTTGTTTCCACAACTTTGCAATTGTGAATTGTGCTGCTATAAACATTCGAGTGCAGGTGTCTTTTTTGTAGAGTGTCATTTGATCTTTTGGGTAGATGCCCAATAATGGGATTGCTGGATCAAATGGTATATCTACTTGTATTGCTTTAAGGTATCTCCATATTGCTTTCCACAGAGGCTGAACTAGTTTGCGGTCCCACCAGCAGTGTAGGAGCACTACACAGTGTAGGCGCATCCACGCCAACATTTATTGTTTTGGGACTTTTTGATAAAGGCCATTCTTACTGGAGATAAGTGATATCTCATTGCAGTTTTGATTTGCATTTCCCTGATGATTAGAGATGTTGAGTATTTTTTCATATGTTTGTTGGCTATTATTCTGTCTTCTTTTGAAAAGTTTCTGTTCATGTCCTTTGCCCACTTTTTGATAGGGTTGTAGTATATGTATACCATGGAGTACTATTCAGCTTTAAGAAACTATGATGATATAGCACCTCTTGTATTTTCCTGGATAGAGCTGGAACCCATTCTATTAAGTGAAGTATCCCAAGAATGGAAAAACAAGCACCACATGTACTCACCAGCAAATTGGTATTAACTGATCATACACCTAAGTGGACATATAGAAATAACATTTATCAGGTGCCGGGCAGGTGGGAGGGGGGAGGAGGGGATGGGTATATACATACATAATGAGTGAGATGTGCACTGTCTGGGGGATAGTCATGCTTGAAGCTCTGAGGAGGGAGGTGAGGCAAGGGCAATATATGTAACCTTAATATTTGTACCCTCATAATATGCTGAAAAAAACCATTATGTACTATATATTGTTACATACTATAAAATAAATATACTTAATGAAAATTATACTGAGCATATATACATCTTTCTTTCACGATCCAGAAACCACCGCACCTACAACTGAGGGTACATTAATCATGAGTTAATATAAGACATGATCTTGAGTTTAAAAGTATTAGCCTATAGTGTTACTTTATATGGAATTGTGATCTGTCCTAGCAGATTTTAATGTTAAACGCATTTATCTTAAAGGAGGAATATCACAAACGTAACTTCACAGAAGTGCTCTCTCCCAATGTGTACAACAGTAAACTCTGGGAAACCTCTGGCCACTGGCAGCATTACAGTGAGAATATGTTTGCCTTTGAGATTGAAAAGGACACTTTTGCCCTTAAGCCCATGAATTGTCCAGGGCACTGGTGAGTATTAGAAGTGAAGCAGATCTTTGCATCAGCATGCATAGCACACTTCTTCATAATTGGCTTTTAATATTATTATTTTGCTTTTTGGAATAAGTGATTCCTTTAATTTGAAGAGTGGTAATTACTAACCATCTTTACCAAGTTATTTTCTTCTGGAGAATGAATTTACTTTTAAAAATATGTTTGATCTTTAGCAGGTATGGAATGTTAGCTAGAAACCATTTAGTTTTTTGTACTTCTTAGAGGATATACATTATATGTAAATTTTATAAATTATTGTAATATTTGTCTTCCTAATAGTAATACACTTAAAATATTCATATTTGCAGAACATTTAGTATTTACGTACTGTTGGGTTGATTATAACAAGATCAGTGAGGTTAATCAATGGGTTACTAGATTTCATTGATTCCAAGATACTTTTTCCCTTACATTTCAGTATCTCTGAATTTGGAATGCATCTTATAATTGATGGCATCTTAGTATTATGTCACAATTTAATGAATAAGTTATTTCTTTTCTTAGGGGTCCATGAAACAAAGATCCCTTTTACAGTTGATGTCTTAAATTTTATGAAAGATTGTAATTACTATAAAATTGGTATGCAAATACAACCTTGAAAGACAAGCACATTTTATAACTTAAAGTGAATAGGCACTATTCTCCACACACACACAAAAATGCCAACAATTGTAGTTTTGTATTATCAGATAGTTTCAAGTAAATTTACTTTAGAAGGTAATTATTAAAACGAAATCACTGAACACTCTGAAAACTCTTTGCCCTTTTAAGTGAAGACTAAAAGAAATTCAACTTTATGATGATGACATGTAAAAAATGTTTGTAACTTTTTAGGAAACCTTTATGTAAACTTTCTATAACCTCCATTTCTAACCAGAAGATGGAAGCTAAGCTAGTGCTCTGCATTCTCTAAAACACTTGTGTTAAAACAGTTTCTTGACTTTTTTCCCATTAGATATCATTTAAAGCTGTAGCCTGGGATTTCAACTATAATTAAGTAAGGCTAAGTAGAGAGTGTAATTTTGTCTTTTCAAACCTCAGAATAAGGAAACAGGACTACAGTGGCATAGAGACAATGGGATATGGGAGCCAGGGGAGAACTCTTTCATTCAACAGAGAACATTGGTTGAGCGCTAGGACACAATTCATTCCCCCCTCCCCCAATGGAGCTCATGAGCAGAGTGGGCAGGGACAGATGCACAGACAATCAGTTATAAAAAAGTATGACCAGTGCTACAATGGTGACATGCTCAAGGTGTTTTGGGAACCTGAGGAGAGACTGATAGCCTTGTCTAGGGAAGTGTCCAGGAGGGCTTCACTTAAGAAGTAGCTTTTGAAAAGAAGTATAAACAGTAAGTGGAGATTCACTGGGTGGATGAGGACAGGGAACAGCATTTCTGGGAAGATGCTTGTTAGACAAGCAAATGTTAGACAAGATTCTTTTTCAGAGGGCTGCAGTGATGTAAATGCAGGGTTCAATAATTCATAGAAGAAAATTTTTTTCCCTGGTGATCTAAGAACCAGTATAAGGAGTTTATAAACCTTGAGGCTTAATTGTGATTTCTTAATATTTAGATAATTACTTTATCTTTTCTGTGCTATGTAAAAGCTGTGTGTTATTGCATCTTTTCTAGTCTAATGTTTGCCCATCGTCCACGATCTTGGAGGGAAATGCCTATTAGATTTGCTGATTTTGGAGTTCTGCATAGAAATGAACTGTCAGGGACTTTGAGTGGCTTGACCCGAGTCAGGCGCTTTCAGCAGGATGATGCTCACATCTTTTGCACAATGGAACAGGTAAACAGTAATACAGGGGAAGCACTTCACAAATTCCATGTGTTGCCCTAACACATTTTGTAGTTTTTCAGAGTTGCTGTAAAATAAGATGTTTGGTTAAGTCTCTGAGGTCTTGTTCCGTTCTAACATCTTTTGATTTTCTAAGTTGGGTCAATAGATCAAATATGCTAATACATTTGACAACTTAGATGAAATGAGAAAACCTTGGAAGACAAACTACCAAAGGTTACTCAGGAAGAAATAGATAATCAGACCAACGCTGTGTCTATTATGGAACTTGAATCGACAATTAAAAACCCTCCCACAACAAGCCTCATCCCACTATGGCAGAAACCACTGTACAGAAGACACCTAAAGGAAAACAAGTCAACTATGCACAGAGAGATTAACTGCAGAGGGTCTTCTTAACAGCACATTTTGTTCATAAATACCTGTTTCAGGAGAATTAGGGTGACTTACACAATTATTTAATTTACACCTTTATTGACATTTTAATTATCTGTTGACTTTGTATTAATGGAACTTCCAATATCTAAGCACTTCACAGGCCCTAGGAAAATCTGAGATAACTTGACAGGAATCGCAAAGAACCTCTAATGTTTCCCTAGGATGGAGGCTGGAAGCTGGAGAAGGAGGGCAGAGGAAGCAGAGGCTTCAGGACTTCCTGAGTGAGGTCAGAGCCTTGGATAGAGCTTCCTCTTCCTTCTATAGCACAACATCACTATGTGTAAGTGGTATTATAGATATTTGCTTCCAAAGATACTCTGCTAAGAATGTGGAAAAATAAAGAATCTTAACTATGTAAAATAAATACTTCAACTGAAAAAAAAACAAACAAAAAAACTTCCCCACAAGGAGAACTCCAGGTTCAGAGGACTTTACTGATAAATTCTACTAAACATTTAAAGAAAAAATAATACCCATTCTAGACAAACTCTCCCAGAAAACTGAAGAGGAAGAAATCCTTACCAACTCATTCTCTGAGACTAACATTGCCCTGATATTAAAACAAGACAACATTAAAAGAAAAGAAAACTACAGACCAGTATCCCTCATGAGCATAAAGTTAAAAATTCTAAACAAAATTTTGCAAATCAAATCCAATAATATTTTTAAAGGGATAATACATCTTGACCAGATGGGCTGTATCCCAGCAATTGAAGGTTGGTTTAACATTAGAAAATAAATAATTATAATTCCTCATATTTACAGACTCACACAAAAAAGAAAAAAAAAAAGTATCATCTTGATAAATGCAGGAAAAAGCATTTCGCAAAATCCAACATCCATTTCTCATAAAAACTCTCAGAAACTAGGAATGGAAGTGAACCTGATAAGAGGCCTCTATGAAAAACCTACAGCTAACATCATACTTAACAGTGAAAGTCTGAACACTTTACCCTTAAGATCAGGAAAAAGGTAAATATGTCTACTCTCATGGACTTCCACTAATCATTGTACTAGAGGTTCTTTGGTGTGATCAGGCAAGTAAGAAATAAAAACCATCTAGATTGGAAAGAAAGAATTAAACTCTTATAGATGACATCAGCTATGTAGAAATTAGATGGACTCTATAAAAAGCTGTTAGAACTAATAAGTGAATTTAGAAAAATTGTAGTATGGAATATAAATACATAAACACCAATTGTATTTCTATTTACTAGCAATGAACTGTTGGAAATTAAAAATAAAAAACAATCATTTACAATAACATAAAAAATATGATAAAATTCAGGGATAAATCTGACAAATATGTTGCCATGGACTGAGTTATGTCTCCCAAAATCATATGTTGAAGCCCTAACCTTCAATGTGATAGCATTTGGAGATGGGGCTTTTGGGAAGTAATTGGGTTTAGATGAGATCGTGAATGTGTGGCTCTTGTGATGGGATTAGTGTCCTTATAAGAAACACTAGAGAGCTTGCTTCCTTTCTCTTTCTTTGCTGTGTGGGGACATGGTGAGAAAGCAGCCATCTGCAAGCCAAGAAAAAAGCCCTCACTAGGGAATTGAATCAGTCTGCACTTTGATCTTGGTTTTTCCAGCCTCCAGAACTGTGGGAAACATGTTTCTGTTGTTTAAGCCACACAGTCTATGTAGTATATTGTTGTGGCAGCCCAAGCTGCCTAGTACACATATGTACAACCTATACAGTGGAAACTATAAAACATCACTGAGATAAATTAAAGAGAAGGCCTAAATAAATGAGGAGATATATCTTGTTCATGGATTGGAAGACTAAATATTATTAAAATGTCAATTCTCCCTAAATTGATATATAGAGGCAATGCTATCACAATCAGTACCCAAGCAGAGCAGACTTTTAAATTAGAAATTGACAAGCTGATTCTAAAACTCATATGGTGCTGGGTACAATGGTGTGCACCTATAGTCCCAGCTACTTGGGAGGCTGAAGGAGCAGGATCCCTTGTGCTGGGGAGTTCAAGGCTCCTAGTGCATTATAATCGCACCCGTGAAGAGCCACTGCACTCTACCCTGGGCAACATAGTAAGACCCTGTTTCTAAAAATAAGAAATAAATTTAAAAAATAAAGAAAATTCATATGGAAATCAAAAGAACCTAGGGAAGCCTAAAGAACTTTGAAAATGCACAAAATTGGAAGGCTCACTATGCTTGATATCAAGAAAGCTACAGTAATCATGACATTGTGGTACTGGAATCAAGATAGATAAATAGATCAATGAAACAGGATAGAGTCTGAAAATAGACCCACGTACATATGGACCACTAATTTTTTATTAAGATGCAACGGCAATAAAATGGAGAAAAGATAGTTTTTTCAACAAATGATGCTAGAAAATGGTATATCCATATGCAGAAAAATGAACTTTGATTCATACCTCATACCATGTGAAAAATTAACTCAAAATTAATCATAGGCCTAGATGTAAAACCTAAAAATATAAAACTTCTAGAAGAAAAAGTAGGGAAAACCTCTGTGGATTTGGGCTTAGGCAATGATTTCTCAGATAGGATACCAAAAGGACAATCCATAAAAGAAAAAAATTGATAAATTGGGTTCATCAAAATGTAAAACTCCTGTTCTTCAAAAGATACTGTTAAGAGAATAAAAAGACAAGCCACAGTCTGAGAGGAAATATTTATAAGGCATATATCTAATAGAGGGCTTAAATCTCAAACACTTAAAGAATTTTCAAACCTCATTAAGAACACAGACATCCCAATTAAACAATGGGCAAAAAGACCTGCTTTTGGAAAGATGAAGTAGATGCCTGCCTCTTTCTCCATCCCCTGCACAGGACAGGAGCCTCTGGCGGGCCGCACGTGCCAGGCACCCAGATGAAGATTCAGTAAGGACTGGAGGGACAGCCAAAACAGTGTCATCAACTGTATTGCATTAAAAACATACTTTGTTTCTGGCTGACATTAAGAATTTTTTTATTTTTTAAAATGTCATAAATGAATTGAATTTGATATTCTATTTGAATATTTCATTTACTACAATTTCAGATTGAAGAAGAAATAAAGGGGTGTTTGCAGTTTTTGCAATCTGTTTACTCAACGTTTGGCTTCTCCTTTCAATTAAACCTGTCAACAAGGCCTGAAAACTTCCTAGGAGAGAGTGAGATGTGGGATGAAGCTGAAAAGGTAAGGAGAAACAAAGTACTTACCGTTCAGTTTTGTTGCTATGGAAAGCACCTGAGAGAATGCCCTTCCCTTGCAGGGGGATGCAATACTTTGTAATAGAAATTTTGAAATTGGAAGTTGTGGGATACATATGCAGATTGTAAAATGTGGTTATCCAGTTTTCTTTATTACAGTGATAATAATATTACCTTACATTTGTTTCACACTTTAAAGTTCATATTAGGTTTTCATTTGTACTCTCTTTCAGTGCTGGTCACTGATAACTCTTTAAAAAAAATCATCTGGTTTGCAGTAATTCTTGGTTTGTGTGGCTTATTTTAAACCATTGCTCATTGAGTCATTTTGGTAGGACTCATGGAGTTGCAGGGTTGCATATTCTAGATGTAGATGCACACTCCTGGTGCTGGAGTCCCCTTCACAGTCATGCCTGTAGTACCTGGCCCTGTGTCTGAAGACACCCACACTCAGACGTCATGTCCAAGCTTTGCAGAACCAAGATTAAGGAATTCATCACATTCCTTTTTTTTCTCCTTAAACATATAAAGGATATAGTTAATCTGTGTTTTAAAAAATTTTTTATTTTAAATTATGGGTACATAATAGTTGTATATCTTTATAGGGCACATGTGATGTTTTGATACAGGCATACAATGTGAATTAATCAAATCAAGGTAATTGAGGCATCCATCACCTCAGGCATTTAACATTTCTTTGTGTTAAGAACACTTTAATTCCACTCTTTTAGTTATTTAAAAATATACCATAACTTATTGTTGATTATAGTCACGTTGTTTTGTTATCAAATATTGTTCATTCTAACTATCTATGTTTTTGCACTCATTAACCATCCTCACTTTATCCCCTCCTCCCTGCGACCCTTCTCATCCTCTAGTAACCATCATTCTACTCGCTGTCTCCATGAGATCAATCGTTTTTAATATGTATTTCCCACATATGAGTGAGAACATGTGAGATTTGTCTTTCTGTATTTGATTTGTTTCACTTAACATAACGTTCTCTAGTTCTATCCATGTTGTTACAAATGGCAGGATTTCATTCTTTCTTGTGTCTATATAATATTTCATCATGTACATGTACCACAGTTTCTTTATCCATTCATCTGTTGATGGACACTTAGGTTGAATAGTGCTGCAGTAAACATGGGAGTGCAGATATCTTTTTGATATACTGAAATTCCCCTCCTTTGGATGTATTCCCAGCAGTGGGATTCCTGGGTCATATGATAGTTCTATTTTTAGTTTTTTGAGGGACCTCTATACATTCTCCATAGTGGTTGCACTAATTTACATTCTCAACAGTTTACGAGGGTCCCCTTTCTCCACGTCCTCACCAATATTCATTATTGCCTGGGTCTTTTTGATAAAATCCATTTTAACTGGGGTGAGATAATATCTTATTGTAGTTTTGATTTGCATTTTTCTGATGACTAATGACGTCGAGCATTTAGAAATGAGCATGGTATTATTGCCAGACACCTGCTCTGTCCGCCAGTCCTCCCCTTCCTGGAATATAGTATCCCCCCCCCTTATCTGCAGGGGATAAGACCCCTGGTGGATATCTGAAACTACAGATAGTACCAAACCCTATTGGTGTCAATTGGGACACATCTCTGTCTTCTACTCACAAATTTAACGTCTTTTCCATCTTAACTAAGCACTTATCACGCACTGTGGCTGGAACTTTTGCAGTTTGAGGTGTGACAGCAAAACTAGCACTAATTTCTTTTTCTTTCTTCACAAGTTCATGGATAGAAGATTTGTTCTTACTGTAGATCTTAGCAACCTCAGCATAGGATTTTTTTCTTTCCTTATTAAGTTGAGAACTTCCCCCTTTTCACTTAAAGGAAGTACGTTATGGCTTCTCTTTGGCATATCTTTGGCCAGCCTCACTACTCTTGCACTTTGGGGCCATAATTAAGTAAAACAAGGGTTACTTGAACACAAGCACTACAGTACTGCGACAGTGAATCTGATAACTGAGACGGATACTAAGGGACTAACGGGCAGGGAGCATAGACAACATGGAGACGCCGGACAAAGAGGATTCTCATCCCGGGGGGATGGAGTGAGATTTTATTCTGCTACTTGGAAGAAAGAGCACACAATTTAAAACTTATGAGTTGTTTATTTCTGGAAATTCCCATGTAATATTTTTGGACCACAGTTGACCGTGGGTAACTGAAACCGTGGAAAATAAAACCTCAGATAAGCGGTAACTACTGTATTGGCAAGCGCTGAACACACATATCACAAGAAATAAGAATCAGAGAAACACTATATTAATAGTGTAACAATTATCTTAATGTTATTAATAGGTACAGAGGCCAGGCAGAGGCTGCGTAGAAGCAGTTTAGTCTTGAGGTCTAAATACTGGGCCTTCTCCCCACTGCCCCATGCGCTTCCTAAATTCTTCCTCCTGTCCATGGCATGGAGGAAGAAAGTCAGATGAGATGGCCTACCCCAGGAAAGATGCTGACTCAGTTTACCTGCCAGTCAAGTGGAAGCAGGAAGAGGAGAAGAGGACACAAAGCTCAGCTCTGGGGCCACTTTTCCCACTTTCAGATTTTATCTCTGTGAGTGAATTATAGAAGATCTCTAAGCACCAGGATCAAGCACAAAATGGTGACAATGGTGCTGTAATGATAACTACTGCTGTAATGATAACCTACTTCATAAGGTTATGGTTATCTTAAATGAAATAATTTACATGAGGTTCTGGGCATAGTGCCAGGCACATGCAAGTGCCCAGTGGATGTTCAGTGTTGGTAACATCATCACCACCCCATTCATTTGGAACTGGGTTGCATGTGGGGAGCTAAAAGGAGGTGGACCAGGTATGGGCCTGGCATGGGGAGGATAGGCTGAAAGTCTCACCGTTTTTGCTCTTTTTAAACTGGTGTAGCTAAGTAGTTTAGTAGCCCAGCCTAAGGTCACCCAGGGATGTGACTGTCCCATTAAGGAGTGAGCCTGCTTCCATTTTGGGGTAATTTCTCTCAAATAACTCCCCCTGATCTAGAATCAGTGAGATTATCATTTGAATATTATGTCTTCAGGAGTCTCTGAAAGAGACGTACCTGGCATAAATCTAAAACTTTCTTAGCCTCGACCACTGCTGTTGGGCCCTCCTATCCCTATGTCCTCCGAGGCACAAGGAGAAGCAGTGACCTCTGCTTTATGCTCTCCTCCAAAATTTGGCCTTTCTTTGGCTTTTTGACTCCCTGGGAGGCCCCAGAATTCTCTGCATCACTGAGTTACCTGCTGTAGCAGGGCTTCATTTTCTCTGGGGACACGTACCAATGCCTCTTCTCCTTTCAGAAACAGTAGAATGGGGGAGGGTGGCCTATGAAGTGCCTCTGTGGAGGTGGCCTTCTCTCGCCATAAGTAGAAAAGAAGTTACTTGGAACTCTCCCCAGGAGGCAGAAATTGGTTAGTGGTAGGGCAGAGGGGGATTCATTGGAAGGTGGGCCAAAGCATCCCCTCCCTAAATGCTTACCTGGATTTTACTGGAACAATTTAGTAAATTATCTTTTCTCTCCAATTAAAATGTATATGTTTCTTGAGAGCAAGTACCACCTTAATCATCTTTTTGTAGTCCCTGCTCAATAATATATTGAATGTAAAAGATGCTCAACAAATGTATGTTGAACTAATATAGAATGTAATTAAGATTTATAATAACTTTTGTGAGCTGTATGTCAAAGGAAGATAAAATGTACAATAAAGTAGAAGTTTCAAATGTTTTCTTCTTCTTTTTTTAAAAATAGCAACTGCAGAATAGCTTGATGGAATTTGGAGAACCATGGAAAATGAACCCAGGAGATGGAGCATTTTATGGCCCTAAAGTAAGTAAACCATATGCTTCAAAAAAGTAAAATGTAAAAGAAAAATAAATACTGCCTCTAAGCAAACATCATTTAATTTACAGATTGATATAAAAATCAAGGATGCTATTGGCAGATACCATCAGTGTGCTACCATTCAGCTGGACTTCCAACTGCCTATTAGATTTAATCTCACATATGTTAGGTGAGTGATTGAATATGCTAAATAATGTAGTACTAATATCCTAATTATGTGTTATGTGAACATTAACAATACAAAAATAAACATCAGTGAATGTCTAGTACATGTGCTATATACTCAATATATATTTGTTTACTGTGTATAATCCAGGTGGGGTTCTGAGGATATGGTCTAGTGGGGGAAGGAAGATAAGTAAGCATACGATTAGGGATATGAACAAAATATCATGAAAACATGATCCAGGCTGCTAACTCTCCCTGAGGTGGATGGGGAAGACTTTACAAAATGCTGGCATTGGGTCTATCTTGAGGATGTGATATTTGCCAGAAAAAGCAGAGGAAAAAAAAGGCGAATCAACAACTTCTTTATAAAAAAAAATTCTTTTAACACACAGTAAAATTGACTCTGTGTATGTGTATACAGTTGAATGGGTTTTAATTACATGTTTAGAGTGGTGTGACCACCTCCATAATTATGGATTCTATCATTCCAATAAACTCCCTTGTGCTGTGATTTTGTAGTCACACTATCCTCCTATCCCTAAACCCTGGCAACCATTAATATGTTCCCCATTGCTATAGTTTGCCTTTCCAGAATGTCGTATAAATGTAATCATGCAGTCTGTAACCTTATGGGACTGACTTCTTTCACGCAGCATAATGCCTTGGAGGTTCATCCATGTTTTTGCATGTATCAGTAGTTGGTTCTTTGTTATTGCTGACTAGTGTGCCAGTGTATGGATGTACCACAATTTGCTTGTCTAATCACTCCTTTAAGGACATTTGGGTTGCTTCCAATTTTTGGTGATTATGAATAGAGCTGCTATAAATATTAGTGTACAGGTTTTTGTGTGAATATAAGTTTTCATTTCTTTATGGTAAATATTTGGAAGTGGATCATATGATAAGTGTATTAACTTTGTGGAAACTGTCACATTGTTTTCTATAGTATTTGTACCATTTTGCATTCTCACCAGCAATGTGACAAAGATCCAAATGTTCCATATCCTTGCCAGCACTTGGTATTGTCAGGCTGGTTGTTTGTTTTTAAGCCACTCTAATAGGTGTGTATTAGTATTTCATTATGTTTTGATTTTGTATTTCTTTAGTGGCTAATGATAACATCTTTTCATGTGCTTATTTGCTATTCATTTATCCTCTGGTTAAATGTCTGCTCAAGTTTTTTGCCCATTTTTTAATTGAGTTGTTTTCTTACCATTGAGTTTTGAGAGTCCTTTATATATTCTAGATATATTTCATCTAAGTTGCCAAAATTATATGCCTAGAGTTGCTCATAGTATTACCATATTATACTGTAATTTCTGTGGGGCCTATACTGGTATCCCCTCTTTCATTTGTAACATTAGTAATATGTGTCTTTTCTCTTTCTTTCTTTGTTGGTTTGGCTATAGATTTATCAATTGCATTAATCTTTCAGAGAACTGACTTTTAAATTCATTGATTTTCTCTATTTTTCTGTTTTCAATTTTACTGATTTCTGTTCTTTATTATTAATACTTCCTTCCTTTTGCTTGCTTTAGGTTTATTTTTCTCTTATTTTTCTGATTTTTTAAGATAAAAGCTTAGATGGGTGATTTGATACCTGTCTCCTTTTCTAATATAATAATTTAATGCAGAAGCCTGCATTCTGTAAAGGGCCAGATTGTTAATATTTTAGGCTTTGTGGGCTGTATACCCTTTATTGCAAATACTCAACTCTGTGATTATAGTGGGAAGACAGCCATAGACAATATATAAACAAATGAATGTGGCTGTATCCCAGTAAAACTTTATTTATAAAAACAGGCCATGGGCTGGAATTGGCTCATAAACCATAATTTGATGACTCTAATTTTGCACTGTAAATTTTTCTCTAAGTACTTCTTTAGATACATCTATAACTTTTGATATCTTATATTTTCATTTTCATTCAGTTCAGAATATTTTCTAATTTCCCTTAAGACTTCCTCTTGACTCACAGTTTATTTTGAAATACATTATTTAATATCCAATTGTTTGATGGCTTACCAGTTATCTTTCTGTTATTTATTGTTATTTATTTATCTGTTATTTATTTCTAGTTCAGTCCCATTAGTGTCAGAAGTCATATTTTGTATGGTTTCAATTCTCTTAAATGTATTAGGGTTTGAATGTTTCATATGTACTTGAAAAGAATGTGTGTGCTTTCTGCCGTTGTTGGGTGTACTGTTTCATAAAAGTCAGTTAGATCTTCTTGGTTAATGGTGTTGTTCAGTTCTTCTATAACCTTACTGATTTTCTCTCTCCTTTTTCTATTGATGACTGAGAAAGGAGTGTTGAAGTCTACAGTGGTAATGGTGGACTTGTCAATTTCTCCTTTCGGTTCTTCCTTTATGTATTTTGAAACTCTGTTGTTAGATGCATCATATTTAGGATTTTTATGTCTTCTTGTGAATTTACCCTTTTATCTCCATTATCATCACATAATGTCCCTTTTTATCCCTGGTATTCCTGCTCCGAAGTCTACTTTGTGTGATACTAATATAGCCACTCCAGCTTTATTTTGATTAGTGTTTGCATGTATAGTATATCTGTATCTTTTCCCATCCTTTTGCTTTTAATATGCTTATGTCATTGTATTCAAAGTGGGTTTCTTATAGGCAACATATTATTGTGTCTTGTTTTTTAAAAAATCTTTTATGACAATCTGTCTTATAATTGGTGTGTTTAAACAACTTTTTAAAAATAAGCTTTCAATTTTGGAGTAATTTTAGATTTACAGAATTATAAAGGTATTACTGGGAGTTCCTGTATCTTCATCCAGTTTCCTATACCTTCATCCGGTTTCCCCTAATGTTAGCATCTTACACAACCATGATACATTGTCAAAACTAAGAAATTAACACTGGTACAATACTATTTAACTGAACTGCAGGCTTTATTTGGATTACACCAGTTTTTTCATTACTGTCCTTTTCCTATTCCAAGATCCAATTCAAGATACCACATTGCATTTAGTCAGCATGCCCCCCAAATCTCTTTTGATATGTGACAGTTTCTCAGTTCTTTCCTTGTTGTTCATCAACATGACAATTTTGAGGAGTATTGGTCAGGTATTTTTTAGAATGTCTCCCAATTGAGATTTGTCTAATTTATTTCTCATGATTAATTTAGGGTTATGGATTTTTGGAAAGAACTCCACAGAGATGAAGTGCGCTTCTCATTGTATCAAAGAAAAGTGACTAGCTGACATGAATATTAGACCTTTGGGTTTTATCCCACAGTTTGCTGAGGCTCTGTTTATGCTTTCTTCAGTCTTTCTTCTGTAAGTGCTTCAGACTGGATACTTTCTATCCATCTATCTTCAAGTTCACTGAGTCTTTACCATCTCCTTTGTAATGAGTCCATCTAATGACTTTTTTTATTTCTGTCATTGTATATTTCAGTTCTACAATTTCTATTCTTTATATCTTGTATTTCTTTGCTAAAACTTTTATCTTTCCACTTACTCCAGTTGTGTTCACCCTTGCTTCTTGGAGCACGATTTAATGGCTGCTTTATAGCCTTTGATAATTCCATTATCTGTGTCTTCTCACTGGTGGACTCGTATTTATCTTTTCTCTCATAAATTGAGATTTTCCTGATGATTCATATGCCAAGTGATTTTGGATTGTATCCTGGACATTTTGAGCATTATGTTATGAGATGCTGGGTTTTATTTAAATCCTAAGAGCACAGATGGCTTTTTTGTTTTAGCTGAATCCACCTTCTGTGGTTCCAACCTCAGTTCAGTTTTCAAAGCCTTTCCTAGGTATATTCAAATCAGCTCTATGTGCGCCACCCAGTGGCAAACTCTCAAAGTTCAGTTCTCAAGCCTCCTGTATGCTGTCTAGCATGTGCAGCTCAGAGGTGAGGCCAGGTGAGGTCATACACTACGTTATGGGATAGCTGTTTTGAGTTCCCTGCTCTCTTACACCTTTAGCTCCCTGGGATCCCTTATGATGGTCCTGTGGCCAGAAAGCTGGAGCTTTAGCTTCCCCACTCCACCATGTCCTTTCCCTGACTGCACATGTCAGAGACCAAGCTCAAGAGACCAGAGAAAGAGAAAAAGGAATGGGAATTCACCCTATGCACTTGGACCATCGCCCTTCTGATCATGAAGAAGAATCCCCTTCCTCAGAGTGTTAGGCGCCTCTTTAGTCTCTGCTGCCTCTGTGCCCTGTGGGAGTGCCTGGGACTTGGGGAGAAGCGAGCAGAAAAAAGAGAGAGAAAAAAAAAAAAAAAAAAACCAAAACAGGATCCGTCTCCACCACTCTTTCTGGAAACTTAAGAGTTATCTTTCTGGCTCCTTGGCAAGAAAGTGAGGATTTCTCCTGTAGCTCTTCCTGTCTGCATCTGGCACATACTTCTTGCTTCAGGGCTGCTTTTGAGTCCAGGCCATAGGAAACTGGAAGATAAAATTACAAGAAACTCACTGCTGGTTTGGTAGTACTTCAAGTTCTGATCTTCTTCTACAATCCTCCTGTTTAGTTTTGAGAGTCTTCAGATAGCCACTGCATGCATTCTCTCCAAAGTCTATGTTGGCATCCATTGAGAGAGCCAGGGTAGAGCATGCTTACTCTATTTTGCCTGGAATCAAATTCTTTTTAAAGATCATTCCTCTAATCTGAATTAGACAAAAGCACAGCAACATCCATGGAAACTGTCCTCTTCTCACCATGTCCAATTTTAGATACAGTGCTGCTTAGATACTGTGTTGAGTTCCCTTGCACTCAAAATTACTGATAAAGACATAAAGGGAAAAATTATTGGCATGTTTTGAATCCAATAGTTTTTAATGAATATTTTCCTTTTAAGAGTCATGATAAACAACTACCATTTTCTTAGAGTATATGATTTCATGGATTGATCTCAATTTGTGTCCAAGCAATAAAAGTATAATCTTTTTGTATTTTGGATTCTCTGTATTGTGTTTTGATTAATATTTATAGAGCTACATTAACGTATCAAGAGTTAGCTCAAGGAGAGAGTTTAAAAGACTGAAGGAATAATTGAAGTGTTACATATAGAGAATGACACCAAGAATGAGACTAATTAAAATGCTCAAGAAAATGAAGGAGAAAACATAGCCCTTTCAAAAAGAAATTTGGCCTTTTGGGAAAGATGGTGTCTTAAGTTCACGTCTACAAAACTCTCTTTCCCTAGTAACCTTCTAAAATGAACAGAAGAATGAGGATTGGGGAGGCCTTATTTATGCCAAAAAGACTCTACTATTTCAATAAAATTTGAGCACCATTGGGCATTACATGTATAGGTCAAAAATACCATTTACCAAAATGGAAGAGCTTCTGGGAGTTGACCCCTAACTTTTCACCTAGTTGGTACAATGGAGTTAGTATGAGTCTGAAAAATCCCACTAATTTCTCCTAATCTGGGGGGGCAAGGGCCAGAACTATTGGTAGCTTTAGTAGGACAGTCAAATCTTCTTCAGGACCAGTTCTACAATGGAAGATGGCTCAGAGCCATGAGAATCAAAGTGAAACTTCTCATCCCGGAGGACGTGGAAGAGAAACAGATCAGCCGAGCCAGCCATCCTAGGTGTTATGTGGCAAGTGGAGGGTAGGAGAGCAAAAGCGGAAGCAGTGGTCTTAGACCAGGAGAAAGAGATGGTGACAGTTAGAACCAGGTGGTAGTAATAGAGATGAACAAAGTAGGGGCATTGGGGTGTATTTTGGAGGAAGAACTGATGTGATTTGTTCAGATTTAGGGGAGAGAAGCATTAAGGTCATTACCATGATAGAGTAAGGGTTTTTTCCTAAGAAACAAGGGTGGTTTAGTATTGAGAGTGTGTTATTCATTACATTCAATAATGCAGAATGCATTGGATAAAATTGAATAGTCATTCCTGTGAAATGAGCAGAAAGGAATTTCCTTTTCATGATAAAGAGCATTTATCAGAAAACAACAGTAACATTTCAACATAATTGGGAAGACATTGAATATGCCTACTATTTGTACTGTACTCAGAATTATTCTGGGAGTGCAAATATTTGAAAGAAAGAGATAAAATTATCATTGTTTGTAGTTGTTAAAATATCAAGAAATCCAACAGAATCAAATGGAGGAAAATGGAACTAATCATAAAGGAAGGTAGAAAAATGCAAAAGGCAATTTGGTTTCATATATATTAGCAATAACCTGCTGGGAAATGTAATGGAAAAATATTTCCGAAGCAACAGCAACAACAAACTAGAAAATATCTAGGAATAAACTTAATAGTAAATCCAAATATAATCATGTGTCCCTTAACGATGAGGATGTATTCTGAGAAATGCGTCATTATGTAAATATCATGTAGTGTACTTACACAAATCTGGGTGGTACAGCCTGCTACAGACCTAGGCTGTATCGTGTAGTCAATTGCTGCTAGGCTAGACACCTGTATGGCATGTTACTATACTGAATACTGTAGGTAATTATAACACAAATCACTAGGCAACAGGACTTTTTCAGCTCTGTTGTAATCTTATGTGACCACTGTTGTATAGGCTGCTTGTAGTTGACCAAAATGTTGTTATGTGGCCCATGACTGCGTATATTATTTATGTGAAGTATATACCATAAAATTTTATCAAAAGCCATAAAAAAGAGTTATTTAAATGATGATTCATACCACACTCTTGGACTAGGAAGAATCAACATTGTGAAGATATTCTATTTAAATTTATCTATAAATCCAATACAATTATAACCACATCCACTGGGATTATTTTGGAGGAACCTGACATTCATTCTAATGTTTATCTGATAGCATAGATGTGCAAACATGTCACTATTTGCCCTTCTTACAGCTTGACCTGATTTAAATAAATGATGGAACAGAAATTCTGGATACCCAGGGCCCTGTGAAAGGGTCATCCTGCTTCTCTCTTATTCTCTACACAAAAACATTACGTAAACATTCAGGAATGTTCCATACTGGTTCCAGTTTGTGGGATGAATTTCTTCATCTGCCTGCACAGGACTGGACTCAAGCTGCCCACCTCCACCCCAGAGCTTTCTGTGGGATCTAGACAGATGATTTTGCCTGTAGTTAGTCTGTCATGGCTCTTAGCAGAAATGATTGGCAGTGATACTATCCAATTATGACTCGTTTGAAGGAGGTTTAATGAATTGATCTCTCTCTTTTTGTTTGTTTTGTGTGTATGTGTGTTTCAGTAGTAACTGACTGGTACAATTTTTAGATAAAAATTTTTCATAAGAACTTTGTGTCACAGATTACATTTATTGTGATAATGTGAAATTTATCTGAGAAATGCATGCAGAGATCTAGGGGTGGCTTACTTCATTACAGTTAATAGTCATAATTAGCTTTTTCCATTTTTTTTTCCTAAGAAGAGGAGGGAATCATTAAATGTAAGGTGCATGTCATGAGGGCTTCAGGGAATTTGACTTGTAGAACAAATATCAGGAAGATTTTGAAAAATGAGGTTCATAGTGGGGTTAAGTGGGTGGTGACAGGAATGGAGGGCACTGGGGTCAAACACGAGTGCCTGTGAGTTGACATTTTGTGATGCTGAGAGAGGGCATGTGGGAGGTCATTATACTATTCTCTCTATTTGTGTATGTGCTTTCAATGTTCGCTAATAAAAAAAATTTTTAAAAAAGGAAAAAAGATTAGCAAGCAAAGCAGTCTTTTGAGACAACAAGACACTCACAAAACAAATAAGGTTAATGGAGAATTATCCAAAACTGCTAATCTAAATCTATAGTCAAAATTAAATATAATATAAGAAGATAGTTATTACTGAATCTTAGGTAAATACTAAAAAGTCTGATTTTCATTTTTTAGTAAGGATGGGGATGATAAGAAGAGACCTGTAATCATTCATCGAGCCATCTTGGGGTCAGTGGAAAGAATGATAGCCATTCTTTCAGAAAACTACGGGGGAAAATGGTAAGTGATATGGAAAAGAAAAGCTATCTGTCTATTATTCTTAAAATCATGTCTAACAAGATAAATTTAGTAGGAAAAAAGTGGCAGTTCCTGCCTTATAATTAGCAACAATCCAAACAGTAAATAAAGAATTCTTGTTCCATTTGCCAAATCAGGAAACAAAAAGAAAGAAAACAAAGGCAGAATAGCATAAAACTATACCATTTACCTTTTGGGGAACTCAGTGGAATTAGTTATCTTTTCACCTATTTCAAGCCCTTCAAAGATCTAGTTGCTGTCTGGGAAACATACAGCTCACACTCCTGGGTACCACTCCTTGCCCTATGGCCATCCCTCCTTCAACCCATGTCGTTTGCCTTGGGGGTTCCCTACGGCCATTGAGGAGGAAAACATGTAAACTTGATCCATAAATGGACTGAACAGTGTGCTACACAAACCCAGCAAGGACAGCCACAGCACCACAGTCCATGGAGGGATGACAGTGGGAAAGGGAGATACCCTCAAGTGCAGAATTTTGAGTGGTGCATCTTGTAGTCCTCTTTACCTAGAAGGAAAATGGCCAGAGGTGTGGAGTTACGCTGATTCATGAGATCTGGTTATTGCTTTGGCTACAAGGTCAGAAATTTAGAAGTAATTAGAGAAATAACTGACATAGATTTGAGGAAGAGGAGTGTGGAAGATTGCTCAGAATGGGCCATGAAGGTGGTCTTGCCACCAAAAGGTCCTCACTGTTGAGGAATTTTTCAGTATTCACATACAAGAGGACCCAATCTGTTACAAGCAGCTTCTTTTTTCCCCTACTGATTGCTCCATGGTTCATGAACAGAGTGGCCCTTAGGGGATATATGTGAGTTCAACAACATGGACCTTCCCTCACTAAGTTCCATCTGGCCACAACTCTTCTGAGGACTCAATTTGCCATGAGTAGTGATTAATCTTGATCTCCCAGTATGGTACCATAACCCAGGGGAACAGCCAGCTATTTTGTGGCATGTTGATTACATTGGTTCCCCTTCATCACACAAGGGCAATGATTTGTCCTCACTAGAAAAGATATTGACCCTGGATTTTGCTTTCCTCTTCTTTTCTGCCATGCTTCTGCCTGCAGCACTGCGTATGTACTTAATGAGCCTTATTCGCTGTCAGAAACACAGTGAGGCTTCTGACTTTGAAAGTAATTTTATAGCAAAAAGTAAGGCACCGAGCTGACACTGTGGGATTCACTACTATCCCCATGTGCTCAGAAGCAACTGGCCCTACTAGCAGTTACAGCACCAGCTGGCAGATAACACCTTGCGATGGTGCATCCTACAGCGTGTGGAAATGCTGCAAACCAGCAACCACTTATGCAGTTTTTGCCTCCCTTTCCATTTTTAAGAAAATGACTATCTGATTATGCAGTTTTCTGTCTTCAGAATCTACTGCCCCATTGCTACTATTGCTGGGCACAGTCCCTGCGGTACCCCTGTGGACACTAGGCACTGGATGCTACTGCTAGGGTCACTGCCACAGGTTCCTCCAAAGCTCCATGTTTGTGCATCACCCTTTCTTGCCAGAATGGATTCCACATGGTGCCTCCTTCTGTGTGCCACTCTGTCTTAAGTCAATGTGTCATGTTTCTGTATCTGTTTGGCAGAACCTAGGTCACATGCAAGCATTCATGTCTGGGGAGGGTGGGGAAGCAAATTTCCTAGCAGGAAACATAAATTGGGAAATATCCCAAACAGAGGGTCTTCCAAAGGTCCTCGGAAGCTAAAGAATCTGTATATGCCTGATGTTTTATTTGCAATCATAGAGAAATACACTTAAGTGCCATGGAATTTCTAAGCGATTAAAGTTACAGGTAAGCCAAAAGTATAGGTATGAATATGTATGCCACCTAAGTATGAGTTAATGTGTTTACATTTCTTTCCAATTGGTTCTCTCTTAAATAGTGTAGAGATGGTGGTGTCTTGCACTAGCATGGTAGCAGTGAAAGTGGTAAAAAAACTAGAGAACTGGTGGAATCAGGAGATGGAGAGGGAGACGGGAGATGGTGCCGTGTACTGAGGGTGCCGTCCGTCATTGCAGGGCTTCAGGCGTGCTCCCTGCACGTCACACATCCAGACTTCACACACCTGCCCGGCCTGTGGGGGAAATCTCCCCGAGAGCCAAAAGTAGAAATGGTTAAAATGTGGCTCCCTTGGAGGAGTAGGACTGGGGATGGGGTGAGGACAGGGCTCAAAAAGAAACATTTACTTTTCATTATATACACTGTATTTCTGTGTTTTATCATATGTATTATTATTTTTTTTTTTGAGACAGAGTCTCACTCTGTCTTCCAGGCTGGAGTGGCTATCATAGGTCACTATAACCTCAAACTCCTGGACTCAAGCAAAATATTATGACTTTTATCATGTATTATTTTTTTTAATTTGAGAATAAAGTGCCCATTACATTTCCTTCCACCTTCAAACTAAATGCTCATTATGACAAGGGAAAAGGCAAACATGTCCCACATCAAACATTGCTTATCCCCACCCTCTACCTTTTTTAAAAAAGAATTATATTTTGAGACAATTGTAGGTTCACATGTAGTTGTAAGAAATTACACAGAGTTCAAGCATACCTTTTACCCAGTTTTCCCCAATAGTAACATCTATATACATTGTCATGACCAAGAAGTAGACATTGATATGACCCACGACCCACGAAACTTGTTCAGATTTCACCAGTTTCACATGTGCTCTTGTGTGTGTGTGTGTGTGTGTGTGCATGTATGTGTGTACTTAGTTCTACAAAATTGTGTCACATGTACAGATGTGTAACCACCACTAGTCGGGATGCAAGACAGTCCCATCACTTGTAGGCTTCCTACATTGTCACAGTTGCCATGTCCCACTCCTGTCCACTCATCCAGTAACTACAAATGTGTTCTCTATCTCCATCATTCTGTCATTTCAAGAATGTCACATAAATGGAATCATACCGTATACAACCTTGTGAGATAGGCTTTTTTTTTTTTTTCACTCAGCAGAATTTCCTTGAGAGCCATCCATGTTGTTTCAGGTATCAGTAGTTGGTTCCTTCCTTTTGCTGATGGTGCCCCAGGGTGTGGATGCACCACGGTGTCACCATTTACCCATTGAAGGACATTTGGGGTGTTTCCAGTTTGGGGCTATTATAAAGCTGCTATGAGCAGGATTTTGTGTGAACATACATTTTTATTTCTTTGGGATAAACGCCCAGAAGTACAATTGCTGGGTCATATGGGAAGTGCATGTTTAGTGCATCTGGCTGCCTGCCAGCCCATTCTCCCTACCCTTTTCCCATCAAAATTCCAGATTTCCCCTTTTGTCTACTCTACTGCCCTCAAACTCTTAATATAGTTTGGTTTTCTTCCACACCATTCTACTGAAACTGCTCTCTCGCGAAGTCTTTAAAAAATCTTTGGTTATTTTTAAATCACATAATAAGTAGTCACTATTAGACTTTGAAGATATATATTTTATATATTTTTCAGGCCTTTCTGGCTGTCTCCTCGCCAGGTAATGGTCATCCCCGTGGGGCCAACTTGTGAAGAATATGCGCTTCAGGTACAACCAGAGACATTTAAAGTTCATAATAGTAGTGCTGTCTTCTGTGTAGGTCATTAACATGGAATGTCAGTCATGCTTTAAAATATTGTGTAACCAACCCATTAACTTAACCAACCATGTTTTCAGTAATTGGGAATAACACGAGTTGTGTCTGTGTAGCTGTACCAGAACATTGATGGACAGGATTTTGTGTGAACATATTGTTTTATTTCTTAATGTTTTTGACAAATTGGTATTTTAAAACATCTCATAATTAAGTTATTCTTCTCCACATGGCTCTGTTAGGGAAGAGTACTTTATCATCCATTGCTACATCACAAATTATCCTATGACTTAACAGCTTGAAACAACAAACATTTATTGTCTCTTGGTTTCTGCGAGTCAGGGATGTGGGCGCAGCTCAGCTGGCTGACTCTGGCGTAGAGTCCCAGGAGGCTGCAGTCAGGCCGTGGGCAGGGGCTCCGGTGCTGGGGACTCACTCGCATAGTCGTGGAGACTTCGGCTCCTCACCAAGTGGGTTTCTTCATAGGTTGCCTGAATGTCCTCACAGCATGGCAGCCAGTTTCCCCCAGAGCGAGTGATCTAAGAGAGATGGGAGCTTCAGTTTTTTGTAAGCTAGTCTCAGAAGTGATGTGTGTCACTTCTGTCTTCTCTGCAGTCACACAGACTAACTGTGGTACAGCATGGCAGGAACTAACTACACAATAGTGTGAATGCCAAGAGGTGAGGAATACTGTGGGTCGTCTTGGAGGCTGGCTACCATAAATAATGTAATAATTAGCATGTTTCATTTTTTTCTAGGTATCCAGTGAATTTTTTGAAGAAGGATTCATGGCTGATGTTGATTTAGATCATAGTTGTACACTGAATAAGAAAATACGAAATGCACAGCTGGCTCAGTATAATTTTATTTTGGGTAATTTAATTTTGTATATAATTTTCCAAATGCTTGGTTTTTTTCACTTTAATTCCAAAAAAAAAAAAAAAATAAGGAATATGATACAACTACCTGATTGTCACGATTTGACTGTTTAATACTTATAAACAAAGAGGAGTCCATGGTGTTCCTGGGTTAGCTGTTCCTAGTACTCTTTGTTATTTGTTGGAAGAAGAGTTATAAAGTTTCACATGAATTTTGTGGTATAGTATTACTAGCAATAGTTAATACTGCAAACCAACAATAAAAAAATGTGAAAATGATCTCATCCCATCAGTGGAATTATACTCCTTATGTGTCAGCCTGACAGAAGTAAAATATTTTCCCTTGCTCTTCTGGTTTTTAAGGAATCTTAAGGATTAAATTAATGGATGGAAAAGATTCCAAATTTAAAATGATCAAAAGAAAAGGATCTAGGCGAGAAATAAAATGTCCTTGAGGCAGATGAGTAATTGGATACAGAATCTAAAATTTTGGCTTTAAAACTGATTCCAAAATCAAGAGAAACTGACTTTGATATGATCCAGGCATGGGTATTGCTATCTCCTGTAAGCTGAAAGACTCTGTAAAAGGCAAAATAAATGTGCACAGCGTTGTCCCACTGACAGTTTTTTATTGATAATGTTCGACTCTGTAGTAGGTATTGTGCTGTTTCATTCAGGCTTCTTGTGGTGACAGCAATCTCAAATTAGCTTAGACAAAGACAGTATTTATTGGAAGGGTCTTAACTATTAGAGGATGAACCTAATGGTCATTAGATTAACATTTAGTGATTAATATTGAAGAAAAACTCAGTAAGACACATGTGTCATGTGACTTTTGAATTAATGTTTAGTAAATTGTTGATTTAAAATATTTATTTCCCTTTTCTACAGTGGTTGGAGAAAAGGAAAAGATAAATGATGCTGTAAATGTTCGAACAAGAGACAACAAAATTCATGGAGAGATTTCAGTAACTTCTGCCATTGATAAATTGAAGAATCTCAAGAAATCACGTACACTAAATGCTGAGGAAGACTTTTGAAGTCCTTTCCTTATACTTCTATTTAACTTTGTTTTGACCCTTAAAAATGTATTTTTCTTATCCAGTTAACATATTAGTACTTTTAAGAACTGTAGACCTTCTGATGGGTCCACTCATGGACTCAGTTGAGAAAGGAGACAATGAATGAGTAGCTGATCTGTACAACGTTTAATTCACTATTGTATTCTGGGGACAGTAAGAGGGCAAGTGTCGGAAATTGTCAAGCAATCAATGCCTTGAGAGACTTAAATGGGGAAATGTTATTCATTGAGAGAGGGAAACACTAGGAGATGAGGATTGTGAAATATAAGATTCGTGATTTTCAGAAGGTGGGCTTCAAATAAAAGTCTGCAAGGTTTTTTTGAACATGGGGAAAAATCTTGTAATATTATGTCTCAGGTGTTTTTATGACTGTTCTACTAAAGTTCACACTGAAACTGTATCTTCAAAATTGAAATCATTACTTAATTTTGTTTAAACAACCACAGAAGTAGCAACTAGCACTAAGTATTGGATTACTGACAAAAGACTCTGCAGATCACAGAAACTCAGTGTTGTGGAATCTGTTGTTTGCACTGTGTGTTAAGAGTTGTCCTTTGACAGCTCTAATTCATAATTGAGCCTTGTTCATCTTTTGAAAAAATAAACTGTATCACACAGTGTTTCCAGTGTTTCAGCTATGGGCTTCTACCACAGTAAAGCTGCTCACTTAGAGTTGTTACTTTTTTGATGGGATGACATTCCACTGATTGATAGACTCAAATGGATTTCAGATTTTAACTGGGAGGAATACCTTACTTGCTCAGAACTGAATTAAAATGGCTTTATGCCAGTAGAGAATTTAGCTACCAATCAATAAGTATTTATTGTTTATTTGGCTAGGTGCTGTGGAATGCAAAATAAATGTAAGAAATGATCTCTCTTTTCAACATATTGATCATTTAGTTAGCTTCCTGAGGAATGTGAACATTAAACAGTTGGTAAAAAAAACTGTTATATTTCAGACCTGTGTAATAGTATAAATTGCAGATTATGTGATATAATTTTTAAAGCTAACATTTATTGAGGACTTATTGTGTGCCAGGCACTATACATATATATTTTTATCATTCATCAGATGTGCAGATGAGGGAGTGGGTAGCAGGAAATCTCAGAATAAATGATCTTGCAACAGGTGGGTGGGAACAGAGATGTCAACAACACCGTACAAAGAATGCTGTGATGGAAACAGGTGCAGGTTGCCATGAGCTGCAGGCCTGGAGTGCAGCTCTCCTCCCCAAGGCTGACCTTCTCCAGGGAGGGGCCGTGCTTCAGACCCTCCTGCCATATCTCGGCACCTGGCTGTTGTCCCAGTGTCTCGGGGCCTGCCCTGCTTCTCCCCGTCTTCGGTGAACTTTCTGGAGGCACCAGGTATATTTCAGGAGTTGACCAGGGTGAAACCCAAGGCAGGCCTCCAGCCCTGGATCCAGGGGGTGTGGGCACGTTGGGCTGCCTGTCACACCCTGGGGCCACAGGTTCCTCATCTGTAAATAAGTACCTTTAAAGTATGAAATGGAACGTGATAATGTCATCAGAACTTTGACCCAGTACTTGACACACAGTAGCAATTTTTATCTCTAAACATATATATGCAGACATAAAAATAGTCAGCTTCCCAAATTTGCCTGCCTCTGCATTCAGTGGCTTCAGGCGTGAATTTCGGTCCCCAGATGACCCTTTTCCGGTCTCCAGAGGTGGAAAGAGAAGTGAGCGCCTCGTCAAAGGGCGTGAGGGACACTTGGGGACTGAGCAACCTCACAGGTCTCATTGCTCTCCAGGACATCCTCGGGGGCGCGGCAGAGGTCTGGGCCCAGGGAGAGGAGAGCAGGGAAACGCACAGACACGGCCGCTAGAGCCCCAATGCGCCTGCGCGCCGGGCTCCTCAGCCACAACTGGACCCGTCGCTGGCGCCCCGCCCCCGCGGAGCCCGCCCCTTGGCCCGGAAGTACACGGGCCGGCAAGATGGCGGCTGTGGTGGGCCCAGTGCCGGTCCTCCACTATCTCTGTCGCGTGCTGTTCTTCTTCTGGCAGTTCTGCATTCTGCTGGGCGATGGTGAGTTAAAGGCTGGGATCCGCGCCGGTCGGGCTGAGTGGCAGGAGGGCCCCAGTTGCTGCAGGCAGACGGCGGAAGCTGATGCGGGGAGGAGGCTGAGTGGCAGGCTCTGAGCGACGAGTCGCTGCATCCCGAGGCAGCCCCTCAGCTCAGCGACGCCGAGCCCAGCTTCAGGAGCCCTAGAGCAGAGGTGGAGCGCTCGGGGCGCTGCCCGGGAAACGCAGCTGGAGCCCGATACGACCCTTCGTTTCCTAGTTGCCCACGGACCTGAATTGTTTTCGACCCCGTCGGCGTTTCGTCCTTGGGTTTTCTATTTCTGGCAGTCAAGTCGTGAGGTTTTCGTGAGTATTTATTGGCCTGGTGTCGACCCTGCACGTTAACCACAAAAAACAAGTTTTTCCAACCCCGGGATAACATGTTTTTCTAATTGTAGGATACTTATATTTAGAGCATTCGCAGCCGCTGGCTCAGTCAATAAAGGATCCGGGCCCATTATCTACATTGAAAGTAGCTACCAGAGCAGCAGATACTAAGCATCTTCTATGCTAGTAAATGTGTGCATTTATATCTAGAAGTTTCTCTCTGTTTTGATGAATTTTTTTGTAATATACGAAGTCACTTTTCCATTTTCAAATATTTTATATATTGTATTTTTGCTTATGTGAATTAAGGGCAGATACACAACCATTTTCAGTAGACATTCTTGGTATTTGGATACCTTTTTATGTTCCTGATTCATCTCTTTTTCCAGTCTCACGTTCTTCATTTCTATCTCATTTCTATTATTTTTGCACTTCATCCACCAAAATAACCTTCAACTAATGCTTCTTTCCCTTTTGAAAGTTTCTTCTACTTCTAGAATCCTGTTTCTGTTGTTGGATATTAAAGGCTCCCCCAAGGCTGTGTGAAATGGAAGGATCACAGAGGGACTGATGGAAATCTGGAGTCTAGATCTGTCTATGGTTGTGCTGCCCAACGCTCAGCTTGAGCAAATTATTCATCCCCTGTGTGCCTGAGTCCTCGTCTTTAGAGCAGTGGAGGACCCTAAATCATTTTTGCTTTGTGATTCTAAGTGTCCTGCCTCCAGCCAGTTTGTTACAGGAACAATAGGAAAGAAAGGGGTGTTTTGTAGAATTGTCCACTTAATACAATATCTTAAGTAGGACCAGTTTTAAATGCGTATGAATGTGTTTTGCTAAATGGAACCTTTGGCTCTATAATTTTATCCCTGTAAAGTTCCATTACTTCAAGAAACTGGCTGAGGTGGTTTACTGATTCTTATTTGCCTGTAAAAGTCAAAGTCAGAAGTGTACTTGAATTTTAAATAAAGTTTTTCCTTTTTTTTTTTTTAGAGAAAGCACAGAGTTCTGTGTTCTTTTGCAGGTTTTTGAAAGACCCTCTTCATTTTCAAGAATACTTGCAGTTTTGATCCTCTCTTAAATGATAAAAATATATTGTATACCTCGTTAGGTTGGCTGGAAAAAAGTTGCAATTTGCTGAACATGTTATTAAAATAAAGAATTATTTTGATTTTTGGTAGTATAAAACTGTAAATGTTCTATTAGCAAATTATGGCTTACTGATTTACCGATGTGGAATAATGACAAAACATTTTATAGAGTTGGTGCCCTGAGTGTCAGGGGCCTCATTTCTAAACTAGTGAATTCAAATGAAAAAGAATTGGATTGGAAGTGGAGAGATTGGGTTCTAGTTCCAGTTTTACCAGTCTTCCTCTGTGATTTTGCACAAATCCTACCATCTCTGAAGTTTTAGTTTTTCACCTTATAAAATGGTAGATTTTTGAGCCCCTAACTTGTACACAGCCTTTTCTGTACATAATTTGTACATGAGCACCTTTAGTTTTCATGGCCACTTGGGAAGCAGGAAGGAAAAACTTTTTATGAGTGTGGTGCTCACCAGGGCACACAGCTGGTTGGCGGCAGAACCCTGCTTTAATTGCAAGTGTCTCTGACTCCAGTTCTGTGTTTTTCCCATTCCCATGCAGCATCTTGTTGCTCATGATCATGTCTCTTCATCTTAGAAAACTATTTTCCTCTGTTACTCTTATCAGTATTATAAAGGAATAACCATCTCTCTGACCTCTCTCAGAAAGTACCGAAATCCCACCTTATGTGATGAAGTGTCCAAGCAACGGTTTGTGCAGCAGACTTCCTGCGGACTGTGTAGACTGCGCAACAAATTTCTCCTGTGTCTATGGGAAGCCTGTCACTTTTGACTGTACAGTGAAACCGTCTGTTACGTGTGTTGTAAGTACTGCAGCTTACTTACTCTAAATAAATTCATTGTAAACTTCGAGTTAAAAGTGCAGTTTAGACTTAACTATTAGGGGGAAAAGACTGCAGTAATTTTTATATTCTTTTATGACTGCCTTGTTGAGTATGTAAGAAATAAAAATCCTATAGTCCCTTTCATATAAGATGGCCAGATGGCTACTGTTCCAATTATTATGATAACTGTCAAGCCAGTTGATGTCAGCTGAAAATGCAGGTGACAGAAATGTTGCTTTGTAGGACTTGGAGAGATCTCTGTCTGCTAGTGTATCTAAAGCAGGTACAGTTGGTTCTGATGGTTTTGCGTTCTTAGTAGTGACAATTAGCGAACAGAGGGGATGGCAACGTCTTTTTACCATGGATGAGCATCAGGCTAGGGCTTAGGAACCTGGATTCTGCTCCTGATTTGCAGCTCAGTGACCTTCAGCAAATGTGCTCGTTTGTTCCTTCCAGCTGTCTGTGACTGACACTTTATAAATTTTCCTTTGCTCTGTATTACAAAAGTGTACATGCTCATTATGAAAAATTTAGCTAAGCAAAAGTGATGAAATAAGCGTTATTACCCTGAAATAACCTTTGCTATTTTGATGAGAATTTACCTAGGTTTTTTCCCTAGGTATACATATTTGGGTATATAGTTTTATGATTATGGGGTGTCATACCACATACATTAGTTTTGAATACATATTGTTTTGGTACCTATTCTTCTGCCACTTACAACTAGTTCCTAAGTACAAGTATTTTAGAAATTTTGTGCCATATGAATGTGTAGGCTTATTGACATATTAACAGACTGCCGTACTGTGATGGATTAGTTCTGTGTCCTTTGGTACATAGGATCAAGACTTCAAATCCCAGAGGAACTTCATCATTAACATGACTTGCAGATTTTGCTGGCAGCTTCCTGAAACAGATTATGAGTGTTCCAATTCCACCAGCTGCATGACAGTGTCCTGTCCTCGGCAGCGTTACCTTGCCAACTGCACAGTGTGGGACCACATCCATTGCTTGGGTAAGTCAGAGTTCAAGGAAATTTGTGAGCCAAATATTTTTCTCTAAGTTTACTTAGGGGACTTTAACCAGAAATTTGAGAGTTAAATTAAATTATTTAATCAGAAACATCGGCAGCATTTTAGGTGTGCCACACCTCATTAATTAATTCATTAAACTAAAAAAGAGCATCCACAAGATGTGCAATTCTATTATCTTTTAAAATATAATATTTGATAAAACAATATGTAAAATATAAAACATAATATACAGTAATTGAATTTCACCCAAAGTAGCCCAAATTAACCACTAGAACAGCACCAGTGCCATTGCACCTGCCCGAGTGCTTTGCCTTCATCCAGTTCTACCTTCTTTTCAGAGGTCACCACCCTTTTGAAATTTTTTTTATCATTTTACTTTAAAATTTTTTATAGTTCTTTCATGTATATGTAGTAAAATATAATATATTATTCAATAGTGCACATTTTAGAACTGTATCAAATGATAGCATTGAGACCCTATGGTCTTTTAGGACTTCTTTATTTCTTCTCACAATCATGGCTGTAAGATTAATTCATGTGACTTCTCATTTATTTTTCTTACCTCTGTATAATAATCTATCGTGAGATTGTATCACAGTTTATCCATTCTCCAGTGTATTTGGATTATTTACCATTTTTTGCTGTTGCAACTACTGTTAAAATTTCTGTGCATATTAATATCTTCCGGTTGTACATGTGCAGGAGTTTGTCTAGCATATACTCTCCAGCATGTGTTATTTTCCAAAATTGTTATATTAACTTACATTCCCACCAGTGGTATATAACTGTTTGTAGTGATCCAGATGCTCTCTAATACTTGTTATCCTTAAGTTTTGTCTTTTTCTTAAAAATTTCTAGGATTCTTTTATATTTTGGATACCTTAGGTGTCCCTAAAGCCCTCTCCCAGATTTTGACTTTTTTTTTTTTTTACTTTATTTATGGTTTGTTTTGATGAACAAACTTTTAAAAATGTAATTAGTTTATTTCATAGTTAGCCCTTTTTTGTTGTTGTTTTAAGAATTCTTTTTCTATCCCAGGTTTATAATGACAATTTTAAAAGTTGTAAATTTGACCTTTCTTAATTTAAGTTTATAATCCACCTGGAATTGGTCTTGGTAGATGGTATGAGATAGATTCAACTTTACTTTTTTCACCACCTACATGAAGTTTTATATGTGCATGTATATTTTATATTTGTTTTATAAAACATTTTAAATCACCTATAATTTCACCATCTAGAGATAATTTAGAGGCCTAAAATCCTGGTCCTTGGTTCTCTCTTCTTTTTCTACTGGATAATTTATCTGTCTCAGCACCATACTGTCTTACTTACTCTTAACTTCACCATAAGTCTTGATATCTGGTAGAGCATTTCATGTTCTTGAAGTTGGAACCGTAACTTAAGTGATTTAAATATTAAATCCATGCTTAGAGGTGGTAAGGACTTTTCTTTGTACTATTCACCGTAGTAAACATCTATTACTGTAAAGAGAGTTGACTTTTTAGATGTTAAATTGTGAAGCCATTAGTTACAATTAAGTCTCTGGATGAGAGTTTTCTTATATCCCATGTTTCTATGTAGAGTGTTTTACTTTTTTTTTCTTGTCTTCTTTTAAGGTAACCGTACTTTCCCCAAAATGCTATATTGTAACTGGACTGGAGGCTATAAGTGGTCTACTGCTCTGGCTCTAAGGTAAGTTTCGTTACTAGCAAGTTAAAAATGCCATTTGGATTTCTTTGGGGTCAATGGAATCTTCCAGACATTGAGCTCAGCCAAACTGATGCTTCCCTCAGATCCTACACATGTTAGATAGACTCTAGGAAACATAGCTGCAGGGAGTTTAGATGATCAGACCAGTATCTTCATGGAATTTGATGGCAGGCATGTTAGCTTTTCTCCCAGGATGCCTGATTCCTATTGTGTATGTTCCATGAATCAGTAAAATGCTGTGGACTATTTAAAATAGGTAGGTTTATGATGTATATTTTTAATTTTAAGTAATTTATTATAAACAGTAATACATGCTCAATACTGAAAACTGGAAAAATGAACGACAAAGAAAAACATTAAAAATCACCTGTAATTTCACCATCTAGAGATAATTATAGGCCTATAATTCTTACATTAAAATGTGCTTATATTTATTAAACTTTTCAACAGTTCTTTAAGAAATTATACCAGTTCTTCTTACCAAAGGGAAGGGCAGGTATCATCCTGGTTAAATGATTAACTGATGGAAAGTTTATGTTATCTACGGTTGAAGTCTTAGAGTTAGCATTTTGAGACCCTGAGGCCTGCAGTGTGGATAAGGCAGAATCTCTCAGTCTCCTCACTGTTGACATTTTGGGCCAAATAATTCTTTGTCTTGGGGTTGCCCTGTGCATAGCGGGATGTTTAGCAGCATCCCTGGCCTTTTACCTACCACTTGTCAGTAGCAACCCCTCCCACTGCCTGCCTGGCAGGAAGGTATAACTGGAAAATAAAAGAGGAGTCCAAGATACTATAGAAAATGAGATACAACAAAAATAAGGTTTGGTAACTGGCCACAGTCTTTGTGAGCAATGATTCGAATTAAAACTAACAACTGGCTTCTTTTGAAATAAACTTTTAAACTTGGAATAATTTTAGATGTACAGAAAAGTCACAAAGATAGTAGAGAGTTCTATACACCCCTAACCCAGTTCCCCTACCATGGTACATTTAACAACTAACTTTTAAAAATTAAGAATAGTTTTCTTCTCAGAGCTCAACATCGTTTCTCTCAGAATATTCACTGTAAATGAGATAACGGCCAGAGTCTGCTTCCCAGTACTGTGCAGTGGGGAGGGTGGGAGTAATAGACGGAACACAGGGCTGGCCATGTGTTGATGATTATTGGAGCTCGGTCATGGCTACTGCTCTCTTTTTACTTTTACATATGTTTTCAAATTTTCTATAATAAATATTGTCCCAATATTGTTAGATCTTAGAATTTAAGAAAACCTTAAAAGTCACTCGTTCCTTCAGGTATAACCCTGACCATTGGAAAAATAAAAAAGTCACTCATTCCTAACACTAAATTTGTAGAAATGACTAAAAAAATAGAGGACATAGACAGCTGATCCAAGTCATCCCGATGGTGTTTAGGCTGCCTAAAGACTCCACCTCCTGGCTCCTTGGTAGTGCACTTTCTGTTAGATTGGGTTCCTGCTTTGCTTTGATTAGAAAGCAATGAGATTGATTACTTTTTTAAAAAAGAGAATGCATTAGATTTTAGTACAACTAAAAATTGTTAACTTTTGACATTTAAACAGTCTTGCCCATGATTATTTGGTGTTGTAAATTTGTGAAATAGTCATTTGTGTCCCAGATAAGGGTTATGATAAATTTGAGGCCCTTTCACAAATATGACTCAGTGCAGTTATTAAACCACAACAACCGGCTGCAGTTGGGGTGGAGATGGTCTTATGAAATCCAGTCTGGTTTGCTGTTGCAGCATCACCCTTGGTGGGTTTGGAGCAGACCGTTTCTACCTGGGCCAGTGGCGAGAAGGTCTCGGCAAGCTCTTCAGTTTTGGTGGTCTGGGAATATGGACACTAATAGACGTCCTGCTAATTGGAGTTGGCTACGTTGGACCAGCAGATGGCTCTTTGTACATTTAGCTGCGGTATGTGCTTCAGAAAGGAGCAGTGCTTAGTCCTTTTGCCTGTAGGAATTGGTGTAGTGTGAGTGATGTATTTGTGTGTTTTTAATGTACAGCATCTGTACTTTGCTTGCCTTGATGAAGGTAAAATAAAGAAATGAAACACTGAACCATGCTAATCTGGAATTTGTTTTTATTTGCCTGAAATATATTTTTTTCTGTGAAAAAATGTACTTAAACCAGGAGAACAAATTCTGCAGTGATCGAGAATCCATTTCATTGCTATGACTTTAATTTTGTGTTGCTTATGTCAAACTGTTTCACTTGTATCTCCAGCCTGAATGTAATCTTCCTTGTAAGCCTTTCAGCTCTGATCGCAGGAAGTGGGAACTTTTTCTTGTTGGCTAAAGTTATCTACCTAAACTTCAGTCATTGTATGTTTTGCAGTATAATCTGTATGTAGTCTGGCCTGTATATATGAATGCTTAAGCTAAACTGCAGAACTTTTGTGTCTCATTGTGGTTTGAATTTTCTTAGTAATATAAAAGGTTGCAAGAGTACTAAAAATTCAATAAAAGTACAAGTTACTTCAAGAAATATTGTAGACCTGTTTTCTGTGTTTCTCTGTATTAAAATACAATCTTGAATAATCATTACAACTTACCTTTATTATTAAATAACATGGGTTTTTAGGGCACTACTCCATTCCAACAGATACAATTATTGACACAGTGAAAGTGTATAAATTGTTTTTGAATCTTTATAGATCTATTATAGACCCTTTATTACAAAGAAAAACAATCCAAAAAGAATTTTCCTCGAGGTTGCTTTTGAAACATTTAAAAATTCTTAGTATTTTTCCTTTCATATTTGGGTATTTGAGTTACCACCTTTTAAACACCTGTATATATTAGTTAACCAGCATATTGGATCTCAGGTATAAAATATCTTTTGGGACTATCTCCATAAATCTCATAGGATAAACCATGTTTCATTCATCAGATTATTAATTACAGTTTAGGTGAATTAGGTAAATTATAATTTAAGAATGTGCTGCTTTTGAAGCACGGGACCTTTCTCAGTGTGTTTTGGTGTAGTTGAATAAACAGTTCCAGCTCTGGTCACTAGGTGGTGCGTCCCCATCATATTTGCTTTCCCATTCTGTTTCCAAAAACTGCCAATCTTCAGTTTTTTCTTTAGGGACAAGTCACAGAGCATGGGCAGTGCTTCAGGATGGGAGTAGCCCAGTTCGTGTGGACCTTTCTGTTTGAAGACAAACACACGCGGGGTTTAGTATTCACGAGAGTTGACTGTGCAGGTGTTTCTTTAGAAGAGGACCTGCTCCTGCAGGAAGCAGCCCTTTGCTAACTATAATAAAAATGTCTTGCATCTTATTAGCTCTATGTAGAAGGAAATTTCTAACATTTCCCTGTTAAGCAACCACGGGAGGTAGAGTCAGGAATCAGTAGGAAGTTAGTGGGAAGTGCACACTGCTCATGGAGGAAATATGTGGCTTCCTTGACAAGTGGCTGTCTTTACGGCTTTGGGGCCTGAGTTAAATAATGAATCTGCAGTATTTGAAAGGGGAAAGCTCAAAGATTCAGAATCCATGCAAGGAGACCTGAATGAACTTGTTCCCAAATCCTAACATTTCCACAGGAGCTAGCCGCTGGCACCTAAAGGATGCAGAGCACTCAGGGATGCTTCATAGCAAGGGTGTATGGAGCTGGTGGCCTGAGACAGAGCTGGCAGGAGATAGGAAGAGATTTTTCAAATACAGTTTAGGCAAATTTATGAATGATGAACTCACACATGGCCCCTAAAAGAAACTGCAGAGTAAAACTATACTTTAAAAGGACACCAGGGGGTGTTGGTGTGATCTCTTGTGGCAAATCCCGGGGGCCTCAGCTGGCAGCAAAATGCCATGTTTGGGTCTGACATTGAGGTTCTATTCCTGTGTAGTCTTGTTCTGTTTGGGCTGCTATAACAAAATACCAGAAACTGGGTGGCTTAGAAACAACAGAAAATTATTTCTCATAGTTGTAGAGGCCGGGAAGTCCAAGATCAAGGTGACGGCAGATTTGGCACCTGGTAAGTGTCCACTGGTTTTGCAGTGTCCTCACGTGGTGGAAGCATGGGGGGCTCTGGAGTCTTTTTAAGGGCACTAATCCCATTCATGAGGGCTCCACCCTCATGACCTAATCACTTCCCAAAGGCCCCAACTCCTAAAACTATCACTGTAGGGATATAAATTTTAACATGAATTTAGTGGGGCATAAACAGTCCACAGCATGTGTGCTGTGAGATCTGCCTAGGGGGCTTTAGATAGGGAACCTGTTTACACAGGTTGGGAACCATATCAATCAACCACCCTCTATTGATGGTTCTCTAGATACTCAGAATTTATTGCTGCAGCATACCATATGTCATGATTTCGTCCTAAGAATCTATACTTTGCTTTGTCAGCACTCCTCCCTTTACCCCAGTAATTCCTCATGAGAAGGTGCTGTGTTATTTATTTCTGTCACCCACTTTGTCCCTAGCACAATATCTTACACACAGAGGCTGTCATGTATTTGCAGAGTTAATGCCATGGGTGTCTTGGAGGTTTTGAGGGGATTGTGTAGAATTCCGGGGACTGGCAGTTGAGGTGGCTGCAGGTAGCTAATATACAGAAATTGGCTTCCAGTAAATATTTGCCTGTAGCACCACGGTAATCTGATTTCTGCACATTGCTGAGGAACAACTCTGGTTTATAGTGCTTATAAAAAGAGATTTTTAAAAGATCTTATGCTTCAAGATTTTAAAATGTAAAAATATCTCCTCTATGCCACACAACTTAGTTTCCCTCTATGTTTTTTTAATACCTCATGCCAAAATTGCATTTATTTTTGGCACCTCATCAGCTAAGGAATATGCAAATGATTTTAATTCATTGTGTAAGCAATGAGTAGAAAATGAGCTGTATCTGATGCAGCTTTTCAAATACAACATCAAGAGAGCTTTAAAATGAAGGCAGATTCCTTCACTCCTGTTCTTAAGCTTCTCCTCTGTCCATGCTGTAACTGATGAAAGCACTTTTTTTTTTTTAAGAGATGGGGTCTCACTCTATTGGCTAGGCTAGAGTGCAGTGGTGCAATCACAGCTCACTACAACCTCAAACTCCTGGGCTCAAGCAATCCATCTCAGTCTCCTGAATAGCTGGGACTATAGGCTGGTGCCACCATGCCTGGCTAATTTTTTTTTTATTTTTTGTAGAGATGGGGTCTGGCTATGTTGCCCAGGTTGGTCTCGAACTCCTGAACTCAAGTGATCTTCTTGCCTTGGCCTCCCAAAGTTCTAGGATTACAAGGTGTGAGCCCCCATGCCCAGCCAAGAAAGCTCTTTTGATAGAGTGTGAAATGTCACAAGAGTGTCAGGGGGTATATACGTTTTTTGTTATTGTATATACTTAAAGTGCACAACATGATGTTTTGATATACATATTGAAATGGTTACTACAGTCAAGCAAATTAACATATCCATCATCTCACCTTTACCCTTTTTTTTGGTGTGGTAAGAGCACTTAAAATCTACTCTCAGCAAATTTCCAGTATGCAAAATATGGCAACTATGGTCCTCTTGCTGTACATTAGCTCTGTAAGTTAATTTTATAACCTAGGCAGATTTCATATAAAATCTTAGATGTGAAATATTGAAATTGTCATCTAGAAACATAACATTGCTTTTATGTAAAATAAGGAATCTTTGACCGAGACACTTGGCTGTAATTTACTAAGAGGCTCCATGAGGGCAGGGCACTGGTTCTCTGCAGCAGCCCAGCTTCGAGCACCCTACTGTGCACACAGTAGGCACACAGTGACTATTTGATGAATGAATAATGAAAAACCACTGGGATAAGCTAAACACCTAACAGTATTGCTAAATATCATTTTAAATATAATGATAGAGTACAACTGGGTTACTCCATCTCTCTTTTCAAATACTTAATGGTATGAACACAATATAGTAAAAACCAGCACTTTCTTCCCACAAAAAACAAGCAAAACAACCTCAGCAAACAAACAAGCAAAAGGACACAACCAAATGCCAAAACTGTCCAAAAATGGCAAGGGAAGAAAAAAATTACTGCTAAGGTGTGCAGGGCTACTCCCACAAATGGTCCTGGTGAATCAGCAAAACCCAGGAACTCTCACAGCTAAGAAAAATAGATTAATTGGGAGAAGAGGGATAGCCTATCTTCTTCCCTGTTACCGCTGGGGGAAGTGGACGGAGGGGAGAGACCAGAGGGAGAGGCTAGTGAACACCCAGGAGGGCCTCTCTGATGGATGTGGAGAGATGATCCAAAGCCCAGGGGACCCCAAGGGGTCATGAAATCAGCCCCTAACCAGGGGAAGGAAAGCTTAGTTCGGGACATTTAGAAAATCTTCGGAAATCAGAGACCAGATATTGCAGCAAAGATACACTCTCAGCTGAGCTCTTCCCTAACTCACTCCTAACAACTGGGCCACAGAACACTGAATAGAACACAAAATACAACTTTCAAATAGCTCAGAGAGAAAACGTAAACAGGAATTCACACAATATCATGAAATTGTCCACTCACACGAGAACAAAGTAAAATGACACACCACCCACTAGAATGACTATAATAAAGAAGACAATAGCAAGCGCTGGTAAGGATGTGGAGAAATTGGGACCCTCATATGTTGCTAGTGAGGATGGTAAAATGGTGCAGCCCCTTTGAAAAACCGTCTGGCAGTTCTTAAAAATGTTAAACATAGAGTTACCGTGTGAGCCAGCAATTCTACTTCTAGGTATATATGCCCAAGAGAAGTGAAAATATATGTTGTAAATGTTGTCAGCACCAAAATGGAGTCAGCTGGGTTAAACCCGAACAAAATGGGGCGGAAGCCGTAAAGGAGGGGCCCTCAGGCACGCATGCCCGTAATAAGAACTACTGCAAGAGCTCTCTGGGAACCACAAAGTTCCAAATAAGTTGCTTCTGTGAAGACATCTCCCCAGCAACAGCCAGTGTTACTAGGGAGTAATTGCCAACTCCTGTCGTGAGCATCAATGATCAGTGGTTTCTGTCCCAGAACAGCTTACGTGGGTTTCTTCTTTTTGCCTTTATAAGCTTGCCTTGACCCCAGAGCCTTTGGATGAGCCTGCAGTTCACCACAGCATGCATATCTCAAATTGCAGTCCCCTACTAATCCCGAATGAACCGTTTCTTCGGATAGCCTATCTCTCTATTATTATCCCAGATTGACAATGTAACCTCAAAAACTTGTTCATAGCAGCATTATTCATAATAGTAAAAAAGTAGAAACAACCCATATGTCTAACTGATGAATAATGCATAAACAAAATGTGGCATATTCATACAATGGAATATTATTCCACCTTGAAAAAGAAATAGTGATACATGCTATAACATGAATAAACCTCACAAACACTGTGCTAAGTGAAAAAAAGCCAGCTACACTTTAAGCCGGTGAACTTCATGGCATATAAATTATTTCCCAATAAAGCTATTTTTAACAAAAGAAATGGCTCAGCGACTATATATACATATTATAGCAGGTGGAACGAGGCAACACAGAAGAAAGGAAAGGGTGGTAGGAATATAGTCTGCAAAAGAAGAAGAGCTCATCTTGAGGAAAATTTAACCCAAGAAACAGAAGAAAAGTGCCTAAAAAAATTTTGTGCTATAGAACACTTAAATGCATTCTTTCATTTAGCAAAAACACTGAGCCCCTGTTATGTGACATTCATTCTCCTACACACTAGCACAGAAGGATATAGCAGTACGCAAGTTCTTCCTTTCATGGCACTTACATTCTTGTGTACAAAAATATAAGCACAAAGATATTGATTCCATCAAACCCCTTCCATCACAGAGGGGAGATTAATTTGTCCACACTGGAGCACACATCTATTCTGAATGTGGATTTGCCTTCCCTAGACTTAGTCACTGTTTCCCACAGATTTCTTCTGATCAAAGAACTCATTTCACAGCAAAACAAATGTGGCACCCACAGTGAGTTCATGCCAAGAAAGTGGAAAATGGCCCTGAAAGTAGCCAGGCTGTTATTTTAACCACTAAATATAAAAAATGCTCATAGAATAGAAACAATACTCGTTTTTTTCTAGTTACTTAAGGTGAAAGCTTGAGTCATTGATATAAGACATTTAAGACATTTTCTAATGTAAGTATTTAATGTTATAAATTTATCTCTGTGCTTTGGGTATATCTTACAAATTCTGTTGTATACAACTAAAGATATTTTATAATTGCACTGTGAATTCCTTTTGACCAAAGGATTATTTTGAGTTAATCATTTTGAACGATTTAAAATGATTTATTTAAAATGATTATTTTAAAATGTCCCCCAACTATATGGGTATTTTCAAGATATATTTTAGTAATTAGTGTCTAGTTGAATTTTATTGTAGAAAGAGAAACAAATTGTATTATTTTAAATTTGTTGATTTGCTTTATGGCTCAAATATGGTCTATCATGATAAATGTTATATGTATACTTGCACACTTGAAAAGAATGTGTATTCTACTGGTCCAGGTAATGTGTTTTATAAATGACGACTAGATCAGGTTAGTTGACAGTATTTTTCAGGATTTCTGTATCCTTGCCAATATTCTCTCTACCTATTCTATCAGTTACTGACAGAGGAATGTTGTAGTCTCCCACTATTAATATAATGGTGGGTTTATATATTTCTCTTTTCAGTTCTATTAATTTTTACTTAAAATATTTTGAAACTGTACTGTTAGGCATACACATTTAAGATAGCGATGTCTTCTTTTTTATTGTGAGAAAATGTACGTAACATGATATTTAGTGTTTTTAGGTGTACAGTTCAGTGGCATTAAGCGCATTCACATTATTGTGCAACTCTCACCACAATCCATCTCCAAAACTTTTTCATCTTCTCAAACTGAAACTCTGTCCTTATTAAATAATAACTTTCAATATCGCCCCCAGCCCTTGGCAAACGAGATTCCATTTTCTATTTCCATGAATTTGACTGCTCTAGGTACCACATGTAGGTGGAATCATAGCAATATTTGTCCTTTTGTGTCATGATGTCTTTAAGATTCATCTATATCATAGCATATGTCAGAATTTCTTTCCTTTGTAAAACTGAATAATATTCTGTTATTTGTACATACCACATTTTGTTTTCCTTTCATATGTTGATGGGAATTTGGGTTGCTTCTACCTTTTGGCTATCGTGAATGCTGCTATAAATACTGATGTACAAATATCTGTTTGAGTTCTTGCTTTCAATTATATTGAGTATATACCCAGAAATAGAATTGCTGGATCAGATGTTAATTACTTGTTTAATTTTTTGAGGAATCTGTAATGTCTTCTTGATTAATTGGCTCCTTTATTATAAGGTAATATCCTTCTTTATCCCTACTGTTATTCCTTATTCTAAAGTCTACTTTTTCTGATATTAGTATAAACACTCCCATTTTTATTTTATTAGTTTTTGCTTCATATGTCTTTTTCCATCCTTTTATTTTTGCAGCCTATCTATATTTAAACTGAATTTTTAATTTATACTTAAAATGAATTTCTTTTAGACAACATATGTTGGGTCTTAGCTATTCATCTAATCTGACAATCCCTGCCTTTTAATTGGGGATTTTAGACCATTTACATTTAGTGTTACTAGTGACATGATTGAATTTAATTCTACCATCTTGTTAGTTGTTTTCTGTTTGTTCCACTTCTTCTTTGTCCCCATTTTTTATTTCTTTCTTTCATTTTTTCTTTTTTTGCCTATTTTTGGACTAATTGAAATTTTAACAAATGATTTTCAGCCATTTTTCTTCAAATTTTTTTAGCTTTACACTCTCACTCCTCTTTTTCTGAGACTCCAACGATACAAATGCTAGATTTTTTTTGTTATTGTTCCATAGGTTACTGAGGCATTGTTTATTTTGTTTGTGTGTTTTAGTCTATTTTCTTTGTTGTTCAGATGGGAAATTTCTATTGATCTGTCTTTGAGTCCACTGATTCTTCTTTTCTCTATAGTCTCCAATCTACCAGTGAGCCTTTAATTTCAATTATTTATTTTTTGTTATGTAATTTCCCTTGGTACTTTTTTATATTTTCCATTTATTTGCTGATTTTTCTAGTTTTTTTAAAAAGAATATTCATAATTGCTCAATGAAACATTTTTAGACTGTTGCTTTAAAATCCTTGTCAGATAATTCCAACATATGTCATCTCAGAGTTGGCACCTTTTGGTTATCTTTTCTCATTCACATTGTGAATGTCCTGATTCTTGGTATAGTGAATGATTTTTAATTGTATCCTGGACATTTTGATATGATGTTGTAAGACTTGTCTAATCTATTTTTCTTCTTTTAAAATTCCTCTTCCTTTTGGGTGTAGTCTACAGGTCCATGTGTGGGGGTACATGCTCAGCTTCCTGTTGGACCTCACTGACACCACACTGACACAAGTGGAGTGCTGACTTATGCTGCCTTGTTGCAGATGGGTATCACCTAACCATGAGAGTCCTTGAAACAGCAAGCTGTTGTGATATGAACTGCCTATTAAGGGACATATTGCAGGATCTGTGGGTGGCTTGTGGGAACTGAGGGCCTTAATCCTACAACTGCAGGGAATTGAATTCTTCCAATAATCACATGAGCTTAGAAGAAGACCCCAAGATCCAGAAAGGAACACAGTCCCACCAACACCTGAATTGCAGCCTGGTGAGACACTGAAACAGAGTCTAGGTAAGCCATGCCCAGAATACTCATTGACAATGTATTATTTTAAGCTTCCAAATTTCTGGTAATTTGTTATAAAGCAGTAGAAAAGTAATATACCCTTTTGTTGGTCTTCTTTATTCCAAATGTTCCAAGTTTCCTTCTGTTATAATTTCCTTTCTATATGAAGAACTTCCTTTAGCAAAAAAAAATTTTTTTAAAGAGATGGAGTCACAGTACATTGCCCAGGCTGGTCTCGAACTCCTGGGCTCAAATGATCCTCCCACCTTGGCATCCCAAAGTGCACTGGGATTACAGGTGTGAACCACTACACCTGGCCAGTTCTAAGTTTTTTAATAAGTCTTTGTAAGCCTTCTTTTCCTGATTTAGAGTTTCTATTTTTTCTTTTTCTTTTTTTAAAGAGTATTGGTATTTACTTTTTGGAGCGTTTTTATACTACCTCCTTTAAAAATCCTTGTCAGATAAGTATAGCATCTGTATCATCTTGGTGTTGATGTCTGTTGATTGTCTTTTCACATTCAAATTGAGATTTTCCTGGTCATAGTATGATGAGTAATTGCGGATTATAACCAGGACATTTTGAGTGTTATGCTATAAGATTCTGGTTTCTATTTAAATCTTATTTCAGCAGACAGTCAACCTGTTCAGGTTCAGAATGCATGT
>VBSM01002223.1:16657897-16732806 GCA_008086735.1 Cheirogaleus medius | reverse complement strand
TAATACACAGATTTAAAGAATCCCTTTATCCAATTCCCTCCTCTCTGTAATCCTCCCTACCCCTGCTTTAACTGGGAGGGAATGGGATGCTGCCTCTTTGTTGCCGTTTGCTTAGTGCATGATGGGGATGGTCACAATCTCCATAGCCAAAGCACTGGTAGGGTGGGAGAGGGGCACCACCTCTTTGCTGACATTTGGCTACTACAACACAGGGATGGTAGACATGGATTCACTCTGCAGTCTCCACAAAGACAGGTATTGGGGGGGGCACTTCTTCTCATGTTAGTGCAAGATCAAAATTGTTGACAGGGCTTTACCATGAAGTTTGCACAAAGTCCTGGTGTGGAGGAGAAGGGGTTCCTTCTTATTGGTAAAGAGTAGGAATGGTCAAGAGATCTCCACGTACAATCACCAAGGCCATACTCCAAGTGGGGAGGATTACAGAGAGGAGGGAATTGGAGAGGAAGGGTGCCTCCTCATTAGTGTAGGGCGGGGCTGGATGACAGGGCTCTGCCTTCAGTCCCGGCAGCTGCAGTGCTAAGTGGAGATGGAGGCCGGTGTAGCTTTTTCTGAGGTGTTCATCAGGAGTAGAGTCTATTCTATCTTGCAGGAATGCCTTTATCAAGACCTTTGGCTAGAGAGAGCAAGCTTTCCTTGAAGCTTCTGGGGTTTTTTGTGGTTGTTTTGTTTTGGTTTGGTTTTGCCTGTTGTCATTTCTGGGTGTGGGCCTCTCTAGTGCTCAGGCAAAGATACACAGGAAGGGGGATAATCAGAAGGCATTCACCACCTGGTTGTTCCTCAAGTCTCAAGGTCCCTGGCCAATTCACTTCTCTTCTCCACCTCTCAGTCTTCTGGTGGTTGCTTTATGTATTTTGTCCAGAGTTTGGGTAGAAATAGTGGGAGGAATAGGACACGATGTGGTTACTCCACTTTGTCTGGAACCATAAGCTATGAATTATTTTTATGTGTATTAAAAATAAGAAGAGTCTTTTATATTTACCTCCATTGTTACCATTTCTGGTGGTCTTAATTTCTTTGTGTAGACCCAAGTTTCTGTCGGCTGTCATATTCCATGTAACAAAGAGTGAGGCTCCATTTCTATATTTGACCCTTTACAGCTTCCAAGCCTCATTCTTCCTTCTTCCCCTTTTGCCCCACATCTGGGGCAAAGGCCAATAAGAGAGCTGATAAAAACACCTGCCACTTCCTTCTCTTGGTGAGGGAAGGAAGTTCAAACCCCACCCTGTGTGCTTGAGCCCTTTCCTCAATCCCACCCCCTAGCCACAAGGCCAAGTTCACCAACTGCTTTACTATTGCTGTTTGTACTGACTTGCACCTGCTTCTTTCTCCCCACAAAGTCCCATGGTGTGAGTAATAAATATTTCCATATCTTCTTGGTTCATATGGCCTTATCAGAAACAACCTTTGAATTATTCCATTGGCAGGGAGCCCAACCCAACCACCTCAGGGTGACCATAAGACACTCCTTCTGCCTGAAGAATTTGCTTTAACATTTCTCCTTTTTTTTTTTTTTTTAGACAGAGTCTCACTTTGTTGCCCAGGCTAGAGTGCCATGGCATCAGCCTAGCTCACAGCAAACTCAAACTCCTGAGCTTAAGCGATCCTCCTGCCTCAGCCTCCCAAGTAGCTGGGACTACAGGCATGCGCCACCATGCTCAGCTACTTTTTTCTGTATATTTTTAGCTGTCCAAGTAATTTCTTTCTATTTTTGGTAGAGACGGGGTCTCACTCTTGCTCAGGCTGGTCTCAAACTCTTGAGCTCAAACGATCCACCCGCCTCGGCCTCCCAGAGTGCTAGGATTACAGGCATGAGCCACCACGCCTGGCCTGCTTTAACATTTCTTGTAATTCAGCTCTGCTGTCAATGAAGTCTCTCAGCTTTTGCTTGTTTTAAAATGTCCTTATTTTACCTTAATTTTGATGTCCTTATTTTACCTCATTTTCACTGAGTATAGAATTCTGGGTTGAGCATTTTTTTTTTACAGCATTTTAAAGTTGCCACTCCATTGTCTTTTGGCTGGCATAGTTTCTAATTTCTGATCAGAAGCCTCCTGTAGTTGTTATCTTTGCTCTTCTGAATATAATGTTCCCTCTTTTCTCTGTCTGCTTTCAAACTTTTCATCTTCCGCTTTTGGCAGTTTGACTGTTTGTATAGGTATGTGGGTTTTTTTGATGGTGGTAGTGTTGGTGGTGGGTTTTTTTAATTTTTATTTTTGGCATTTATTCTGCAGGGGGTTCTCTGAGATTCTTGGCTCTGTGGTTTAATGCCTATTATTACTTTTAGAAAATTCTTGACTATTATGTCTTCCAATATTTCTTTTCCCTCATTCTCTGTCTTCTTCTGTGACTCTAATTACATGTATGTTAGACCATCTGATGATGTCCTATAGATCTTGAATGCTCTGTTTTGCTTTGTCACTATTTTTTCATTGTGTTTCTCTTTGTATAATTTTTATTGACCTATTTTTAAGTTTGTTGATTTTTTTCAAAGCTGTATTCATGTTACTTATGTGCTTGTCAAAAGAATTCTTTATCTGTGTTATCATATATTTTGTTTCTAGCATTTCTATTTTACCTTCTCTTATAGTTTTCATCTCTCTGGTGAAAACCCCATCTGTTCATGCTTGTTGCCTCTCTTTCCACTAGATACATTAACATATTAATTATAAATTTATAATTATAATTTACAGGATTTTAAAAATCCCTGTCTAATGGTTCCAACTATCTGGGTCATCAGGTCTATTTCTGTTGATTGCTTTATCTCTTACTTTTTTAAAATTGTAATTTTTGGTTGGATGCCAGGCATTGTGTATAGAATAAAAGTAGAGACTGAGGTAAATAATATTTACTCCTGCAAATTATCATGTCTATTCTCTCTGGCTTTTAGTATGCAAAGTTGAGTTAAATTAGTTAAGAATTGAGCTGGGTTTAGGTTTTGTTTGTTGCTATTTGCTACCTTCAGTGCTATTAAGGCTTTAAATTTTTCTAAATATGGAATTCTTCTACCTTTTGCTTACACTGGGGGCTTGGGTGCTAGATGATTGGTTGGTTTGTTTGTTTTGGTGTTCCTGATGTTCCCTTTACATTTTAGCTATCTCTGCATACCTGTGCCACCGAGGAGCTCTTTCTATGATCTCACCTCTCCAGGAATAGACTCTCTTTACTTGTTACTCAGTGCTAGGCTCACAATGAGAGGAGAGTTTCTCTGTTGTCCTGGTCCAACCTCATTCTTAGATCCTAAACCTCAGTGTGGGGCCGTCTCAGCATTTCTGCCCTTCCTTACCATTAAATTCTGTGACATCATATATTTTATTTCTAGCATTTCTATTTTACAAGAAATTAAATTCTGCCTTGTATCCATGGTTGGTCTTGGACAGGAGTTTCTTATCCTGTTCTCCCTCAGTGGTAGCAGACCTCTGCTTGGTATTGCTATAGGATCCTGGGTCCCAAATTGTTTCTTGCTTTTATCCCAGAAATAGGAAGTTTTGTACCCTCCCCACAGTAACAATGGATTCTTCCCTGTGTCCTTGGGGCTAGAGTTTTCTCACCCCTCTCCCAGAGGCAGATGGGTTTTGCCTTTGCTTTCTACAAATGCAATGGATTTTGCTTGTGCCCTGTGGGTGGGAGGATTTGGTGCCCCTCCCTCAGTGTCTTAAGGCTTTTGCAGCATAGAAGGGAAGGATCTGAGGGACATGGGTGGGGCTTTGTGTCTGTCCTTCAACAGCAGCTGATCTTTACCTACACACTCACATGCCACTGCGGGAGTCCTTCCAGTCTCCTGCAGCTCCTAAAATGTCTCTTGATAACACTCAGAGATCTTGAGAGCAAGTGCAAACTCCCTGAAGTCTGTGATTTTTCTATTCCAAACTTATATCCTAGGCCACACTTGACCTCAAATAATTACTAAAATTTTAGCTGATATCTTCATACCTAATGGTGGCCACATGTTTTTCCTGTGGTCAGCCAAAGGTAAGACAGGCCACATGCCTCATGTCTCCCTGGAGTGCCTGCTCCCTCTTTGGAATTGAGCTGCTTTGGTTGCCTTGCAACCTCAGATCTCTGATAGACTAAAGAAAAATTATAATTTTGGTACACTATTTAGATTTTTCTCATTGTTCTTTGCAGCTTTCTACATCCCACATGGAAGCAGAAATGAGATGTTTTAAAATGAGATGTCTCAAAATCACTAACTCACTCTAATTTGTCTACAGAGCCATCTATCAAGCACATTGTGTGAACTTTTTTCCCCAATTATATTCTATATTTATAAAATGATTTTTAAAGAGTTTTCCAGTCATGCTTAAAAGCTGTGAATGATCTTCTTTTCTTTTTGTTTTGTAACCTAGTAACCAAGGTCATTAATGAAAGTCATAGTTAAACTTTTTTCCTTTTAAAAAATTTGAGTCAACACATAATAATAAGGTTAATTTTTTGTCTCTTTCCTTTGGAAACTCTTGCATTATCTTATTTCAAATTTATGTAAGCTATCTGTAAACAATTAGGACAGCATCTCCCATGGATTTTAATAGACCTTCTCATATGTTATATTTTTCTTTTGTGTGAGATCTGTTTATCTGGGCTAGTTAGTTCTGGAGTATGCACATAATGATAGAACATTTTTGTGATTACTTAATGTTCCAATTTCTATAGCTGTGTCACAAATTACCTCAAAGCTTAGCAGCATAAAATAGTCACTTATTTTCATAGATACTGTGGATCAGACATTTGGACAGGCACAGCAGGAGGGCTTGTCTCTGTTCCGTGATGCCTGGAGCCACAACTGAGACTCAGAGGAGGGAACTGGAATCACCTAGAGGTTCACCAGTCACATGCCTGGAGGTCCCTCTCCACATGGACCTCTCCGTGTGGCCTCTCTGCGCCCATCTGGTTGGGCTTCCTTCCAGCACGCTGGTCGGCCACATAAGGCTGTGTTGCCTGTTTGAACCTGGCTCCAGAAGTCCTGCAGCATCGCTTCTGCCACAATCTATTAATTGAGTAAGTTACCAAGGCCCACCCAGCGCCAAGCGGGGTAGACACAAATTCCAGCTCTTATTGGGTGGGTCGGAAGATTCAAGAAAAGCATATGCAACCAGAAATATTATAATGGCCATTTTTAGAAAATATCATTTGCTACAATTAATCTCCAAAGTTTTTCAAAAGATGGAGAAAAAGAAGGAAAAGAAGAGAAAAGAGGATGAGAGGGAGCTGCCACCGTCTCCCTTGGAGCCCCTTCAGGGTCCCTGAGAATTTCCTAGTTCTCTTTTTTTTTTTGATGAAGATGGGTTATTAACTTGTAGCTATCCTTTTGTTTGCAATATTAGCAAGTGTTTCTGTCAAAAGAGTTTGTATTTTTGTTTTTGTGCCTCCAAGGATGTGTTAACCCTGTGTTCTTTTTAGGGTCATGCCAACTAGCTTTTATCCAGCAAGGTTTTGCCCTCCTGGCCCTGCCGCAAGATGGATTGACGGGAGGCAGTCAGGAAGGCCTGGCGTGTACGTGCCCAGCACAAGTCTGAAGTGACATTTTTCTTTTCTGACCGGGGTAGATTAATTTAGGAAGATAATTTTAGAATCTGAATTGAGTGTAGAGATCTCCTTGATTTTTTTTCCATTTGCTTTAAAGATGCCTCTCAAAGACAACAATCCTGTCTATGTCAAAAGTTACCCAAAGTGGCCACCATAACGTCAAATTGTCATTGGTGAAATAAAGTCATTTACGTGAGTTAGAATTATTATATGAAAACATGAAGAAAGTAGGTGCTTGGCCTGAGAGAGGCACACACTTGGGCCGAGATGATCCCATGAGAACTGCAGTAGTTGGTAAGAGTGATGTGTTCATAATCCCAGAACCTGTCATCAAACACGGCCTGAGGACTCTCCTGTTATCTCTCTGCTTTCCGTGTTTTGAGTGTTGTTCATCAGTAAGAGGACATCGTGGGGAGAGGGCAGACCTGGGAGCTGGTGGAGGAGGAACATACATTACATCTGTCCCCCCCACACACACACACAGACGTCCTCCTACAGACAAACAACACTCAGTGTGCTGACGGGCTTGCTGAAATATCTGGAACGCAGACTCAAACTCACTCCAACAGATGGTGACTCAAGGGGTCTCCAATGTGCTCGTGATTACCCAGTCTGAGGACTGAGGGTCTCAGCCAAATCCTGGTGGAACTGCCACTTTTTGAAGCCCATCAACTCAAGGCCACCAGAAGCACATCTCACCAAGAAAGGCGAGCTTCTTTAGCTTGCTGCAGCAAGGGAGAAACTTCACTCCTGGCGCGTCTGAACCCTCAGTGGTTCTTACCTTGCCGGGCTGCTGTAATTTCCCACCAACGGCCCAGAGCTATTGGCTGTGCGTGTGAGAGGTGCCCGGGGGAGTCCCACTGCACTGGCAGCAGGGGACAGCCGCGGCCACGTCCTCTGCCTCGAAGCCAGTGTGCTGGGCCTCAGGGGCACCAGCTCCTCCTGGTTTTGAACGCGCCACCCCAGCCACAGGGGTCACAGCTGCTTCCTGCAGTCACCCCAGGGTTACCTCCATGTCCACGTTTCCCCTTTCAATCCTCCAACTGCCTGTCTAACCTCCTTTTGCTTGATGCGCCTAGTGTGGTTTGGGGGCATTGTTTTCCTTTATTTTGGACTGGACCTGACACACACAACTCCACCAGAAGCAGCACGTGTCCCTACTGCCTGCTGCTTCTTTCCTCCTCCTTTCTGGCTGGGCTGGGGACGCACTTGTCACACAGCCAGCCACACGCTCAGGGAAGCGGAGCAGAAAGACAGCCAGTCCCTGAGGACACAACAGAGCTCCCATCCCAGTTCTGCCTTCTTTTTCACAAGAGAGAAATAAAATTCTTTCTAGTTTAAGCCACAGTCTGTTACTAACAGCCTAATGTCGTTCCTAACTGCCCCGGCCCTTCAGGGACGGCCACAGCACATCCTGGGTAAGGGGACAGCTGGTATCTGGTTATATGGGAAAGGAAATTCTTGGTGGAAAAATAACTCAGCTAACTTTTGATGTAATAGTCATGAAAGCATTTTGTAAGTAGATAATGAAATCAGACATTGAAAAATCTTTGCTGGTGTGCAGCACTGATGAGGGAGGCTGTGGGTCATCACTGGGGCCCAGGGCCAGCCGTGACCCTCTCCCTCTCTCTTCCACGCCAGAATGCAAGTGATGTGAGAGACCAGGCGGAAGGATTCACAAGGAGGCAGGCAGCAAAGTGGTGGGAAGCTGGGGCTCCCGAGTTCTCGAATGCATCTGTGTGATCTTCAACCACTCAGGGCATCAGTGTTTCCATCTGTAAAATGGGAGTATTATCAGAAGCTATTTCATGTGGTTGATATGGACACCGAATGAAACAATCTATGAAAAAGCACAATGCATGATCTCCTTACATGATATTTATGATCCACTCTAATTTATAAACAAAAATATTGTCCCCTTTTGTGCATTTACTGTTATTAGTAGCAATGATTTGTCCCTGTTCTCACAGCTTACAGTGCCCTCCCGGGTTCCAGTCACCTAGAGCCAGGGTTTGGGTCTCAGCTTTGCAGCTCCTGGCTCTTGAGGAGCCGGAGGACTGAGTCAACTCTCCAACTCCTGGAGAGGTCTGCAGACACAGAGCACAATGTCAATACTGCATTTCTGCGGATAAGAACGGCCCGCCCACTGCAGGTGCCCTATACCCAGCAGCAGGTGCAACTCAGAAGGCTGCCTGGCGGGCAAGGGAGCCAAGCACAGGGCAACGAGTGGCTGCCTCCTCAACTCCGGTGTGGAATATGTTCGGGTCAGAGGCAGTCAGTAGTTCCAAGAGGCTGGATGTCTACAGGGCTGTGGTGTGGAAACGCGGCCAGATCGTGAAGATCGGCCCCACTACGCAGACCGGTGGCTGCCTGGGGTTAAGCAGGTGCAAATCCCTGCTTCCCTGGATCCTGGCTCCAGCCCCTGTGCCCACTTCTGCAAACTCTTAACTAAAGGGATCACGATGCAATCGATTATGTGTCAGCCAAGCTGGAGCATTTCAATTGATTATGATGATGTTCACCTTGGCATTTTGCTATAATTGATCTCCATGCATCTTTGTGAATCGCTTCACCTGCACAGTTACAACCAACCATTAAGAGTAGATGTGAGGCTGAAAGATGCAGTGACCTGGAGCCATTTCCCGTAGGGACCAAATGGTCACACTGCTGAGGTCATCCTGATTGCAGCCCCATGGAATGACCCATCTTCTACCATGAGGACCCAGAGTCACCAACGAAAATTAAGTTGTGTTTTGAATATTTTGGATAAAAATGTTTCCGACAAAATGTTAATTTGTAAGTTTGAGTGATTACGGGGTAACCCAAGTTATCTGGAAAAATTAGATTTCATTGTTCCCTGCCAGGGCCGAATTAATGAGATGTCACTGCAATAAACTCACTCTTTCATCAAGATCTCCTTCATGATGTACAATCCAAGGGTGTCAGACTTACAGTGGCCAGAGCCATTCATCCTGCAATTAACAGATTTGTCTGTTTCTACAAAACATGCATCTTCTCTGGTACCGGATAGGGGCCATCGCCTTGTCCTGTGTCATCACCATCACACACTCGCACGCACACACTTACCCACCCTCACACGCACACCACTCACCCACCGCGCCCCTCCTGGGTGGTAAATTCGATTTTATTTTACCTACCTAGTGGCGATCAACAGGACAGCAGTGTCCATGTTCTACCTGTGGTTTCCAAGGCCTGTCTGCTGTTTGGTCGATGGCGGTGGAGAGAGCTTGTGAAGCAGGAAAGACAGACAGGCAGGTGAGGAGACAAATGAGACCAGCTTCCTATGGGAATGAGGTTCTGTCATTTTTCCCTGAGTGGCCTAAACATGATGTTTAGTAGTAGCTTTCGTGTAATGAGCTCAGTGCCACATGTATGATATCAGTTCCCAATAGTCTGATCTTACATGAGACATCTTCAGGGGCCGCTTTGCACTAGTGATGCTAAATGATGCTAAAGTCAAGTCCAGCATCCCCCAGACCCGGGGCTGCAATACCACCTCCTCTTGCCCTTCCACTCAGCCGCCCTCCTGCCTCCCCACCGTGCAGCCAGCCCTGCAGCCTAAAATCCCGCCACGGCTTCTCATGGCTCCCAGGATCAGGTTCAAAGTCCCGGAGGGATCTACGTGCTGTCTGTGGCACCCCAGTCTCCCCTTTCCCACACTCACCGGCTCACTGTCCTCCTGGAACCTTCTTCCTGGTCGGCTCTGTTCTTCCTGCAAGTCTTGGCTCAGATGTCGTCACATCTGGGGCCCCTGCCTGAGCTCCCTGGGGCCCTTCCTTCATGAGGTGGTGGATTATTAGTGCGGTGATCTGCATAGCTCCCCCTCCCACCTGCCTAGGAGCCCCACGTGGGCGGGGAGCACGCGTGCCAGGGTCACCATTTGCTTCTCAGTGGCCACCACAGAGCTTTGTGCACAGCAGGTGCTCAGCACTTGTTGGATGGCCAAGCCCATGAGGACCTTCACATGGCCCCACGATGGATGCCCAGCGAGCACCACACCTGCCTTCAGGGTGGACGGTGTCCTCCTGTGGCTGCAGCTGAGATGATTTGGGGCGTGACTGGGCACTGAGAGAGACAGAACAGGGGAAGGGCAGACCCCAGCAGCGCCTCCCTGTGGCCGAGGCAGCATTTCCCCAGTCTGGGCGCCTGGGGACCCCACTGCAGCACCATAGGGGGTATTGTCCTTCTGGAGAGGTGACAGCCTGGTGACATGATCTTGTTCCCAAGCCTCTGTGGGGGACAGGAGCCAGTTCTACCGAAGCCCACCCCTTGGTGGGTGTTCCTCCATAGTTCCCACCTGAGCCAGGTGGGAAGCGGGCCCAGTACTGCACTGTTTTTAGCCTTTGTTGATTCACTGTGATTGTGTTGCTACTCTCAAATGAAAACCTCCTAGATCCCCATATTGTCTGATTTTCAAAGACCCCCCGATGTGTCAGAGCTGGTTGTGAGTTTTGAGAGCTGAAAATTCACTCCTAGAGGAATGCGGGGTGTTGTAGAAGTAGCCTGTTAACCCTCGGTCATCCATCAACAGGGCCCCCCACCCTGGAGCAACAGCAGAGCACGGGTCCTGGGGGGCCTGGGTCACTTTCACCAGTGGGGAGCCTGCTAGGAGCTGACTCTAGGACCCCTGGGCTTCCTGTCCTCACTTTGCTGCCTCTGGGCAGCTGAGCCCACCCCAGACACACCTGTGCCTCTGGCCTGGCCTGGCTCTCACAGACAGCACCTGACTGCTGTGTGGGTCTACATGGCTGGTGGCTCCAGCACTCGGTTCCAGACCCCAATTCTAACTCTGCTGCCGAGCTGCGGCCAGAGACACGCAGGCCCAGAGCCTCAGCCTAACAGGCCGGGCTTCAGAGGCTTGGGCTCGGGCTCAGGGCACTGGAGCCTGGGATCAATTCCAGCTGTGCCAATTTCTACCTGGGCAATTTCTACCCCCTGTTCCGGGGGCAGGAGGGAACCCAGGGGCGGGATCTGGAAGAAGCAGTGGTAAGAGGCTGCAGGCTCTGTGGGGTGGAGACAAGACACACTCAGCCATGGAGGAGGGGCTTTTGAGGGCACTGCATTGTCCCTAGGGCAGCCAACTGCCACCTGTTGTAAGCAGTGAACCTTCACCCTGTACTCTGCTGCTTCAGGAGATGTTTTAGGGTGGGAGGCTCTCAGAAGAGGGAACAGTGGGGTCCCTGCATTACCGGTCCCTTTCCCATGCTCAGTGCCTAAGTGCTTTTTAAATTTTTATTTTATTATTATCTTTTAGTGACAAGGTCTTGCTCTGTCACCCAGGCTGGAGTGCAAGGGCGTGATCAACAGCTCACTGCAGCCTTGAACTCCTGGGCTCAAGTGATCCTCCCACTTTAGCCTGCCAAGTAGCTGGGACTCCAGGTGTGAGCCACCACGCCCAGCTAACTTTTAAACTTTTTGCAGAGGCAGGGTCTCGCTATGTCGCTCAGGTTGGTCTCAAACTCCTGGCCTCATGCCCGGCCCTAAGTGCTTCTTTAATAACTCCTCTGAACTCGGGTGGTTTTCTCCCAGATGCCATGGTTCATTTCTTCCACAAACTGATGAACGTGGGCTCTCTGCCAGGCGCCAGGACAGGACTGAGCATGGAGCTATGGAGGGCAGACAGGCCAATGAGGGTGGAGGCTAACGCCAGGGGGACATGGCTCTGGCTACCTGGAGATGATGGGGACAGAGAGGGCAGCTGGAGGCAGGACACTCTCTGGCTGGGCTCTGCGGCTCCCACCTACTTGCCTGGGGCTCCGTGCTCCCCAGGTTGGCATGTGCTTCACCCCACCCTCTGAGCCAACCGATACTCACACTGGCCTGGGCCGCAGCCAGCACCATGCTCCCAGACTGCAGTGTGTGCCCGGGATGGGAGCATCAAGTGTGAGCCCAGGCACCCGCCCGACCCAGGCTCCGAGGGTCCAGGACCTGCAGTCCTCCCGGGCGGAGCCCCTTCCTCTCGGGCCCCAGGCCCCCCTGGCAGGCACAGGGTTCTTCTGGCTGGGGAGCTGGCATCCTAGCAGCAGCTCTTGCCCCACAGTCACATGGAAAATGAGGCAGATGACATGATAAATGTGTGAAAAATACTCCCACACCCTCATTGCTAGGTTGTTACTATTATATTATAATGACAACCGGAACTCACAGGCAGGTGAGAACCAAGTAGTTGGGGTGCTGTCTCTGCAGGGTGGGGTGGGGGTGGAGACAGCTCACAGCAACCCCTGCATCCAGAAAGTCATGGCCCTGCAGAGTCAGCAGAGCCCCTGTGAAGAGGCCCAAACCAACAGGGCGCTCCCCACAGCCTCCCCTCCCTCGGCTGCAGCTGGCACATCTGTGGCCAGGAGCGCAAGGCTCATGTGTTGTTTAGCCAGCACAGTATTTTACACAAATTTGAACTTGTCACTGGCATTTAAATATTGGGAGATTTAAGATAAAACCTGGATTATCAGTACTGCATCCCTCATCTCTGTGTCCCTTATTTCTCTGTCCTGTATCCCTCTCTCTCTCTTCCCTGAACCTCCCACCCTCATCCCTGCACCCCTGCATTCCTACCCCTGTCTTCCCACACGGCCACACTGTTCATGCCGCACTCCTTATCCCTGTGTCCTTCTCCCACTCCTCCCTCAAATGTGCACCTCTTACCCCACACCCCTGCATCTCCGCATCCGCGCAGTCCTGCGCCCAGCAGTGTTCGTGCCTCCCTCCCTGGTCCCCGTGTCCCCCCAACCCCCCCTGCCCAGATGTCCTCACCCCCGCACCTCTCATCCCTGAATCCTTCATCCTTGGTCCCCCATCCTCATTCTCACACCCTTGTCCCTGCATCCCTATGCTTCTCTTCCTCTTCTTTCTTCAGTGTCCTGCGGGCTCTTCCTCCCCATTCCCTGGGCGAGTCTCAGCCCCGACAGAGGGTTCGGGCATTCTTATCCCCTTTGGCAGGTGCTCAAAGCCGTCTCTTTCTTTCACGGGGGGCTTTTAGGGGTTCTTTAAGGGTCTCTCTCCTGTGGCCTCCCCCAACCCTGCAGGTCATTTCTGGAGCAAGGTCTGCCTGGTCAAGACAACCTGATCTCAGACCCCTTCGGCAGTGTCTCCTGTGTCCCAGTGACAAGTCCGTTGTTCCCCTGAGCCCCCTAGCAGCCAGCCTCCCTCTTCTACTCTGAGCAAGGGCCGACTGCACACTGACTCCAGGGCAGAGCTCCCCAAGGCTCTCTTCTCCCTGCCTTGATGGTGCCCCGACCCTGCAAGCCTCTGCACTAGGCTTGAGAGGGGACAGGTGTGGGGAGAGGTGGGCGGGCAGCCCCTGCTCCACTCCTCACTGTGGAAGCAGGGACGACATCCCACAGCTCCTGGCAAACTGTCTCCAAAGTTCCCTAACAAGAACTCCTCACTTCCCAGCTCCCTGATCAAGTTCATCCTTCTAGAAGGGTTCTAGTGGCTTAGGGACCTCTTGGCACGTCTGCCTAGATGCAGTAGTGCCTATTAGGGTCTCACAGACCATCTGGTCAAGTAGGGCACTCAGCTCTTACTGTTCGAAGTGTGGTGGCCTCAGCTAGGACCGCATGCCCCCGCCACACCCTGCTGCACACACCATAAGCTCTTTGCTGAGTCTCACTTCCGAAATGTAATGAATCTAGGCGACCATTCCTCCACTAGCAGCTCACCAGTGTGTTGTCTTTTTTATGGGTGTGTGGGTTTCCGTTGTGTAGCTTATGATTTACTCAACCTGGCCCCTGTCAGTGAGTCTGTAATTTTGCAATCACAATGCAGTGGCACACAGGTGTGGACAGACCTGTAAGAGAGTATCCTGAACACGGTTTCTTATCCGTGCACTTGCACCTGCCTGCCATCCACATTGACATTACCTGTCTAGGCTTGCGTGTAGGTGACCCTTGGTGGCCTGATTTTCCTGCCCTCTGCCTGGCTCCCTGGACTCTGGTAGAGTCCCATGGAACACAGTGACCCTCATTAACTTGGTCTTCATCCGGTCAGGCGAGGCCAGTCTGTATCTAAGCAGTTGGAAGCAGGCTATTCAGGGACAAATGTGAAGGTTGATAAACTGCAGCAGTCACCTGTCCCATCTGGCTAGTCAGTCCCAGAGGGGAGGCTGGACAGCACTCGGGGCAACGCCCGCACCATGTGACCTCCCCTGCACCCGGAAAAGGACAAGGGGGAAGATAATTAGCATATCATGCTGGCTTCTGGAAGCAGGAGCTGGAGCGCTGCTTCCGCTCAGCCTCGTCTTGCAGCCCTGTGTGGGGAAACGGCTCCTTACTCCCGGGAGGGAAGACAATGCCTGGCAGTTAGAGGAAGACGCTGTTGCCGGGGGCTGGAGACCTTCTGGACAACTCCCTGGGGAACAGCAGGCGAGGCCTGTAGGGAGCAGAGCATTTGTGGAGATCCGAGTTTCCCAGTGGCACTGGGACCTTTCCCCAGTCACCAGTGTCTGACATTTCTGAGCTGCTGCAGGGCATTCCCACAATAGCCCAGGAATAATTGCCACCCGCACACCACCCCCACCTAGGGCTGCAGGATCCTCTCTCCTGTGGGACTCTGTGGCCTGGGGCTTGGATGACAGTGGATGGCCACCTCCTCCCTGTCACATTCTCTGCCTGGCTGTCTCCCCGCTGTAGTCATGTTCCAACGGCTCCCTGCAGTCTCTAGTGGAAAAGCCCTTTCGTCCCCCTCCCCCAGTGGCTTGGTCACGCCTGACGTCCTTTCCTGGCAGATGTCTCAGTCCTTATGCAAGTATGTGGGGCCACCCTTAAACATAAGGCACCTTCATGTGAATTAGGAACACGGCACCAGGGCTGGTGTCTGAGCCAGCGACTGGGCCCATCGAGCAGACCGCTAGGTGCAGACCTGCCCAGGTGTATCTGCTCCCACCCGGGGCGAGCCAGCAGGAGGCGCAGGACTGCACGACCTCCTCTTTCAGACCCCAGGTGGGGAGGAGGTGGGCTGGCATCTCCTTAAAGCCGGCCCTGCTCGGACACAATCGCGTGCGTTCCCAGCCTGCTGGCCTCCGGGGAAATGCTGGGACAATAACGTGCGCGCCACGGACAGTCTCGGGGAGGCGCCGCCACCCCTGGGAAACGCCCGACCTCTGCGCACTGGACACCCGGGTCCTCCCCTGGGACACCTGGGTCCTCCCCCGGCCCAGACACCCCGTGCTCTTCTCCCAGCCCAGCCGGTCCCAGCCCCGCGTGGGCACCCGAGTTAGCTACCAGCTGCCCTGAGCTCGTCCCACATCAACCGCTTTACGTGTGAGGCAGCTGAGTGACCCGCCAGAGGCCGCGAGGGAGGCTGGGTGGCACCCTGCCTATCCCCGCACCGTATGTGCCCGCCCGGCCCCCAAGAGCCCTGGGTGACTGGCCAGAGCGCCTCGCTCACCAGGGCCGGGGCCTCAGCCCAACCCCGGGTGCCCTCCTCCCCACCCACGGAGGGCATCTGTGGAATCTCAAACATTTGTCAATAAAGAGCTCCCGATGGAGGCGTCACCCCAACTTGGAAGGACTGGGCCGTTTCCAGTGGCAAGATCAGGGGCGGGTCTGGGCTTCACAGCAGGGCTGGACCTGTGCCTGGGGCTTGGGTTGCTCAGGGCAGCCAGGCCTGCGACAGAAAGGGCCTGCCCTTTCCTCCCTCCCTTCCTTCTCTGCTCCCCTCCCTCCCTTTTTTTCTCTCCTTAATCAAATGTTTGTGGAACCCCTACTGCAGGCAGTGTGCTAGGCACTCACAACACTAGCATGAGCTGGGCTGGTCCCCCATAGGCCTGACTCTAGCACTGCAGGAACTTGGGCAGGGCCAGTGCTGAGCTTGGACCTGGGGAGCCTGGCGTGGGGTCGGGGGAGTGGGGGTGGTGGCTGCAGGTGGCTCACAGGCCTTTGCAGGCCCATCCAGGGCCCTGGTGTTGCCCTAGTTGCTGGGAAGCAGCAGCGGGTGGGATGAGAGTTAAGTTCTGCAGAAGCCACCCTGGCTGCTGGAACTAGAGAGCAAGAGTGGGTATGACCCAGAGTGGTGGTGACGATGCCGAGCAGTGGGTGGATCCAAGGACTATTTGGGGTGAAAACCAGGAAGACTTGGGAATTGGTGGCCAGGGGTGAGGGGCACTGTCCAGGCGGCACACAGGCTTCTGGCTGGGTGGCCAAGGAGGATGGTGGAGGCAACTCAGTTGGCCCCAGGCTGGCCCCAGGCAAAAGGTAGAAGCCAGGATCCCCAGCATCTCTTGGTGACTAAAGCCACAGGCATGGCAAGCATTGCCAAGGGTGAGAACGGTAAGGTGCGAAGAGGGCAGGGCCCACACCTGCCCCGCCACAGGGGGCGTGAGCACAGGAGACACTCACCCTGCCTGCCTTGTGTGGGGAGCAGGCACCTCTCTGGGCTCCCTGCCTTGGATGGAATGTTCTCTCTGGGAGGGCACTGCCTGGTGCTTGGTTGGATGACTGGTCAGGTTGAGCCTTGTGCATTTAGGGCACTTGCTATATGTGTGTGTATGTGTGCATGCACATACATTCATACACATATGTATATGCATACTGTACACACATGTGTACATATACATTTTATATAGTACATCGATACGTAATGATGTGTACATTTATTTGTAATTTCTCTCCTCTCTCTCCTTCCTGAATAGCCTTCTGGTGAGTTAGATCTTAGTTTTACCCTTCTTTCATCTACCTTTCAATAGTGAGACCAAGAAAAGGAGCATGTGGAAGCCAGGGCGCTAACACGCCTGTGAATTTGTGACTTATTGACGCTTGAAGGGTCCGTGAGAGAGGACGCAGAAGAGGCTCCTTGGACACTGAGCCACCGCATTCTCGGTCAGACTTCAGAAGCTGTTTTAGGGAAGAAAGGGGACTTGAAGGAGGGCCTTAGGTTGAGGTCTGGAAGGAGAGGGAGAGGGAGAGGGAGAGGGAGAGGGAGGGAAGGGGCAAGCACACTGATGGGCTGTCAGAAAAGAGAGTCTCTGCTAAGAATGTCCCTTTGGGCACTGTTTTGAGTTGCCCGAGAAAGCTGTCTCTGAGAGTGCAGCATGGCTGCTGGGGAGGGTGATGCAGGAAGGGAAAGACAGCACTGGGGAGAAAGGGGACAGTCACTGGCTCTGCACTCTACAGTCTGGATCCTGGGCCAGGGTGGAACTGCCTGCCACAAACCTTTCTGTCTCTGCCCTTTGGTACTTTGAGGCACTCTGCATCACCCCAATACCCGCATGTCCTGGGACCTTCATGTGGCATCTTGCTGCTCCTGGGAGTTGATCCTGCACCCCCTCTGTGGTGACATGCTCCAAAGCAGAGCGTCACTTTCTTTCCCCATCAGCACAGGCTCCCTGCCAGCCCAGCTCCCTTGGTGGAGAGCCCTGGGGGCTCCCTGCCAACCAGGGGCGTGGGGGTGGGGACGTTGGAAAGGTTTTATCTCTGGGAAGGGACTGTCTCCACTGGGTTTTATTAGAGAGACTCATTGGTCCCTGGGAAAGTGGAAGAGGAAGATCAGATGACCTGCCAGCATTTTGTTTTCTCTTGGCGAGGGCTGAGCAATCTGATGGCATGTCCTGAGATCAGGGTCCTGGGCTGGTTCCCAGGGTGAGGCTTTCCCAGCAGGACCATGGCACCAGCTGATGCTGCTGCAGCTACTATGGTGTTTGGGTGGCTGTGTTCTGTGCCTGCCATCAAAACAGCACTTGGTCCTGGAGCTGGAAGAAAGCCCCGGGCTCATCATTCCTACCCTCACTGTGCAGGTGGGGCGTTGGGCCTGGAAGGGTGGGCCATCGATCCGAAGTCCCTCCACCAACCAGTCATGAGGTCAGGACTAGACCCCTGACTCTCCCCATAACATGCCCGTGGCCACTCCCTCACTGTCACCTTCAATGACTGCAATGAAGGCAAAGCAACAGCAGGCATGACCACCACAGCTCTCAGATTCATGGCTAGCAGCAGGTCCGACCATGTGGGAAAGGGTCCGATGCTGCCATCACGTTCAAGGCTGAAGACAGAGGCCATGGGGAGGTGATGAGAGAGGCCTACAGCAGAGACACTCTTGCTGCACCCTCTCCTCTACACCCCCTCAGCCCCGATGCTGCAGGCCACACCCAAGACCTGTCTTGATCCCAGAGGAGGCCTGAAGAATGCTGCTCTCCCCCTGGCTTGTTGCCGGGGGCCCCAAATCCCAGTGCTGTGCTGGAGCTAGCTTGTACCAGTCAATGAGAGCCAACTATTTTTAATATTAAATGTTCTGGAATTCTGGCAGTCCATTGTAAATATAGGCATTATTAACAATTCTATGAACTTATAATTAAATATGTTGTGACTAGTGACTCGGTATGGTGGCTTATGTCTGTAATCCCAATGCTTTGGAAGGCCAAGGTGGGAGGACTGCTTGAGGCCAGAAGTTTGAGATTATAGTAAGATACATAGTAAGACCCCATCTCTAAAAATTATTTAAAAATTAGCAGGACATAGTGGGTACATCTGTAGTCCCAGCTACTGGGGAGGCTGAGGCAGGAGGATCGCTTGAGCCCAGGAGTTAGGGGTTACAGGGAGCTATGATCACGCCACTGTACTCTAGCCTGGGTGACAGAGTGAGACCCTGTCACTTAAAAAAAAATCATTTTCTAATTATTGTTACTATGTTTTGCTATTATCTATGCTTTGGGCATTATTTGCATCTATTATATCAATACAATGGAAAGAGTTTATATATAATGGTGGCTATTGAGCATCTCTTCCCAAACCCGCATTCTATGATGTCACATTTGTAGCTTGAAATTGGCCACAGTAGGAATATTTACACCATGGAAATTGGCTAACACTACATATCAGAGCTTGCATTATTGCTCTGTTGATTTTCTAGACTTAAGAAAGTAATGAAAAATGTTAATAATACAGATTCAACTTAAACCTGCTTCATGTCAGGAGCCATAAATGGCTCCTGGGCAGCAGTCTGGGTCTTATCAGGAAACAGAAATCACAAAATAGGTTAAGTAAGAGAAGTTTAACATAGAATTATTAACTATAATAAAAGAATAACTGTATGATAATGAGACTGTATGTGGTATCCTAGGGCTGAGGGAGCTACCCAAGTTAGGACAAACTTGTTAGGGGTTCAGATGTTGTTGGAGAAGGTGTGGTTTAGCACTGGATGGCAGAGACATTTAGCCAGACCAGAGCTTGTCTGGAGTTGGCAGGTACACAATAGTGTACACTCCAGAATGCAGGCCAGGGGCAGATGGGAATGGTGGGGATGGGAATGCCCATGGGCAGAAGGCCTTCAGAGTGCTGGGGTCTCAGAGCGCTGGGGTCACATGGGGGTGGGGAGGTTACAGAGGAAGCTGTCACTTGTGTGGCCCTCCGGCCTTGGACAGGCTGCATGGTGGGTGTGGGGCAGGGCTAAAATCTCTCATTCTTTGCCCTAAGACATATATTGAAGGGAGCGTTCAAAGCTGACAACTCAAAGTAAGTGGCTAAGGCAAAGATCTCAATCAATGGGAGTTTATTAAGTAAAAGTTTGAGGATGCACCTGGGAAATTATTTGTGTGTGATACATGTTCTTTATATTAGTAAACTTCTCTCTCTATATATGTATATATGTATGCATATATACTTACACACATATATACACATTTTTCCCCTAGAGAGCCAGTTTTTGAGCATTTATCAGCCCACCACTGCTTAATACTTATTTCCAGTAGGGAGGTAGTGGGGAGCCTCAGGCCTCTGAAATGGTGGAGGACTTTGCACCCCAGGGCAGACTTTTAGCCCCTAGTCCTATAATGAGTGTGGGTCAGAAATCTGGGCATGACTTTGCTTGCTGCTTCTAACTCAAGGACTCTCACCTCTCAAGGCTGCAATCAAGGTGTCGGCCAGGGCTGCAGTCTCATCTGAAGGCTCGACTGGGGGAACACACTTCCAAGCTCACTTCCATGGTGGATGGAAGGCTTCAGGGGTGGTGCAGGTGGGGAGGCCAACTTAAGCTAGGGCACAATGGTATCAGGAGGTCTGGGAGCTGAGGAGGACTGACTAGGGAGCCTGAGGAGTGGCCATGAGTCTGGAAGAGAACGGAAAGAGTACATAGTCCTGGGAGTCCTCAGGAAAAATGCTTCAAACCTGAGCTAGAGGCCAACTGGGTCCCCTGGTGCCAGAGGGTCAAGTGAGATGAGGACTGAGAGTTGACATGGGGAGTGGCAACAGGGTTCTAGTGACCTTGACTAGAGCTATAACTGTGCGGTGGGGGGTGCGGGAAGCTGACCAGTGTGGGCTCAGTTTATCCCAAAGAGGGGACTGGGAGAACAGTACCGATCAGCATTATCAGCCACGCCATAAAGGGGAGCAGAGAAACGGCAGCTGGGGAGGACTGGGTGAGGAGAGGCCTCTGAGCTCCGAGAAGTAGCATCGTGTGCGTGTGATGGAAATGATCCTGCAGAGGGGAATCATTAATGATGCAGGAGAGAGAGGGAAGAGTTGCTGGGCATGTCCCCGGGCAGGCAGAGGCCACGGGTCTGTCACGTGGGCAGAGAGCTGGCTTTAGGTGGGAGGAATGGATGGAAAGAGGGTGGGCACGGGGATGGGTGGCTGTAGGGGGGTGACCTGCAGCAGCGCTTTTCGACAGTGTCTGCCCCTTACCTGAAAGGGGAGGCCAGGTTGTAATTGTAGCCACCTCCCAGTGAGGCAAAGAGGAGGAAGTGAATTACTCATGGAAAGTGATGCTCAGGGTCCAGAACAGAGAAGGAGCTCAGTAAATCCACGGTCTTCTTTCTTACCTCAAAGTTGCGATTGCATTTTCCAGACCTAATGTACGAACCTGAGCTATGGCAAGTGGACTTCAGGGGCTCATGGGCATGACTGATTGAAAAATCAGAAATACCTAGACCCATAATTTCCAAACAGACAAGACAGGTATTCATACCTAGCATCTGTCATATGTATTATATAATATATACCATTTTCCTTACCAAAGCAGATGATATCCTATCAAAAAGGAAAAAAGTTTAAAATACCCTGTTGAGTCAGCAGCATCTTGCTACCTGCTCTGTCCTTGTGGTCTTTCTATTTGAAATAATCATTATTAATGTCTACCGCCTGCTTACCTTCTTTCCCCTATCCTGGATTGCAGAAACGATGTTCCTAACAAATGTTCTACATTTCATCTGCTGGGGGATTGTATTTTTGAAATGTTAGTTATCCTTTCATTTTTTGATCTTGTAGATACATACAAATTTAGAAACTCTGAAAGAACACCTCAATTTATATTCTGTGACTATGTGGGTGAGAGAATAAGAGGCTGTTCGGTATATATTATATTTTTAGGTTTTTAAGTTCCCCTTCTTTTTTTGCAAATGTGATGGAATGTAACATTTACCAGCAACTGAGAATTCCTGAGGCAGCAGCAACAGCGGCAAGAGATACGCTAAGCCAGAGATTGTTCCGGGGCCGGCAAGGTCAACCCTTGACTCTGCCTTCTCAGAATAAACCCTTCAGAGAATCGTCGAAGTCCGTGGTCCTCCCTTCCCAGAAAATTCAGTCTGAGGATTGTTCAGGGCGCCTGTGGCCTAGCCCTTATGTGCTCCTTTGGGGCGTCCGGGCACCAGTCTGTCTGCCCCACAATCCTGGGAGTCCTGGAAGTCGCGACCCTGCCTTATTTTCCCGTCTGTACCTGGAGCCCAGTGCCTTCTTGTCATAGAATAGGTGTGGTGGGCGTTGGTCACTAGAGATGCCATCATCTTTTCATACGTGTGCCAGACACTGTCACAGCCGCACACTTAGTGCAGCCTGCCTTCCAAACCAACTCCTCTCCCCGCCTGGCTTGGCGCCTGCCTGTCACACAGCGCGTGAGTTCGTGCCTCAGAATGGGCCCCGGGAAGCGTCAGGCAGGGCCAGCATCCGTGTGGAGCATGCCAGGGGCATCGGGGCAGGGGAAGTTGTCCCAGGGGTGTGTGGCAGTGGGGGTGCCCCACCTGGCGTAGCGGAGGCAGGGTGGCCTTGAGGTCAGCAAAGCTAGCTCTGTGCTTCTGCGGGTCCAGAGGCCCAGCCCAGAGGCGAGTCCTTCAGTCCCCCGACAGGGCGGTGAGATTTCTCAAACTAATCAATACATCCCACCCCACTGAAACCAAATTGAGCGGGTTCTGTTGGCTCCAACCAGGCCCCTGCCCAGTAGTGCAGGTATCCATAGAGCAGAAGAATAGGCTCTACATGGGCAGATCCAGGCTTGTAGGGCTCAAAATGTATACAATTGGAAGGCCCTATTAAGAAAAAGAATCCAGGCCGGTCGCAGTGGCGCACACCTGTAATCCCAGCACTTTGGGAGGCTGACATGGGAGAATCGTTTGTGGTCAAGAGTTGGAGGCTGCAGTGAACTATGATGACACACTCTAGCCTGCATGACAGAGTGAGACTCTGTCTGAAAAAAAAAAAAAAGAAAAGAAAAAGAAAAGAAAATCATGCAAACAAAAACAAAACTACATACAAAGGTGAATATTCATAAGAAAGAAATGACAAAAAATTATAAATTTTAAACCTCAAGCATCACAATATCCTAAAAAATAACATAATTTTAAAAATTAATTTTCTACCCTAATGTATTTCTCGGATATGTCTTTTCAATGTTTTTTGACCATAATTGTGCAATGGCATTTTCTATAGAGAAAATCGAAAGATAACTGAAGCTTTCCTTTAACACTGCTGATCGACATTTAATGTTGACATTGATAGTTTAGAAAAGTTGCTTGTAGCTTCACATCTTATCATTAATGAAATGTCATGTAAAGTTTTGGATTATTTCAAATTTAGGGAAATCTTTTTCAAGTTTTTGTCACGTGCGAGCTATGAGATTTCCAGACATTTCAAGTTTTCTTGTGCAATGGCCAATCTGAAATACTCTTTGAATTGATGACATTTGTTATCCAGTTGGTTATCAATATTTTCTTGTCACATTGCTAGGCAAGTCAACGAAGTGGGTAGTAAACAAATGTTTGAAAGTCATGTCTATACCAGATAACTTCCAATAATTTAAATGTAGATGGAAGTGACTATGAACTACATAAACATATCCCACTAAGCACAAATTAAAATATCCCCAGCTCCCTTAGTCTTAACAGATCCCTGAAATGTCCACAGCCACTCCAAAATCACTTAATAGGAGGGGGCAGAAAATCAGAATGGAAACAGAGAGTAGTCATAACCAATTACAATTAAAATCCCTTATTCTTGCAAATTTTATAAAATGTGCAACCATGTAAGCACTGCTAGGCTCCTTCTTAGGGACTCAGAAGGGCCCGTGACAGAGAGGGTTCTGAAACACGTGGTGCCTGGCATTACTCTGATTTTACCTCTGCCTCCAAAATAATAATTATGATGATAATACAAGTAATACTAAATAAAGCAACTTGGTCTCAGATTTATGTAAGGACCAAACCAAACAAAGTTGATTAGTATCCCTAAATCCTCAGTAAATCGTCTTATGTTTTCATGGGCATCACATCATCGTGCTACATCCTAACTCTACGATAGAATTAGAATAGTTTCTGTCCTGCAAATTCTCCCCGGAAGCAAAGCAGTATAATGTGGTCTTGGAGATTTGTAAAATATTCAAAGAGCAGCCTCTTTGTTCTGTAAAAAAATAAAAATCAACTTAGGTGCCCAATCCTGGGTAAATGAAGAAAAATTCACACCTATAAATGCAAATTGTCCAGGAAGATGCCATAGACATGCTACCCTTTTTCCTCTCACTAAGTTCAATGAAACACATGGGGCATTATAAATAAAAGCAACATAAGAAGCCTTTGAAAGGTCGAGAGAAGAAGACAACTGGCCAGGGGCCTCAGGACCCAGGGAGTGACTTTGATGTGTTCCCTCTTTTTGTATCACATATCCCAGACTTGGAGTTTGAAGAAATAGCCAACCTAGAAACACCACTGGGTACATACCAAAAAAAAAAGAAGCCCCAGCAAAAGCTTGCTCCCTTTAGTCCAAGGACCAGAAAAGGGAGAGCCTAGGAAGGCAGAATACTTTTAGTCAGTAACTGCTGTACTCCAGCAAAACGCTTCAGAAAAACTGTGGCACAGCCCACCCATACCGAGTGGGCAGGCCTGACTTCTGCCTTCTCCAGGCCATGTAGCAAGGTGCTCCCGCTCCCCGGATGCAGCGGTGTCAGAGCAGGGTGAGTAGGGAGCTAGGACTTGCATCTGTGCCAGGCAGTTATGAGACAGTCCCTCCCACCTGTGGCGTCAGTGAGCCAAGTGGAGAGCAGTAGCGAAGCTCTCCTGCCCCTGCCCACTAGGGCTAGTCGGGAGCTGAAACTTCCACCACTGCCCGGCAGTAATAAGGAGTCCTTCCCCTGCCCATAGATGTCACTGCATTCTACACATTTTGATAAATTGTGTTTTTATTTTAATTTAACTCCAAATATTTTTAAATTCCTCTTGAGACTTCTTCTTTGATCCATGTATTATTTAGAAGTGTGTTGTTTAATCTCCAAATATTTTGGGATTTTCTCCAATCTTCACAGTGACACGCTGGTGAGACTCCTAGAGGTAAAACTCATGAAAGTGTGGGGGTCCATGAAGACTGGGCCACCAAGAGTTTGTCTCTCCAAACAATAAAATAAACAAAAACACCAAACGACCTGAAAATCAACAACTCTGATTGGATCCGTTAGAGAACTGAGGTCACAGGGCAAACCACGATTTTGCAAACTGGAGTGAGAGCTGAATACATAATTTATAGCTGAGATCATCTTACGACCCCTGCTGGAACCTGGTAGGAAAACTTATCGGGTAACTGACTGACTGAGACTGAAAACAGACTAGTTGGAGAGACAAACTCCTGGGTGCCCAGTCTTCATGGACCACCACACTTTCATGAGTTTTACCTTTAAGTTTTTGTTTATTTTATTGTTTGCTGTGAGGGTGGGAATAACATCTTCCAGGCTCTTTACATGTTGAACTGGAAACCAAAAGTCAAGAAATTGAAATTTTTTTTTTCCGGCTTCCACAATTTTAATATTGAGACACAAATGTGATTTTAAAAAATGTATCAGTTAGCATGTCTTAAGCGGTGACATGAATACTCCGCCCACCCCCAATCACTGGTGGAGGGACTCATGATTCATTCCTTGTTGCTGGGCCATTGCCATCCAGACACAGTTGGAGTTCTGCTAGCAAGGAATAATAGAGAAGGGGTGTGGAGTGGACAAGCAACAGGGCATTCCCACAGTGGAAACTTGGCCCTTTACCCTCGGGAGCCTTCTGGGTGAAGGGCCCTGGTTGCGGTCTTCCCTCTGCTCTACCGCAGAGACTGTCTGTGTGTGAACGCATTGCTGGGTCTATTGGGCAGCCTTTACCCCGATCCCTGTTCCATCCAACCAAAGGAGAATGGTTCCATGAAAAGAGAATGGGAGCTCTTCCCGTACACGACCTGAGGTGATCTGTGAAAATGGTTGGCTATTCACTTGACCCCCAAACACTCCAGAAAATCATGCAAATCAAGAGGCTTAAATCTTCATGTTCACTTTAAGAGCACCTGTGAAACTGCCAGGCCATCAAGCGTATGCATATCTGAAAAGCCACTGAGGATTTGAAAGGTATCACTTTGCTTAAGCAATGCATGTGATTCCAGTGTTACACGGTGGAGTCGGAAGGTGTGCTCAGGCCAACAGTGGGACTAGACACAGAGTCAGTGGCCCCCAAGAGTGCTAGAATTTTTGCTACACGTGCTTAAAAATGCAGAGAGTAATGCTGAAGGGTTTAGATGTAGATTCTCTGGTCACTGAGCGCATCCAGGCTGACAGAGCATCCAAGACACACGCTGCACTTACAGAGTTCATGGTCACGTTAGCCCATACATGACCTCCCCTGTTACATGAGATGATCCACACTGAAAATAAACAAATTGTTCCTAAACCAGAAGGTTGCACAGAAGAAAAAGATATCTCAGAGGAATCTGAAGAAACAAAAACTTACGATGTGGGAATAAGTTCAGCACAAAATAAATGCAAATAAAAGTTCAAAAAAGAGAGAGGTGAGGGGACATCCTTCACAAGAATCTGGCTTAGATATTTGCATCACAACCTGCATCTCTAAACCAGAGACACAGAAGTTCTCTGGCTTCATCAGAACTTTTCTGCAGCAACGCCGGACCTGCCGAGGTGGCCTGAGGACTGTGACAGATGAGCTCCGACAAGATTAGCAGAAATAAGGAAGAGAGGAGCCGATTGTTGGCAAACACAGCTCATCTCTCTATCTCAAGCAAGATCTTTGAGACATTCTTCATCTGTTCCCCGGGGAACTGGAAAATGACCAGATCCGCCTGCATGCGTGTGGTTTAATATAAGTGCCCGTTAAATTTCTCCTGCAATTTAGGGGACCCCATCTGGTTGGTTGTCTTGGTCAGCTTTAGGATATTGGTTTGAAAAAGGGTCATAAATTGTATTTTCAATTTTGTTTCTGTGGCTTTTATACTTTAATATGCCCCTGCAGACTTGCTGAGCGTGATGTTCAGGTGAAGGAGAGAAATAGGTACCAGAGAAGCGGGATCCACCCCATGAAAGGGATTTTGGCCTCAGAAAGAGTTCCTCCCTCCTTTGTGGGGGTCAGGACAAGTTGGGACTTAAATTAGTGCGGGGAGTTGGGTTGACGGTGCCTATGTTTGGTCGGGACAGCTCCGGTTAGGAGACTACCTCTCCTTCCTTCTTTCAGTTGGGACTTACCCAACCCTCTGGCAAGAGGGCTTGACATGTGACTCTGATCCAGCCAATCAGAGAACTCCACCCCTTTGGATGGGGCGGGACAACGGAAGCTGGGCCAATCATAGCCTTCATTGGAGCCGCCAGGCAACAGGCTGCCCATCCCCTGGGTCCAACTATGCCTGAAGCCAGAGTCTTCCCTGGAAGTCCCCATTACACAAGCCACTAAGTCCCCTAGTTGTCCCTTCTTTAAACTTATAAGCAATTTTGAGTTGAAATTCTGTCACTAGCAACTGAAAGAGTCATAATAATAGGTACTAAATCTTTTGAATACTAAATCTGGGATGTGCGTTAGGAGTTCCCTAGGACACCAACACTGGCCCTGACTCCCAGTTCTTCCTCCGAAAAGTGGCACCGCCACAGTGCTGGAAAGGGCGTGGCAGCACACCCGCCAGGACCATGCAGGGGCAATCTTCCTGCGCAGCCTCAGTTTTCTCTCCTATGAAAGGAGTTAACTACCTTACAGAAAGAAATATTCCAGGGGACCCGAGGCTCTGAAGGACGTGTGAGGAAAAGTTGGACTGGGTTTGGAGGTGTCTCAGGCAATGCTGGCGGGGAGAGGGTGGACCGGTGGATGGTGCAGATGTACATAGGAGGCAGCTCTGGAGAGAGGACTGTGAAACAATGTTCTGGATGCAGTTCCAGGATGTGTGGACCCTTCCTCCTGCCCCTTGGACTTCGGGGAGACAGCACTCCCATCCAAGAAGGCTGACTTGCATGGGGGTTTGGGGAGACCTCAGGCTTGTTTAGACCACAGAGTAGAAAGAGACTTAGGAGAAAAGATTAAGGACAGAAGGAAAGATATTAGGTATTTATCATAGAATAGAACGTGTTCAAGCGAGGGAGGAAGGGTTCGTGGAAGGACCTGGATAGGGGCTGGGCCCCCCGAGGATGCAGCTAGAGGCTGGAGCAGGAGAGTGAAGGCAAGAGGCTTCATCTGGCCCTGGGACGATCCTTATCCTTCCCTCGTCATTGCTGGATTAAAAGTTAGCTCAGCAGCTGGGAATAACCCCAACCATCCATAAGTCAAATGAATGAGCCCTCAAATAAAATGAAATCCAAGTGGTTTCACTTGCTATGCTCCTATGATTAATTATAAATTATTAAATTGGTCTATCATTTTCCATTTGTCCTTAATTTTTTTTTTCCTTATGAATTTGCGTTGGCTGATTTCTTTTTTAAACAGTCTTTAGCAGGACAAAATGTGGGAGAAAGAAATGGTATCAGACAGAGTTCCTTTCCCTTCCCTCTTTTCTTCATCTGCTGCTCTGGCACAGGTGGGGGTGGGCTCGGGAGGCAGAGAGCAGGACACAGCTGGACTGTGGGGCTCCCTGCCTTTGCGGAGGGGTGGCAAGGGCTGTGGGGGGGGGCTAAGAGGGAGGAAGACCAGGCTGTTGGGGGAGGCTGCTGGAAGGGCCTGGGCCCCACTGTCCTAACCAAGCCCTGTCATCCACCCATCCATGGCCAATGCCAGCCTTCCTCCTGACTGGGAAGGCTCAGCACAGAGCAGACCCGCTCCCTGCCCTCCAAGGCCCAGGCTGACCTGGGGGAGCAGCAAGGCTGGCCCTGCGGCCCCCTCATTTTCTGAGGCCATCTCTTCCTGGTTGCTCGCCCTTTCCTGCTGCCTTCCAGACACACCGCCCATTTTAATTTTTGCCAGTCGGATTGGTCTGTCAGTGTTTCACTTACATTTTGATGTTGAGCATCTTGATGCTCATTTATAAGCAATTGGAGTTCTTTGGCCGGCTTATATCCTTTGTCTGTTTTCTAATAAGTTGTTTCTTCTTTGGCCAATACGCAGAGCCTCTTTATATATTATGCATGTTAATCCTTTGTATACTACATATGGCTAGTACTTTCTCTCAGCCTGTCCCTTGTCTTTTTTTTTAATAGACTGTTTTTTTTAGAGCAGTTTTAATTTCACAGTAAAATTGAGTAGAAAGTACAGAGATTGATACATGCCCCTCCCCCACGGGACCAGCCTCCCCCACTGTCAGCATCCCCGACCAGAGCAGAACATATGTTACAACTGACGAACCTTCAGTGACACATCATTGTCACCCAGAGCCCATCGTTTGCATCAGGGTTCACTCTTGGTGGTGTACATTCTATGGTTTGGTCGAATATGTAATGATGACATGTGTCCACCATTGTAGCATCATACAGAATGGTTTCATCGTCCTAAAAATCCTCCGTGCTCTGCCTATTCATCCCTCCCTCTTCCCACCCCCTGGCAACTACTGATATTTTTACCTTATTTCATTTTTGTTAGTGGCAGCTTTTAGAGGAGTAGTAAACATTTAAAATTTTCATGTAATTAAATCTCTGCATCTTTTCCTTTTATGAATCCTGGGCTCTGATTCTTGGTTAGGAAGACCTTCTCAATCCCACGATTATAAAAATATTCTTCTATATTTTCCTCTGATTCTTTCTTGGCTTTGATATATACATTTAGATATTTACTCTATCTGGAATTTACTTTTGGGTGTGGTGTGTGAAGTACCAGTCTAAGTTATTTCTTTTCCTCCAAAACATCCAAACAATATTTATTGATGAGTCCAATTTTTCACTGTTATTATTCTATATTAAAAATCTATTAACATAATTTACAAGCATATTAAGGGGAAATATATTCATTTTGATACATTTCTTAAGTTTAAAAACCTGACACCCAGCCTGATCAAAATCCTCAATAAACTAATAATAGAAGGAATCTTTCTCGACCTAAAGAAACAAGCTACAGTAACAATATTGGCTCCATTTTACCAATGGTTACCATGTATCAATTGTAACACATGTCCCACACTAATGCAAGATGTTAAAATTAGAGGGAATTAGCCAGGCATGGGCTTGTGGGAACTTGGTACTGTTTGCTTAATTTTTTCTGTAAAACTAAAACTTCTCATAAATAAATTCTTAAAAGCCACAGGAAACATATTTACTGGTGAAACTTTTTAAGCATTCCCATTAGAATCAGAATGAGATTTTTAAATGATATTATATAAATATCTATATTATTTCTTGTTCTAGCAATTGTAGTTCACGTCTCTTGATTCTTTGTGAAATGAGGACATTGTTGCCACCACTCATTCCCATTTGTTTCTCAACTTCTGTCAACATACCTGTATAGTGGTTTTTTTGGGGGGGGTGTTTTGAGACAGGGTCTCACTCTATCACCCAGGCTGGAGTGCAGTAGTGTCATCATAGCTCACTGCAGCCTCCAACTTCCGGGCTCAAGCGATCCTCCTGCCTCAGCCTCCCAAGTAGCTGGGACTACAGGCACGCGCCACCATGCCTGGCTAATTTTTCTATTTTTTGTAGAGATGGGGTCTTGCCCCTGCTCAGGCTGGTCTTGAACCCTTGACCTAAGCAATCCTCCTACCTCAGCCTCCCAGAATGCTAGGATTACAGGCTTGAGCCCCCTCCACGCTCAGCCCTTATATTGTTAAGATTGATAGTTTATCATTAACTTTATTTGTAGATTGATTCTCAAAGGTGAAAACCAATAGACAAGCAAAAAAATCAAGGTAACATGATTTTGACTATGTAAATTTCAGTCACTGCTGAGCCAAGTCACGTGCTAGAATTACACATCCTTCTGTGTGGTTCTACTGCCAGTATCTTTGAGTCACTAAAAGAAAAAGTTTCAAATTGAATGTGTTTCATACTGTCCATTGCTCAAAATCATGACACATTTTGGTTTGTGTCATGTCTGGATCACTTGTCACTTCAGTTTGTATTTCTGTTGTAGAGAAGAAACTTTCACCCTATCCAACAAATGCCTACTGTTTCCTGTTTCACATGATTCTACATTGCTTAGGATCCATTTCCTTCTAATTCTTGAATCTCACTCAAATCCTCTATACCAGTTTGGACCGGCTGCTTCATATACAGACTGATGGTGACTCCACCTCCTTTTGTTTTGCATAGAGTACCTCGAAGTCTTTTCATTTCCTTTTTATGTGCTATGTCTTTGTCAAAACTTCATATCCTTCCAGTGTCTTGAGCATGCTGTATTCTGGAGCCCATGTTGTCATGGGTTCTCCCCTCCAGAGTCTTCTGACCCCCTTCCCCAGTATAAAATGGGTACTACCCAGGCTTGTCGCTCAGACGTAGTCCTGGGACTTCTGAGTTTGAAGCCGTTGTTTTCTGGAGTCTTCCTGTTCCCTGTTCTTTGTTCATTCCTTTACTTTGCTGTAGTATTCTCTTTAGTTACTTGAATGCATGGGCAGTTAACTCTTTGAAATCACAAGGATCTAAAAATTTCTTTAGTGTGTCCTCACACTGGATGGCCACTTTGGCTGGACTGTTAGATTGCAGCCATTTTCCTTTGGTCTTCGAAGGCCCTGCGCCGTAGTATTCCAGCGTCCGTCGATGCTGTGAGTCTACTGCTTGTCTGATTCTCAATCCTTTGAGGACCAGCTGTCTTTTTCCCCTCTGGTTGATTTTTAGAATTTTCTTTCCTTTAGATTTATCCTGGCTATTCTGAAAATTCATCACGTGTGTTTAGATGTAGATCTCTGTATCATTCAGGATGCTTTCAGCTGCAAGTAATAGAGCACCCAACTCACAGAAACTTAAATAACAAGGAGGTTTATTGGCTCATATAATAAGAAGTGCCAAAGCCTTGCAGCCCCAGGGTTGCCTCAGCCTTGCCATCAAGCCTCACCGCCTCCCATCTTCTTTCTCTGCTGACCTGACGTGTCACCCAGCTGCAGAGGACTGCGATGACTTCAGGCAACACATTCTTGCCTTGCAATGTCCAGAGCAGAAGAGGAAACTGTCTTTTCCTCATGTCTTATTTTAAGAACTAAGAAATCCATCACAGACTCCCTCCTGGGAGACTTTTCTAATAGCTCATCACTTAGAATTGGGTCACATGCCTCTTCCTATGCTTGTGACTAGAATTGCCATGATTGAATCAGACCAATGCAGATCCAGGCACTGGGGATGGAGCTGCACAGGGAACATGAAGACCTAAAACAATCAGGTTCTGTTACAGGGAAGGAGGGAGGAATAGCTGTTGAGTGTAGGCCATTTCTAGTTTTTTAATTTTTTTCAATTTTTATTTCATGCTTTCAAATATAAACAGCCAAAATCCTGACACCAATCATCTCAAAACTATGCACAACAATTAAAAATGTTTACAAGTATTTCCCTTTAGTTTTGCTTCTTTCGATACTATTGTGATCAACAGGCATGGTTTTCTTGGGGGTGAGGATATAGAGAGGGACAGACAGACAGACAGATAACAGAGAGCCAGAACCAATTCATTATTCAGTATATCACTATTAGTTCTTCCAACCCACCGTACTCTTAATAGGAAAAAGAGTATGGCATTTGCCCAATGGGTAAAGATTTCTGTTTCCCACCTATGCAGAAAATAAATTTCTGTTTCATATCCGCAAATCTTAGCTGTCCATGATCAAATCTTAGCACCCCAAGTCTCATTGCTAGATTTTCCTGTTCGTATTCTAAAAGTTAGACCACTGGGGCATTTGGAGGAAGAGTGCTGAAAATTGAACTATCCAAGTTGAGATCAACCCCCATGCAATGCCTCTGTGACATCTGATGCCACTAAAAGGAAAAATTCCAGTTGTGCATGCAACCTTAAGGGTCAGAGGTATGCTTTTTCTTTTTGTTACATGTGGTTAAACTGCTTTAGTCTGAAATTTTTGGTAGATTCTTCAAGAGGAAAAAAAATGCCCTTAGGTCTTTTAATTTAATTTTGCTAAACTGAGCTTCAAAGATATATGTGGTAATAACCACTCATGTAAAATTGAGGCACACAGTAGTCTATTCCAATCTGAATAATTGTCTTCTTTAATTCTAGGAAATTTTCTTGTATTGTTTTTTAAAAAGTACTGTACATGATCTTGATTAAAGAAAGGTTGAGAGAAAGTATGAGAGAGAATGTAAGAACCTTAGATTCTTCTAATAGAGATTATGTATTCTTTTATATGTCCAATCAAATTTCTAATAAAGTCATACATGTATTTTTAAAAATAAAATTTATTTCAAAATAAATAGGCTAATAATGAAAATAGTATTTTCCTGCCTCATCCATGAAATTTCCCATTTTTGCTCCTCTGAGATAAATGCTTTTAACTATTTTAGCTGTGTTTTTTTTTCCTGGCTTTTATATCCATATGTCTATATGCTATTAATATATTAGATTGTATTGCTATTTCTTGAGTTTTCAATTTTAGATATCGTTGACTGATAATTCCTTTCCACTCCTTGTCCACAAACACACATGTACTTACTTTTCTGCCAATATTGTTACATCGATTTTTACTTATGTACATAGTTGTGTTTACATTACAACCGAGTGTACAATTATTATTAACAGCTAAGTCATATAAAGTACTATGGTTTTTCTTGTTCAGCTTTTTGTATTTTCTAGACTTAAAAATTTTGTCATATTTCCATTTGTTCAATTTTCTATGTACTAAACACTAACTTATCACCAAACTGGTTATATGCTAAAATTCTTTTGACTATGTTCAAACCCATCAACATCAACTTTATTTTTGAATTGGAGACATTTTTCTCAGAGTCTTCTGTCTCCTGTTCCAATCTTGAGTTGCTGTTTCCCAAGACTGCCACATGGTTGCTGTCCTAGCGTGTTCATGTCACCCAGGGCATTCCGTCTTTCTTTGTCTTATGTTCAAGCCCCTGGTCTCTGAATATCCAGAATTCTACTTTTTCAGTTTACATATTTATTTTTAATTGAAATATATCATAAATTTCATCCTTTCAAAGTGTATAATTCAGTGGTTTTATTATATTCACAGAGTTGTGCTACTATATAATTCCAGAACATAATCGTTATCCCAAAAAGAAACCCTGCATCTATTGGCAGTCACTCCCCATTTCTGCCTCCCCCCTGACCCTGGAAACCACTAGTATAATCTCTATTATACTTTTTGTCTCTAAGAATTTGCTTATTTGGGACATTTCAAATAAATACAACCATACAATATGTGGCCTTTTGTGTCTGGCTTCATTCACTTACTAATAGTATAATGTTTTCAAGGTTCATTCATGTTTTCTGCATGTTAGTACTTCACCCCTTTTATGGCTGAATAATAGTCCATCATATCGCTATATCACATTTTGTTTACCCATTTATCAGCTGATGATATTTGGATGTTGGATTGTTTCTACTTTTTGGCAACTATGAATAATAGTGTTATAAAATTTATATGCAAGTTTTTATGTGGACCCATGTGTTCAGTTCTCTGGGGTTTATACTACTTACTAATTTTGATGAGGCATATCCTCCAATTGCTTCCTGAGAAAGGGACATGAATATTTGCAAATGTCTTTATTATACCCTTACTTTTGGTTGATAGTTTGAGCATAGACTTATCAGATGGAAATTTTTCCCTGAGAATTTTGAAGGCATTTTCTCCACTGCCTTCTAGCTTTCAGGGTGGCCACTTAACAGTCCAATGCCATTTTAACTCCAGATTCTTTTTTATAACCATTTTTTCCATTTCTGAAATTTTATAGAGACTTCTCTTTTTCTTCTAGTATTCTGAAATTTTATAGTGATATTGGTAGTGTAGGATTTTTTTCAGTCATTATAGTGAAATTTTAGTGAACCCTTTTAATCTGGAAACTCATCTTTTAAGTCTGAGAAATTTTCTTGTACTATATCTTTGGAAATTTCTTTCTCTCTTTCTCCTTTGTTCTTGCTTCTTGACAATTAAATTGTGGAGGTTTTAGATTTCCTGGACTGATGCTCTATATCCATTAGCCGTTGCTGTATAACACACTACCCCTAAATTTAGTGGCTTAAAACAATAACCATTTATTTAGCTGATAATTCTTCGGGTTAGCAGTTTGGTTTAGGCTGAGCTGAACAGCCTTTCTAAGTCTTAGCTAAGCTCATTCCTGCATCAGTGTTCAGCTGCCAGGCTTGCTGGTAGTGGGCTGGTATAAAATGGTCTCAGCGAGGGATGCTCATCTCCTTTCAAATTATCTCTTGCCTTCCAGCAGGCTAGTCTGGGTCTGTTCACATGACATCTGGCTAGGATTCCAAAATAGCAAGCAGGAATGTACAAGGTCTCCAGGCCTTGGCTCAGAACTTATACATCACTTCTACTAATTCTATTGGCTAAATCAACTAACAAGTTCAGCCCAGACTCAAGGGGAGGGGAAATAGACTCCACTGCTTGTTGGCAGGAGCCGCAAAGTCACGACACAAAGGGCTTGTGCTATAGACTGCATGTTTATGTCCCTCCAAAATTCATATGTTGAAACCCTAATCCTCATTTTGGTAGGATTTGGAGATGGAGATTTTAAAAGGTAATTAGATCATGAGGGTGCTCTTATAAAAAGAGAACTTGCTTTCTCTCTCTCTCTCTCTCTCTTTCTCCCCTCCCCGACTCATCACGTGAGGTTCCAGTGAGAAGATGGCCATCTACAAATCAGGATATGGGCCCTCACCAGACTCTAGATCTGCCAGCACCTTGGCCTTGGACTTCCAGCCTCCCAGACCATGAGAAACAAATGTCTGTTGTTTAAGCCACTCAATCTATGGTACTTTTCGTATAGCAGCCCAAACTGACTAAGACAGCATGGATATAGGGAGGGGTAGAGAACTGTGGCTACTTTTGCAATCAGCTACTTGTTTCAACTTGCTTGTTTTTCTTAATTTTGTGTACCTCTGTCATTTATTGTTCTTGGAATATTCCTCAACTTGATCTTTTAAGACTTCTGTTGAATTTTAAATTTCTACTATATCTGTAGTTTCCGGGAGTAATTTCTTGTTTTTGATAATTTTGTTTAGTTTAGTTTTGTTTTGTTTTACTAGCATTATGATTCTGGCCTGGAATAGATTTTTCCCTTATATCCTTCAGAAGAAACCAACCTGGCTGGCATCGTGATCTTGGATGTCCAGTCTTCAGAATTGTGAGAAAAGAAATTTCTGCTGTTTAAGCCACCCAGTCTGTGGTATTTGGCTATGGCAGCCCAAGCTGACTAATACATTCACCCACCAGTGACCTGAGACACAGAGCACAGGCTGCTCAGTGGGTGTTGGTGAGCTGCAGCTGGGCCCAGTGCACTTACTGTGTTTCTTCCATAGAGGAAAGTGTATTCACTCGAGGCAGCTCCTGTCTGCTGAGCCCTCTTGCCCACCTTCAGCTCTAGTCCTCCCAACCCCACCGTCAGCGAGGAGGTTGATGCAGCAGAGGGGGAGTCCGACACTGAGCAACACTGAGCAACCCAGGAATCGGGAGTGGTCCTTCCACCACTTTGCCCCCATCCTAAGTGTGTCAGCCTCCCCAATCTCTTCCCAAGGCCGCTCTCTGTTTGTACTAAATTCATTCAACAACTGTGTGATTCCAGAGACTTAATTTGCCAGCCAGCCTTTCTGCTCCGTGCACTCTATGCTGCCCTTCCTGTACGTGCTTGCAGGTGCCGAGGTGCATTTCCACCACGACAGCTCCTCCGTGTCTCTTCCCTCCTCTCGTGTAATGCTGTTTCTCAGCCCTTTTTATTCTGCCCTCTGCTCTTCTGTTCTTCATGCAACAAATCCCGTTATTGTGTGCTCCTTCTACCTGGTTGCACCTAGGCCCACCCTGTCCTTAGAAATTGTACTAGTTGTTGCCAGAGATCACTGGGACACTTTTCTGGTAGCCTGCATGGTGGCTTTCCCCTTTGGTGGTTTCCCTCCATGCCCCCGTCTGGACACATAAGCGTGTTCCCAACCTGCAGGCTGGGGGTGACCCGACCCCACAGGGAAGGCACCTCCATCCCCCTGTGGGGAAGAAGTTCCAAAGAGGCAATATGCCCTCCCATTCTCTCATTATTGAAAAATGGCCATAAAATGGAACCAGCATCCATTTAAGAAAGGACATTCAAAACAAAGCTCTCAGTGTCTGCAACCCTGGGTCTTTCTGGCAAAGATAAATAGGTGGTTACGGTTTACAGCAAAGCATGAGATCCAGTGTCCAATTCCGAGAGCTCTCTGACAGGCTGCTGAACTCTGTTACTCCTCAACACACGGCACAGAGCTCACATCTCCCGGACACTGCCATTGTTACTGTTCTCGAGTCTGAAGAGAATTAAGAAAAATCTTTTGTAGCCGCTGTTATCTCAAACACTGACTCATTTCCTGTTTGGTTCATTCCATGAAATACCATCTGTCTCCAGAAGACCCACTGGGTAAGAAGCGGCTATGCTCATTTTTCAGTGATTCGCCCGTGACAAAGATCATTGTTCCTTCCTTCCTTCTCCTCCAGTGAGGGCGTTTGCCTCTCTTCGGAGCAACCTTTCAGAAGCTCGTGTGCAAGGAACGGACCCACTTGCTGAGCTGGCTGCTGGCCTCGTTTATACTCACGCTCCTGGGATGCCTGTGTAGTAAGTGCTTATAATTTTGGCCTCAGCATCCATTTCAAATACAAGTTTGTTTAACTTTTTCATACAAGAAGCAGGGCTTGGTCACCCTTGACACAGTTTCTATTAAACAATACTATACCCCACTGCAATGGCTCCAGTCGGGGGCCAGAGATAAAACCTAGAGGCCTCCCCACTACCTAGCAAGCCGGATGCCCCCTCTCCTGCCGATGCCCTTAAAGGGACCAGTCAGGTGTTTGCCTGCGAACTAGAAGTGACCAGCTCTCAGTCATAGCATGAGCTCCTGAAACTAGTGCCTGCTTGGTTGAAACCCACCAATTTAAGGTCCCCTTGGGAAACCTGTTTGCATAACTCCCTGGATTCAGTAAAGGCGTTGGCCCCAGGCCCCTTCTCTCTCTCTTTGCCTGTACTGCCTGACCTGTGTGTGTGTGTGTGTCCTCCAGACACGCCACGTGCCCCCATGATCTATAAGTACTGAAATCCCTCAAATTTTCACATTGTGGTTGTGTCATTGAAGCCGGCCTGTAACCCAGTGCCTGACGGTGAGGTCACCAGAGGAGACTCATGCAGGTGGATCCCCGCCGTTGCTCTGCTGTCTGGTGACTGCTGGAGACTGTAGCCACCAGCTGAGCGGATGGAGAAACTCAAGAGTTTCGGCCAAAACACCCTGGCAGGTGCGCAGGCGCAGGCTTCTCTTCTGGGTCTGCGCCACTTCTCTCAGCAGAAAATGAAGACTAAGCCTGTGACTTCAGTCTGCCTGTGTCCTTCCCAGCCATTACGAGCATCTCTATTTAGGACAATTGGCACAAACTGTTCCCATGCTTTGTTATATGTATTTTAAAAAGGCCGCGTTGGAGCAGGTGTGTTCAGAAAGCAGCAAAACTTTTCTCAGCAGAAACTTCTGTTGGACACATTAACCCCTGACCTGCGTGGAGGGCTGCGTGGGGACCTGAGGCCCTGCTTCCCCAGGGTGGGACACAGTGGCGATGGGTGGGGGGTGGAACAGGCTGTACATTCGTGCTTTTCCCCTCTGCGCTGTAGCTCCCTGTAGAAAATGAGCAGCGAACAATAATTCAGCCCAATACATCATCAAGCTCCATTCTCCTGACTTCTAATTCTGCCAGCCTGGTCATAAACACAAACGATGTGGTGGGACCCTGTCCTTTTTTCATCCTCTGCTGTTTCTGGCCAAGTCACAAGCTCTGAAATCTTTGCCCGCAGAGAACTGTGCTGTGGTGAAGAGACGAGTATAGGGTCGCGTGTCAGGGTTTCTAGTTCTAATCCTGTTACTGACTCTGTGTGGACTTGAGCAATAGTCCGGGGCCCTGTGTCCTCAGAACTCAGCAATGTGCATGAGAACTTAGAACCAATCACCTAATAAGGATGAGTATTTTTATTTTAAATCTCTTATCAGAAAAATTACAACTATTCAATGTTCCCCACAATTCAATTAACTCATAACATTCAGACATTTCCCATTCTATAAAAATGAAATTTTGAATGTCTTGATGTCTCAATCTTGAGGGTACATACAGTCACAGCTGCCTGAAATGGAGACAACTATTATTTGGGTAAAAGAATTTGATATCTATTTCAAAGTCGTTTTTGTCAAAAAAGCAGACAATTTGGATAATCAGTTTGGATGTTGCATTGATTAAGACTATATTGCTTGCAAGTGACAGACACCCAAGTGACAAACACCACACTACCATCAACAGGAGGAATTTATTATTGACAGCTATGTAAATTAGGGGCTTAGTTGCAGACTACAGAATCTACTCCAGATTGTTTAAGAGAAAGGAATTTATTACAGCATATCACACAGTTTGTGAATTTCTGGGCAGATCAAAGGCCCAAGCTTAGCTCTGATAGCCAGGAATAACTGATTAGACCACAAGACTCTTCTGAAAGCTCCACTACCACTGATGCCCCTGCCTATGGCTTAGGGCTGGGACAATAGACTCTACCTCAGCTGCCCAAGGGAGCCAAACACCTGGTCCATTCTGCTTGCAGAAGGTCTGGTCTCCCTGGGGTGCCCATTTCCCAAGTCTCCTGCAGGTACGTGTGCCAGGTGGGGCATAGGTCACATGTAAAACCCTCACTGCAAGGGACTCTGAGAAATGTGGACTTTAGCTTCTCAACCTCAAGATTCCTGGGCAGGAGTTGGGTGGGTTGTGAGGGTGCCAATCTGCAGGGCCTGCCATGGCAGCATCCTGAGGGACCCCTCCAAGTCCAAGGGCAGCATAGAGCTGGGCCTCAGGAGCAGAGCTGAGCACTGGCCACTGCAGGGAAATGACACCCTCCTCTCTACCTCCTTGTTTTCTCTGCCCCTCTGCCTGCCATCTAGGGGTAACAAAGCCTCCAGCAGCACCAGAGTTTTACATGTTAGAGTCCGCGTCCCAGAGAGGTCTAAGTTCCAGTTCTCACCTCCTCAAGAAAATGATGTGTTGACCCAGCAGGGTAGGTACCCACCCTGATAGGGACAGGGCTACGGTACACCAGATAGCCATCTGTATGGCCACGGCAGAAGCAGGGGCAACTATCTTCAGAACAGGAGAGTAGCAGAGGTTAGAACTGGGGTGTGGAGCATCTGGGCAAATGAAACAATATCAAGAAGGCAAGAATTCTTGTTGAAGCAATTGACACCTTGGCGCCTACTGGCTGTGTCTAGGTCTGTCTCTTTGCTGGATGGGAGCGCGATTTCTTGGACTGTGGCACAATCTCTGTCCTTCCACGCAGTGGCGCTCAGGAGTAAAGGGTGGCGATAGTGAGTTGGTAGGGTGGGGGGAGCTGGCCCAGCCCCGCAGTCATCCTGATGAAAGGCCTTGGGCAGACCACTTCACTCCTGTCTTCCCTGTTTGTGAAACCTCTTCCAGACACTGGCGTCCTCTGTAGGAATGTCCTTCCCACCGCGTCCCGCACCATCAGCACCTGCAGTCACATGGAACTGCTGCCTGGCCTCTAGCTGGCCCTTTAGTAGCCACTGGTAGTCACCTCTTGACCACTCAGCACTCCACCGGGCACTTTCTTCTCTTTCTTCTCCTATGCTTGGTAATTCTAGAAACCTACTGCAAGTTTCATAATCCTGAATTTTAAATAAAATACCCCAGATTATTTATATGCAAGCACCCTTTGGGAAAAGAGCAATGCATGACTCTAATCAAGCACCCAATTAATAGCTCAAGAGAAGAAAGGCTAATAAGAGAACATCCAGCCACTCCAGACGACCTTAGGTCTCCAGACTCAACCCCACTACTGAAAACTTGTTTTTTATTCAGGTGAAATTCACGTAACATAAATTAACCATTTTAAAGCAAACAATTCAGTGGCACTTGGCACATTCACAATTCCGTGCAACCATTACCTCTATCTAACACCAAAAGGTTTTTATCATCCCCAAAGGGAAACCCTTTACCCATTAAGCTGTTGCTCCCACTCCCCTGTCCCCCCAGTCCTGGACAACCACTAATGTGTTTTCTTTTTCTATAGGTTTACCTATTTTGAGCATTTCCTATAAGTGGAAACATACAGTATGTGATTATTTATGTCTGGCTTCTTTCACTTACTATAATGTTTCCAAGATTCATCCATGTTGTAGCATGTATCAGTGTTTCTTTTTTTTTCTGAGACAGAGTTTGACTCTGTCATCCAGGTTAGAGTGCAGCGGTGTCATCCTGGCTCACTGCAACCTCCAACTCCTGGGCTCAAGCGATCCTCCTGCCTCAGCCCCCCCCACCCCCCCACCCCCCGAGTAGCTGGGACTACAGGTACATACCACCATGCCCGGCTGATTTTTCTATTTTTTGTAGAGACGGGGTCTCGCTCTTGCTCAGGCTGGTCTCCAACTCCAGACCTCAGCAATCCTCCCACGTCGGAGTTTTGTTCCTTTTTAAGGCTGAATAATATTCAATTGTAGGAGGAATACTCCAGCCTTTAGGAGAGTAGCAGGCATTATTGTCTCTTGCCCATTTGTACTTTCAGACACTTACCAAATATCTGTTAGGAATGTTTTCACCAGGGACTGGTCATTAATTGCACAGGGTGGGCACATGTGTAACCAGGAAATGCCACGCCCATCTTCCCCCCGGGCAGGCACCCTGATTTCTAAGGGGATCTCTTGGCACCACTTCACTTGGTTAGAGGGACACCTCTCAGCACTCCCCACCACATGATGCCCCACTGCTCCCCTCAAGTCCGCCACCTGACTCCACGCCTCTCAATTCCTCATGCACCCTTTACAATTGGTTGGTTGGTGCCACTGGATAAGAGTTGCAAAACCGGTTTAGACTTGTTAGCAAACCCCCAGAATGGATTTCTGGTATCTAGAAGCTGGGAGTTCTTTTAAAAATGTGGGAGGTACTTCATTCCTGTTGTCCTTGACTTTGGGGCCTTAGCCAAACTCCAAACGCTCCGGGAAACATGTCCGCAATGGCTGAGGTTGTGTGCCCTGGTTTGCTCCCACCTGTTGTGCATCCACAGAAACTCCTGTGACACAGTCATCGATTGTCATGTGGTTTTCCAAAATAGCTGGTTGGTTGCTTGAATTAGACCAGACAACTTTTTTTGGAGGGTTGCAGTGAATAAATAACCACCACAGCGAACCTGAAGTAAATCCTAACCATTTCCTGCCCAGCTTGCCAGACTCTGCTTGGATTAAAGAATTTGTTGTTTGCGATGTCCCTAATGCACCCACGAGAGAGAGAGACCAAAGGTTCACACAGAAAATACTCTCCTAAGAATATTTGTCTTTGGTGGTCACGAGAGTATAATCCCAGAAAAGTCAGCTTTTTTGCGCCATTGTAACATTCAGGGAAGAGGAATATTTTTAAAGCTGAAGACATCTGGTCGCCCGTTCCTCCATGAAAGTGGCTGCAGCTTTTTAATGGGTAGCTGAGCAGAGAGAATCTACCAAAAGTCGGGACTTTGTCACTTAAGATCTGATAGGACCCCCTGCCATCCTGCCGGCACTGATGCCTTCTGTGGTGTAGTCACGAGGCCTGGGTCCCGTGCACAAGCCCAAAGACTGTGTCAGAGCCCGGGAGAAGGCTAAGGACAGGGTGACCCTCAAAGAGGTGTCCACTCCCAACCCAGATGACAGAGTTAGGGGGCGTGAACTGGAGCGAGCAGCTCAAGGAGTAACAGTTCTTCCCAGATGGACACATCAGCAGGAGCATCGACCTTTCTGGAGAAGCCTAGAGGCCTCAAAGTGACTGAGACACACACCAAAGTGCCAGTGGGATTCCCACCGGAGGCTGCTTCAGCCGCACCACCATCCCGTCTGCCTCTGTGCACCAGACACTGTTGAGCTGGAAGTTTCTGTCTTGTTCTTTCCCGGCACGATCGTCTGTCAGGTACATGCAGCGTCCTCGAACACTTTTCATGTTCACCGGCAAACCAGTCCATTTAAAAACACATTGCAAGTACCAATGGGAGCACGTGATGGGCCCAGATCAGATGTCTCCTTGGCCAAGCCCATCTCCTCTCGGCATTTGGGTCCTCCCTGTTGGCACAGGAAGAACAGTGTCATTGCTGGTTGTCCTCAAAATTCCAGCTGTTCCCTCTCAATGAAGACCTGGACTTGTCCAGTCAACACATTTGCTAGTCAACTAGTTATTGGCAACCTCTTGGATGACCAGCAGTTGGAATGTAAGACTGAATTTACTCTTTCAAGCATAAATACTTCCTAGCCAGGAAAGAAACAAAAAAAAAATTCAAAAGGAAAAACCGAAATGCCATGAAAAATCAAACATCGAAACCCATAGGAATTTTAGCCCTGTTCAGTTTCCACTCTTCGGGTTTTTAATCCCAGCGAAAGCATGATCAGGGAGAAAAATTAGCACATTTCCTCCAGGGCTGCAGACAAGGATTTCTCCTTTCCGTTCTCTGCTCTGCTACAATGGGTGTTTTTGGGTTTTTTTTGTCTTTTAAACACCTGTCTTATCACACCCCGCCTCCTTCACTCATAACTTCAGGACAAGGTCCGAGGATCTTTGCAGGGCATTCAAAGCCTCTCACAAGCACATCCCATATACTGATGCAACACGATCACTTGGCCAAGCCCTGCCATAGTCCCCAGCCTCGCCCTGCAGCCCACCCAACCCCCCCCAACTAGATGCCTGTTCAGGAGTTGCCCACAGTGGAGCACCCACAAGACCTCGCCCGTCACGCCACCTCTTGCCCTGGGCCCCACCAGCTCCTCCAGCACCCTGCTTTGGAAGCAGCTGCCTCAGGCTCCCTTGGTCATAGAACTGGGCCCTTTGTTGCCTGAAGCATCTAGTACCTGCTTCTGTGTCACCTGGGTGTCAGCTGAGGCCACCTGTCTTCTGAGGTTCTTAAAAATTGGCAGTTCCCCCATCCCCCATTCTGACAGATATCTGGTGCTGTCCTTAAGATGTCTGGCTATGCCTGAGTTCTTCCAAGGGCCCCGATTTCCTGGTCTGGATCCAATGATTCCTCCTGTCACCTGTGGGGCCTGCGGTGGCCCTCTGCCCCCCGCGGCCTAGCAGTGCAATGCAGCCTTCCTCCCTGGAGTTTCCTCACCCACGGGACACGCATGCTGTAGAGCAGTCTTTGCTGAACTGTGCACAGAGGAGGGCGTAAGCTGTGGACAGAGGTAGCTGCAACCTAGACACCTCTGTCCCCCAAGGCCCTGGTGGCTCTGCCGCCTGGAACCTCACTGGGTCACCACAGCCTGTGACTCTGCTAATCACTGTCCCCCCTCTAGACTTCCCACACGCTCCAACCTCCCCACGCGTGCAATCCCCTGGCTTGTTTAGGCAAAGAGACTTCACCCCACTCTGCAAGGGCTACCCTTGTGTGTCTAAGTATTCACTAATAGATGCTCAGGAAAGTAGGGGCACCTCCTCGATGAGTTTGGGGGAACAGTAGAAGCTCCGAGGAGTCCCTTGTTCCTTCTCTGTGCCTCTCACTTTCTTCTGTCCCTGGAACATGGGTAGAGACTTACTGACTCATGGACAGGAAGGACAACCCTCCCCATCAAAGGTGGAAGTGGACAGGGTCACTTTGTGCTTTTAAATAATCATTCCCTTCCCCTCCCCCAATCTCCTGCTACATCTCTTAAAGCATTTTCACATTCTTTGAAGATTTCTGTTTACAGCTCTGTCTCTTCCTCCAGACTATAAGCCTGGGAAAGTGCACAGTGGGGACACCAGAGGCCTCCCTCAGTCTTGGGCTGAATGGAAGTGCAATCAAGAGAGACTTCCTGGAGGAAGAGGCAAGACAAGACATGAATTAGGCCTTGAAGAATTCACATTGCCGGCAAAGAGGGGAGAGGAAAAAGAGCTTCATGAGACACAGAGGACATGGAACTATTTCCCCTTGAGTCAGGGAGGCTAAACCACAAGGATTCACTGAATTTGGTCCCTGAATTAGAAACATGTGTCTTTCCTCCTGAGTAGGGCTGCCAGATAAAACACAGGATGCCTGATTCAATTTGAATTTCAGACACACAGCAAATAATTCTTTTGTGTAAGTGTGGAACCACGCACTTTGGGGAACATACTTACCCTAAAAAATTATTCATTGTTTATCTGAAATACAATCCAAATCCAATTTTACTGAGAGTCTTGTTTTTATTCCCCCTGAATCTGGCAGTCCTCTTCCTCAGGGATGCCAACGTCACCTCGTTTTCGTTCCTCTGGGGACAAGAAAGTTCACCTGCCCCGGAGGCACCAGATGGCCACTCAGACTTGGCCCTTCCATGTTTCCTTTATCGGCCTGTTGGATGGCCACCTGGCCTCTGAGGTCACAAAACAGTTCTTTGTGCACGCCGTGCTGTGGCTGTGGCGAGCGCCTGACTTCCACATCGGTGGGGGGGCCCGCTGAGGAACCGCCTCTGAAGCCAACAAGCAGGGAGCAGGGTCACCCAGGGCTGTCATTCCTCATATACCTGTTGGCCATTTGTATGTCTTCTCCTTCTCCTTCTTTTTAAGAGACAGGGTCTGGCTCTATTGCCCAGGCGGGAGTGCAGTGGTGTGATCATAGCTCCCTGTACCCTCCAACTCCTGGGCTCAGGAAATCCTCCCACCTCAGCTTCCCGAGGAGGTGGGACTACAGGTGAACCCCACCACGCCTGGCTAATTTTTCTTATTTTTTTGTAGAGCCGGGGTCTGGCTATGTTGCTCAGGCTGGTCTCAAACTTCTGGCCTCAAGTGATCCTCCCATTTCAGCCTCCCCAAATTCTGGGATTATAGGCATGAGCCACCACATCTGGCCACTCAGGGATTTTTAAAAGCTTTCTTTTTAAAATTATTTTAATGAAGCAGTTTTTTTATATATACAAGGGTCCAAGTGCACACCTAGGAGCTTTCACAAGTGCTCTCTGGGATCTACAAGTTACACAGAGCCACGTTGGGCTCCGTGAGGAATGCGCCAACCTTGGCAAAATGGCGGCTCAAGCCCCTGCCTGCCGGGCCCAGCCCCACGGCCTTCACCTGAGGATGCCATGACACTTAACAAACACTGAGGATTAAAAGCAGAGCTGGCCAGCTCAGCGTTTATAAACAGCAATTTCCCAGAGGGGTCTGAGTCTATGTTAAGGTTTCAATGTTGTCGGTAAGTAAATAAATAAAGCAAGAAGGCCCAGAGTTTTCGCTGATGCACGTTACTCCGGAGGCTCAGCCTTGACTTTTGAACTACCGCTCTCAGCCTCGGTTTCCTCACCTGTCCAGTGAGGATAATAATCGTATCTGCCTCATGGGTTTGGGACTGGGTTACAGTAGACAATCTCTGTAAAGTGCTTAGCTCAGCACTCACAGTAGGAACGACTCACTGAATGGGGGTTAGCGCTGTGGCAAGTGGCATCATTGTCCCCCCAAAGATGCCCCCACCGCCATCCCTGGAACTAGTGAACATGCCGTGTCACAGGGCAAAAGGGGTTTTGCGGATGTGATTAAGGTTAAGGGGCTTGAGATGGGGAGAGTGTCCTGAATATTTCATGTGAGCCCAATCCAATCATGCAGTCCTTCAAATTGGATGTCTTTTCCCAATTGTGCTCAGAAGGTGTGACTATCGAAGAGGTGCAGAGGGACTTTGGAGGTGGAGGAAGGGGCCATGTACCAAGCAAGGAGGGCAGCCTCCAGAAGCTGGTAAAGGCAAGGAAATGGATTCTCCAGACCCTCCAGAGAGAACACGGCCCGCCAAGCCCTTGCCTGGAATCCAGGAAGACCTGTTGGACTTGGGACCTGCAGGACCGTAAAATAATAAACTTGTGTCGTTGCTGTTTTAAGCCACTAAATATGTGGCAATTGGTTACAGCATCAATAGGAAACGAATGCAATCAAAATCATTATTAATAGGATTGTATTCTTCTTCGAGATCAGCGCCATGTATCATATATGCTTTGAGTCCTGCGAGGAATGTGGGCACACGGTAAATATTTGTCTGAAAGAGAATAAGCTTCATAACACGATGGTTGGGGCTGAAACAATCAGAGTGTTTATGACAAGAGAATTTTTAGAAATATTACAGGAAAGGGCAGAATAGCAGTGCCAAGGGCAACAGGATTTTCAGAATGATTTTCAATTTAAATATCTGATAATAGGGTACTTGCTCACTTGTAATAATCCAGAGCATATTAATAGAATACTGTGTAGTCAAAAGTGTTGAAGAAAAATATTGAATAACATGGACTTTTCATGATATTGAGTGAAAGAAGTGAAATATATATATAACTGTATGTAGAGAATAAGCTCATTTTTCAAAAAAAAAAAAGCAAAGTATAGGGATAATATGTTTATATACATATATACATATGAAAAATCTCTAGAACAAGAAATAGCAAAAGCTTTATGAGGGATTTATTCTTTAGCTTGTTGCTTCCTCACATTTACGTTTTTTCTACCATGATCTTGTAATACTTTGGATTTAAGGGAAAATTTATTAAAAGGGGCTGTCCCTGAGGGCTACCAGATGAGACAATCAGGAGAGGGTGGAACAAGGAGCCCCCGAGCTTCTGTCGTGGGTCCCTGGGTGCAGATGGAGGAAGGGATGAAGTGTCCCTGTGCATCCATCTTTCTTTAATCAGGTGCATTGATTTTTCTAAACCCTGGGCGGGAGGACCCCTGGGAGCAAGACAGTCCCCCGAGACCCCTCTGGAGGCCAAAATGCCATGACGGAGTTCCAGCCTACAGGAGCACATTCCTTGGACTCGGCGACCCTCGTTGGCTCAGGAGCTTAGGGGCTGCACTCTGAAGGGCTTAGCTGAGAGATTTTGCCTTGTAAAAACTACACCTGTCCTTCTATTCTTCATGTCCACTCCCTGTCCTTCAAGCTACAGCCCGGTCACTGCTGGGTGCTCGGTGCCCCGGCATTCAGACCACTCTCTGCTCTCCTGGTGCTTAAGTTCCCTGCAGAAGCAGCCCTGCCTGCAACCATCACAGTTCAGGAGCTGGAGGGACCTAGTGTCCCTGACACCCTTAGGACAGAGCCACTGCACCTGGGTGCTGCATCCGGTCATCTCAAGCTGTTCTTCTGAGGGGATAAAGGTTACCTAAAGTCCCAAAGCAGAGATTGCCCAAGGGCTAGCCTCCCTCCTCTCCTGGTTTCAGAGGGTCCATGCATCCAGCAGCCATGGATATTACACTTACTATGTTGGCAGAATTTAGCGGCACAAAATTGGATCTCTCTTTATTCTGAATAAAGATCCATAATGCTTTACTTGTCTCTGAGCTGCCTTGCCTCTGCAGGTACCACCAACCTGGGTAAGAAGTGCAGATCACTCTAGATGCTTCCCCCTACTGCAAGGTCAAATGAGAGCCCTAGGAGGTTTGTAGGTGCGTGCAAGGAACCGCTGAGGCCCTGGTGCGGCTGCCCTATGTGGCTGCCCAGTGCTACTGTTGGTATTGATCTGCCACCACCTTCCTGGCCCTGCAGTCACACCTAAGTGGCAATACTACCTGGTGCTGAGATCAGCCATAGTGGCCTTGCCTGGAGCTCAAGCCCCTACGGCCACCTCCAAGCCCCAGCCTGGGAGGCTGTGTCACCTCGGGGCAACACTCACACAAGCTGCAAACCCCTGACAGCTTCTGCTGTCCCAGGCCCACAGCTCCAACAACATCCTGGGGTTCAGTCACTTCTTGCTCCAAAGGTCAGCTGTGTTAGGCCTGGGGAGAGTCACCAAAGCCAGCGGAGAGCTCATTCTCTGCACCTTACCTGTGCCTGTGGGGCAGGGGCATATATATTTTTTTGTTCAGCTTTTCTAGTTGTTCCTAATGGGAGAGTTGATCTGAAACAAGCTAGTCCGACATTGTTGGAAGCATAAATCAGTTTGCGTACTTTAAGGCCTTTGGAAACATTGCCAAATGCCCTCCAGAAAGGTGGCGGCAAGCTTTGCTCGTAGTTGTGGGCAACAGAGCCTGTTTCTCCCCATCTCACCAACACTGGGTGTCACCGTCTATACCAAAGTCACTTATCTTTGTATCTTTGCTATTTGGTAACTCTAGAAGGGGATGGAGCTTTACTTTTTACCTTTCTTTGACCCCTAGTGAGACGAGGCAGGCGGAGCCTTATTTCATATGCTTATTGGCCATTTGTATTTACTCAACAGAATGTTTTTAGTACGAACCTCCACTAGGGCCGTAGGTACTGAAGATTGCCCAGTGGGTCTGATGGATGGAAATTGGGAAACACGAGTTATTGACGAGTTTATGGGCAACAGTGTCTCTGTTACAGGTTTGCCCAAGACCTGGTAAATTAAAACACCTCCAGACGTCCGTGTTCACTCCTTATTAAGGACTCCAACACCCGTTTCCCTGATAATAGGAGCCACTTCATATTTAAGCCTGTGGGGCTCAAGGTCTTGCCATCCTGACCACAAAGGCTGGGTCCTGCCACGAAGCAGGTGCCAGATCCTGTAGGGTCAAGGACTCTAATAAATGCAGTGACAAGGGAAGAGACAGGGTCATTACTCAGTATCCCGGGGAGAAGAGAAATGAACCAGGCTCCAAGGGGTCAGCGATTGCCGTTTCCAATCTTCTTCCCGTTTCAGGGACTGTCACTACAGCGGGCAAAGGAGACTGATGCTTTTGCAAGAGGACGGTTTGGTCTCTGACTACATCCTGTGCCAAGCAACCCAGCTGGAAAACATCGTCTCAGAAACCCTGTCCCCTCGTGCAAAGGGCACGTCAGCAACATCTCCTGCAGCAGAGCGAGTTTGTGTCTGGGCTTATTTTAGGTGTTTGCTTTCGAAATAATTCCCTTGGCATGTGCCAGAACAGCTGCACTTGGGCATTTAATTAGTAATTTTTAAAATAAGAGAGTAAGTCAAAATATTCTTAGTTGAAGAGGGGGAGAAAGAAACCTTTCTGTTCTCCTCCATCCTGCGGCAATGCTCTTTGGGTTCCCTTGTGGTCACAAAGGCGGCGGTTCTGGGGCCAAATTTGGGCATCCCACAAAAGTAGGTTCAAAGAGGGATTTTCGCATTTAATTACCCCCCAGGTAGCCCCTATATCGTTATCCAGTAAATGTGTAATTGAGAGTTCCTGCTTGGAGACTGGAGTCTCTGTCGACAAGAACTTAAAGACCAGCTTCCCACTGGTTCTAAATGGTCTTTTATAGTTGAGACTCCCAGATACAGGGCTTTTTTCAAAGGCTTTATACAGCAATTAATGGCTGCAAGCAAATACTCAAACCTCAGATCCTGACCGTGTGCCAAATTCTTTACTGCTAGGGGAGACTCTCACAGCAGTGTTTGTTCTCTTAAGTTGCTCGAAACAGGGAATATTTTACACCCATAAATAACTGCTTTTTTTGCAGGGAGGGGGGACAGGTGAGCCACAAGAAGATTGTTTTTTTAAGAAGAGGAACAGTAAACTTATTATGCCTCAAGAAATTTCCAAGGATGTCCCATATATTCCTTGCAGGAAATACCCTGTAATTTTCCTGACTCCCATGCCAATTTTCCTTACTTCTTATTTTAATGAATGAGGCTTGCAGGGATCCCATGTTAGCGCTCGTCTCTTTAACATTTTTTCCATATTGTTATTTGGAGACTGGCTTTCCCTTCAGACTCCTTTCCACCCACACATATGGTCGCTCGGAACTGGCCGTCCAGACGGTCTCAGAGGGCAGGGGGGTCCGTGACCCTGGGGAACTGGCCTCTGGCCATGGTGGCCTTTACGTGGTGAACAGCACAGAGGCCACAGGCTGAAGCCACGTGGGTGGGTGCAGGGTAGGGATGGGCTGGAGGGTGTCAGCACCCCGGGGGCTGTTATGAAAGAAGGTTCTCCCACTGTCTTGCCAGGCAGTGGAGGCTTCTCTGTCACCGGTTCTCGTCGGGAGCACAGGCAGAGCTGGAGGGGTGAACTGGGTAGGGAACAGTGGGACCCCGCATGCTTGCCCAGGTCGGGTGGGGGGCGCGGTGCCAGCTCAGCACTGACTGAGAACGTCCCCGGGAATCCTCTGGCTTCAAGCACTGATGTGCACAACACTCTGTGAAGTGAAGCCTTCCCTGTTTCCATCAATCCGGGGATGTGAACGTTAGCTTTTCCGAGGACTGGGCCTCTCGGAGCTCCGGGCCATTGTTACAGTCCTCCCTCTTGTGGAGTAGGGACCAGCGCCGGCTCAGCTGCTGAGGGCCTCCAGGAGAGAAGTCCACTCAGGACCCCAGGCTGCTTGTCATGACCTCTAGACCTTTTTCTTTTTGAGTAAAATGAGAAATACAGGCAGCCTGGAGTCTTGGTCTGGCGCGTGGGCTGCGGCGCGGGCCTGTCTGGCTTCACGTCCCAGCCCTCGTCTGGTGGCGGAGTCACTCACCTTTCTGGGGCCTCAGCTTCCTCAGCTGAGAAAGGACGACGGGAGCATTGCCCTCGCTGTGGTGGGTGGGTCAACGGCAGGAAAAGGGCCTGCACACGATAGGGACTCAATAAATGCTATTAATAGCTGTTGCTTGTATTTTACTTTCTAGGGTAAGAATAGGGAACATAACACTTGGCTTGGTAAACGTATCAAAGGCAGGAGAGGGAGGGAAGTAGGAGGAGAAAGGGTGGGGGTGACCCCACAGCCTGCAGCCCTGTGGGCAGAGTCCTCCCAGAGCCCCGCTCCACCAGGCTGGCAGGCCCTGGCCCCTGGCTGGCACCCTGGCACACGGGTGCCACAGTGGCATGTGAGACTGTGAGGTGGGGCCTGGGCTGGAGGCAGGGCTAGCGCACAGGAGCCACGCTGAGGCCAGAGCTGTGCACTCTGAGCGCCCCCACACTCCCAGACATGCCCCAGAAGTAGATATTCCCTGGCCCCCATTTAGAGGGAAGACTGCTCCCCGCAGGGAAAATAGGCAGGACCAAGGCCGGGTGATGATCAGAACCCCTGGAACACCCCTTACAAGCTCCTGTATCCCTCCCTCCCTTGTGGCTGCAGACAGCGACCACCAAACCAGAAGTTTGCTCAAGTTGGTCTCTATACCCCAGGATGGTCATTTTAGGTGCTGGGGATGCCATAGGGGCTGGGTGCAGGGGTAGGGGGTGAGGGGTCTTTCAGGCAGCAGAAGGGGCAAAATGAGGGGCCTCGGGTGGGTGTGGGGACAGCAGCCGTGGTCAGGGTCCAGGGGCTGATGGCTGCAAAGCTGGGCTCTCCATGCCAACCTGGGGATGTGGTCTGGGGGGACTCCCCATGTGGCCACTGGGAGCTCACCTGGCTCTGGACAGAGTGAGGTAGGCCAGGTGGAGGAGCGGGCATGAGGTCTGGCCTGCCTCCTGAGTCCCTGATCTGTGCTGGACAGGGAGGGAAGACTCCAAGAATGAGATGCCAGCCTCACCAGGAGCCTTGGGGTAATGAGCCATGTCTACCAGAGGGGACAACAAATGCCACAGGTGACTATGCTGGCATGGGACGCCCTGCCTGGGTCTTTCCTGGGGAAGAGCCCAGGAGCATCTAGGTGGTCTTGTCTTGGAGACCTCCAGCTCTGCTCCCATCCTCAAGGCTCCCAGAGCCCCAGTGGTCTCTCTGTGCCAGAGGACACACCCTCTTCTCAAGGATCTTTGCCCCCAGAGGGAGCCTGGGTCCTTGCGTTCTCTCCCAGGCTGTCCCAGGAGCTCTGCTGTGGGTAGGCACTGGACTTCTGTGGTGTCCAGGGTGCAAGGTGGGCGTGGGGAGCTGTCCCTGGAGCCCTCCTCTCTTTCAGCACTCTCCTGGCAGCCCAGGCCAGTTTCGGTCCACCCTGGCATTCTAGTTCCTGTCCCTAGAGTCGCCCCCCCCAGGCCTGGGCTGTTTGCCTCTGCATCCCCAGACCCCGCACTGGCCCCGGGACCACCATGAACTCCAGCTCCCTCGCCCCTCCGCCGGCCCGCGCTCCTGCTCCCAGACCAGTCCTGACAATTGGACTGTGACGCCGCCCTCCCCAGGCCAGATCCCCAGGGCCGGCTCCTAGCTGTCCCCTGCAGCAGTGCTTGTCCTCCTAGCTGGAGAGCTGTGACCCTGGCCCTCCCCCTGCTCCCCCATGGGGTCCTTTTGTGAACAGCACTGCTGTCGGCTCACCCTGAGGCGCCTGCCCAGGGGCAGACGTGCTGATGGCCGCCCAGCCCCAGCCCTTCCCTGTGCTCCGCCTGTGAGCCGCAGCGGACACCAGCACCGAAACCACAGCACGGTGAGCCTCCAGGCTCCGCGTCCCACACCAAGCGTTCAGGTTGAAAAGCAGACCCACCTTGATTGGTTCAGACTCTTTGGAACTCCCAGCCGTGCTACGTAATGAAGGCAAAGAAGGATGGAAAGATGGGAAAGGCCCAACTTCCTCTAACGCCACTGAAACGTGGGACCTAAACAAAGAGGTCCCCTCAGTTAACAGGCTTCACTGGGCTGCTGTCTGACCTTCGAACACTGCAGACCGTGGGGTGCTGGAGGGGGACAGGAAGTGAGAGCCAGGGACAGGTTTAAGAAAGGGTATGAGACCCCACTCTGGTTTAGGGGAAAATATGGCAAGGTCCCTCCACACCTTGCTTCTTCAGATACTGCAAGGCAGACCCTGGCCTGGACTGCCATTATTCCATGGCCAGGGATTGTGGTACACACTGTATTTTGTGTTGAAGTCTGTTTGTCTCATCACCTGGAGATTTGCATTCCTAAAACTCAAAATATGGGCATTTATATGAACATTTTAATACTGTTCTTAGAGGCAGCATTTGAGGCTAGGCCCCTTAATTAACTTGATTTTTGGAAGGTGCTTAGAGAGAAGTGTAGCCAAGAATGCATTATTGGCTGAACGGGAGCCCCCTGCCGCCTCCGCATGCGCACACACACATGCACCCACGATCCCTCTACAAAGGCTGCCGCCGTCCAACAACCACAGGCGCAAACGCCGCTCCAGCTGGAAGCAGGGCTGCAGCATCCTCTCTGCGAGAGCTCACTCCACCTTTCTCGACTCTTCTATGGATTTGCCCAAATGTCCAGAGAGCAGCAGGGCATGAGCTGACCTGGCACCGTATGCTTGAATCTGTGCTGTGGTCCTGTCCTCAGTTGATAAATGCATTTGTATTGTTTTAAGTTTTATTCTTATAACATACATAGTACCAGCTTGTTGTAGAAACACTAGAAAATACGGGAAAACAAATGAATATCAGCTCCAGTACTTCTATTGAGACATTCAGAATTTTTTTCCAGTTGTGTGTGCACATACGCACTTCCAACTGGCTCCATAACAAATTACCCCCCAAACGGAGAGGCATGAAACAATTTATTATTCTTTGGGCCAGGGAAGGACAGGGCACAGTTGGGGTGGCTTGTCTCTGCCCTGTGATGTCTGAGGAAGCTTTCAGCTGGAACAGTCGCAGTCTGAGTCCTCTGAAGGCTTGTTCATGCCAGTGGCTGGTGCTGGCCCTCAGAGGCTGGTTTTTGTCTCTTCAAGTGGCCGGGGCTTCCTCACAACATGGTGTCTGAGGCCAAATGTCCCCAGAAATAGAGACAGGCAGGCGAGAAAGGCTTTCCAGACCTAATTTCAGGAGTTACAGGCATCACTTTCACCACCTACCATCAGTCAAAACAGATACAAAGGCCTGCCAGGTTCAAGGGGAGGGAAGAAAAACTTCACTTCTAGACGGGGAATGTCAAGGTTCTAGAAGTGCATTTGGGACCAAAAATGTTGCCGTAGTCATTTTGGGGAAATACAATCTGCCGTGTTAAATTTTAAAAGTTATCTCCCTGCTATACATATAGCTTTGTAAACTACCTTAGCCTCCTGCTTTTCCTGAGATGTAACATTCACACAGAGCAGTGCTCTAGTCTCAAGTGTACAGCTCAGTGGTTCTATACGTGTGTGTTCCCGTGTACCCCCCACCAGTCAGGATAGGGGACACATCCCACAGGTAGAGGATTCCCTACGCCCCTTGCCCAGCCCCACTCCCACACCCACCCTGACTTCTATCACCAAAGATGAGTTTTTTAGCCTGTGTTTTTCCCAAATGTATTATTAATAGTTTCCCACGCCAGTCTCCACTCTGAATGGCTGCATGGTTCACACATGTTTGGAAATATCACAGTTTATTTAACCACTAATCTGTGGCTGGGCCTTTAGGAGTTTTGCAATTTCCACTAAGGTGGCCCTGACCAGGTGCACCATCACCCAACCTGCCCTGTGAGAACAGGTGGACACCTTCACCCCCACCCCCAGACTTCTTGGGGACCATAATGGGGTGAACTGCCAGGCAGACGGCACTGGTTACAAGCAAAGATGTGCCTCCCAGCCATATGGGTTGGCCATCCTGGAGTGGCTGGAAGGACCTAGAGAGAGGATTAACTTCTCTGTCACCATTTTAACATCTATGAAGTAGGAGCACAATGTCCCAAAGGGACACAGGCGGTTGCATTGCAGCCTGTCTTCCCTTCTCACCACTCTCCTTTGTCCCTGATCTTCCAGTGCACAGCAGTTCCCACTTGTCTGCGTCCCTTTCACCATGCCAGAGCCGAAATGCACTTGCAGTTAAGTGGCAGTGGCTTGCTTTATAGACACTCCCTGTCTGACAGCTCTAAGTGTTTCCCATAAGGTGTTGTCTTATTTGCCCACAACCCCCCAAGAAGATGAAAGGGAGGAAAGCGGAGAGACGTGAAGTGGAGGGGGAGGACTGGCGGGAGGAAGAGAGGAGCCCTTGTTCTAATTTTGCTAGGAGGGAAGTGAGGCTTTGCGGAGTCATATATCACCATGTTGGGTTTACAAATAAAGACACCAGAGGCCATTGGTGCTCAAACACAGGATGCAGACTCTTTGTCTGCAAGGCGTTTTTTCCTAAGGAAAATTAAATTCCAAATATATTTGCTCTGACTTTTTTTTTTTAAAAAAAACCTATTCATGTCTCCCATTTTTAGCTATACTCCTCATTTGTATGTTGAGTTTGAATTGCTTTTTAAAAAGTTTAAATAGGAACGGAAGCTATGCACTAAAGCCTAAGCCAAGATTGGAGAAAAGACCATGAAAAGGGAAAGAACTTGCTAAATGGGAAGCGAGAAAAAACAGAGAGAAGCTCCCCATTAAGTGACATGGAAAGACAGCCCCTCGGAAGCAGAGGGCAGTGGAGGGGACAGCCCAGGGTGCTGTCTTTGAGACACAGGTGGGGCCAGCATGAGAGGGAAACCCAGGCAGGAACTCCAGGATGGATGAGAACGCCCCCCCTCACCCACTAGGATGTTCCCAGAGGCAACAACTGGTGGCCAGAAAGCCGCCTGCAGACCCTCGCCGAGGCCCTCACAGACTGGCAAGAAGGGTCTCAGCAGGCAGCACCTCTTAGGTGCTTGGGTGGAAGCCAGGTACGCTCAGATCAGCCTTCCTCGGACACCCCTCCTCGCCTCTCCCCTCTGCTCCCGGGACTGGTGGGCTGTGACCTGAAAAACCCATCTCTTCCCAGGGCCACCTACACCTGTGAGTTTAGGGAGAATTCTGGCAACAGCAAATACGGGTGCTCAGCAGTCACCCCGTGGTCGCATCCCTCCAGGAGGGACACAGACACCCAGACCAGGGCCGGGGCTCCAGCACATTTCCCACTACCTGTCCCCCAAAAGGGTGCCCAACACCCCCAGGAGGACATGCACCCACAGGCAAAAGGCAAATTCGAGTCCAAGAGAGTGTGCCTCTCTCACATGAAGACAACACATTGAATGATAATCACCCCGTGGAGCAGAATTTTCAGGTCAGATCCGGAATTTAAATAAGTATAATAAATATCCGTAGCTAAGGGGTAGTATTAATAATATAAAGCAGAAACAGGGAGTCATAAAAGAACCAAATGGAAATAGGAAGGGTGGAAAACATAAACGTGGAGATGAAGATGATGATAGATGGGGTGTACATGCCGATGTTTCCAGCGGGAATATTCCACATGGGAGGGGCTGTCTGTCACCAGAGGAGGGGTGAGCTAGGTGCACTGGGCACACTCAGATGCCAGGGCCCTGTTGGAAGCAATGGCCCAATGTGCATGAAGAAACAGGAGCTAATCTGAAGGTTGTGGTGCTGAGTGAACATCAGGAACCGAACAAGGCCAATAATGGATGTCATTTGTATAAATTAATAATGCAAAACAATAGTGATTGCAATGGATGAATGGATAAGCAAAATGTGGTATATGCATACAAGGGAATATTATTCAGCCTTAAAAAGGAAGGAAATTCTTGGCTGAGCACTGTGGCTCACGCCTATACTCCCAGCACTTTGGAAGGCTGAGGAGGGAGGATTGCTTGAGGCCAGGGGTTCAAGACCATCAACATATTGAGATCCCATCTCTACAAAAAATTAAAAAGTTAGCTGGGTGTGAGGGTGCACACCTGTAGCCCCAGCTACTCAGGAGATTGAGGTGGGAGGACCACTGGAGCCCAGGAGTTCAAGGCTGCAGTGATCTATGATTGCACCATTACAATCAATCACCATTGCCTAGGCAACAGAGCAAGACCTTATCTTTAACAACAACAACAACAAAAAAAAAAAGATACAAAGTTTCAGTTTGGGAAGATGAAAAAGTTTTGGAAATGGATGGTGGTGGTAGTTGCGTGGCAGTGTGAAGGTACTTAATGCCACAGAATGGTACACTTAAAAATGGTTAAAATGGTAAATTTTACATCATGCATATTTTACCACAATAAAGTATAAAATAAAACATTTTAAATCTAGTAAAGAAATAATTTTAAGAAACCAAAATGCAATAGCGCATGCCATGCTTAGACACATGCAAATGAAGGACACACAATTAACACAGTAGGATGCTGAGGGGATGGGCACAAAAGGGAACAAAAGGGCCAGCGGACCACAGCACAGGGCGGACAGTGACCCTCTGCCCAAGGCCAGAACCAAGGGGTGAGCATCTGGCCGGTCGGGTGATCAGGTCATCTCGGAGTAGCCTTAGACACTCTCCCACAGCCTACTCCACCCTCCTCTGTCCCTGTGCCCCGGCACAGGCACTGGCCCTCCCAAACCCCAGTCCCACAAACACCTGCGGCTGTCTGAGCTTCCCTTCCCCCTAGGCTTAGCCTGGCAGCGTGGAGCGCAAAGTCCAGCTGTCCCTGACACTTGTCTCAGCCTGGCCAGCCACCTGGCTGTGCCCTGCTCTGGAGCCTGTGGCCTGCCCACAGCTGGGCTCATGCACATAGTGGGTGCTCAGCGATGTTCTGTTGAGTGAGAATGAGTGATGGGGATGGAGCAGGGAGAGAACACTCTTGGCCAGGAAAAGTGACAGGAGGTTTCCATTCAGGAAACCCCAGTCCATGACTCTTCACATCCCCAGAGGGATAAACCTCACTCCAGAACTCAGGATCATAAAAGTGGTCACTTGCTCTAGTTTTCAATAACTGAACTCAGTTTTTATTTTAAGCCTCAATTCCACCTGTAATGAGGACTTAATCTCAGCCAACGTGGGGTCTCAAGCTTTCGGGCCACCGTGGTCCTCTAAGTTGCCTCCTCTCCTCTGTCACAATTCTCTGTTTCGTGATGGTTATTGGCTGGGGGGGGGGGCCCAGTCACCTGTAGTAACTGTGCATGTGTCTAGTTGCTCAGCTAAGCGTGAGGACCACCACTTCAGGGAGCTGCAGTGGCCGTCAGAAAGGAAAGGTGGAAAAGCTGTGTGTATTACTGTGGCTACAAATCAGAGTTTGCTGTCCCTCTTCCAGGCTGCAATTCCCAACCCAACCTGCTGTGACTGGCAGCTGGAACATGGCAGTGCCCTGGTGCCAGCACCCTTCATGAGTGTGCTGCCGAATTTTGATTGATGTGTGCAATTTTGGGGACAACTGAGTCCATCAGAATGCCGAGGAGGGAGGGAGGGCAGGCTGTGCTTGCATGTGATCACGTTAAACTGGCCCGTGGTAGCTTCAAACAGCACTGCCAGGGTAGGAGATGGTCCTCAAACAGCATTATAGGGCTAGACTCTGTGTCCGTCAAGGTTCCTGCCTGCAAAGCGATTTATGTTAATCATCAGAAGAGGAGTGTATCAAAAGGATACCAAGTGGCCCACAGATAACTGGCAGCAGAAAGCACTTTGGGGAAATGGTCAGGAACTCAGAGGTGCCAGGTGGTCACAGCTACAGACCCATGACATGTGACTAGGACATTGCTGCTGCTGAGCATGCATTTGCTATTGCTCCCTGCACCCAGAACGCTGGTGCAGCTGCTCCAGCCACTTGGGAATGGGGAGATGAACAATAAAGTCTCCGCGCTTGCTAGGACATGTGACTGCTGGGTCCTGCTCCCCTCCAGGGCTCAGGGAGGGCACATTTCTGGCCTTTTATGCTTCTGTAGAGGGAAGCAGGGTCTTGCCTCCCACCAAGACAGCTGACTCCCCAAATGTCAGAAGGCCATTCTGATGCTGGACAACTGTAAAATGAAAATCATCCACAAGAATGACCCAGTGACCGCTCAATGGCCATGGATGTTACTAGACCCTGGGGCCCCTGTGTTGCAGAGCATTTCCTCCTTTATAATAAACAGCCAGGTGTGCACACAACTGTTTGGAGAGTTGTCCGTGGGTCAAGGTCAACTGTGGTTTGGGCAGAGTGGGCAGTGGTGTGCCGGGAAGCGTCAGGGCTGTGGGTGTAAAGCACCTCGGAGACAGCGTCAGAATGCAAGACTCCGGCATTCCTTGGTCCTGAACTGAGGTCTCACATCCAGTAGAGCTCAAGAGGGATCCGTGTGTAGTGCCACAAGGTCTGGGTGGGAGGGTGCGGGGGTGGTGGGATGGTTGGAAGTAGACCTGGGAGAGTAAGGCTTGAGGTAAGTGAACCCTTCACTCATGACTGATCCACCCAGGCTAAGGAGATAGTCGGGCTCACAGAGGCCCAGCACACTGAACTGGAAGCTGTCATGAACAACACTCCTATCCCACAGCTCCTGGAAATGGGCTAGCTGTCATCTCTAGGAGACCAACTGGCCCGGTGTCCTCCCAGGCCTGAGTGTGAGCTGGAGGACTCCCAGCAGGCTTGTGACTCCTTCCACAAGTTAGACCCCGACCCCCTCCAATTGCGAGCACCTGCCCCTAGCTTCACACGGGGAGTCTGCAAGGAGCCTGCCTGGGACAGCGCATGGGGCCCGAAGGACAGCCCAGCAGGGGCTGCAGGACACAGCTGCCCAAGCGAGGGGCCGGCCGGCCGCCCAGCAGCCACCACCCAGGCCCAGCTGCAGGGCTGGGTTTCCTGCAAACCGGGATTCTGGAGCAGGACAGGCGACCGGAGCCGGCGTGTTTACAGTTTTCACCGCACCCCTGGGACCGCCAAGGGCCTCCCCACCCCTGTGGCCTCGACTGCTGTAATCTAGAAACACAAGCAGCTGCTTGTCCCTGCAGTCTCCCCAGGGCTTTGAGCAATTGGGGATGTTGGTTAATCTCTCCTGTAAACAGTTGTTTTCCCAGAGACTGCCCAGTTTGTGTTAAATATTAACAAAGAGCCGCCTCCACAGCAACTCACGGGGTGTCTGCTTTAAATATTTAAGTCATCCCTGTTCCCATCCCTGAGTGACTCTTTGGCTCAAACTGTTCTGTAACTGCTCTTGCCTCCCCGGTTACTGTGCTGTGTGAAATGTCCGACATTCCTACTTTTTCTTTCCTCTCCCCCCAACTCTTCGCACCCTCTCTGTCTTTCAGTGACAAGTGCTAGAACATGTAGACAGCTGCCTCTCACACCTCCAGGAACATGGAGGAGCCGTTCAGTCCCAAAGGCTGTGTGAGATGCCCGTGACTCCTGCCCTGCTCGGATGCTCCCGGGGACAGGTGGCGCATCAGCAGTACTGCCTCACGCACGCGCTCCGTCAACGGTGGTGTGGGCAGAGTGGGCAGCGGTCCCCTTGTCTCCAGGCTACCCCGCACGGTCGCCCACTCACGTTCTACCGCTGACCCCACGTGCGTCTGGAGGCTTCCTGGTCACCCAGGACAGGTCTGCCTTCCAGCTCGCAGCCAGGGCTGTCACCAGAGTGCATCTGTTGCCAGCTGTGCACCTGCACTGCATGTGAGAGCAGCCAGGGCACACGCCCCTCCACACTCTCCCACCTGCGCATGCGCGTGTGGTCATGCACCCGGGGGGCGGTTGAAACGCCGTCACTGTGCAGACTGTTTACCTCTAAGCCCTTCTCACTGTTTGCACTTTTCATCCACATCAGGGTTTGTGTGAGACACGTCTCCATGTGGCGTTTGGTCATAACCACAGAACTTTGGAACATTCTGCTTAACACCGCAACCTTGCCTAGACCTGGCTGTGAAAACTTCAGTGAATCTAGCCTCAAATTGGCACTATAGGGGAACCACAGGCAGGTGGGTTTGTTTAGGTTCCTCCTTCCTGAGGGAGGAGGCCTGAGCATGAAAACACCGCTGAAGCTTTCTCTAGAAACGGGTTCTCTGGTGCAGAGGAAGGGGCCGATTCTCCCACCCTCGCTTCTCGCCTCTTGCCTGGGGTCTCTTCTCCTTTCCTGGTGGGGAGCCCTCGGGTGGAAGGCAGAGAATTATCTTTCTCCAGCTGCAGCCAGAGATTTCTAGCCTAGTTTTGTGAGACTCCAAGACAACTATGCATATCCTCAGAGCTATTGAGATAATCTCAAAGCTGAGTTCATTTAAAGTCACTTTAATTTATCTCAAGAGCTACCGTGAAGCTCTCAAAATAAAACGAATTTCAATTCACTTCAATTTTTAAAAGATATGTTATTTTTATTTAATACCTTTTTTTAACAGAGAAGGGGTAGTGGCTGCAAGCTTGCAATTCCCGTTTGTCCTATGTGGGGCACCCTTGCGGCCGGGGGGCCACTTCCCATGGGAGGAGTGTCCTCTTAGAGGACAGGTGGAGCGTAGCGCTGGGCCTATGGGCTGTGGGCTGGCAGTGTGGCCTCTCTGCATCTCACTGTCCCCATTTCTAAATGGAGAAAATCGTAGCATCTACCTTGGGGTGCTATTAGAGAATTGACTTAGACCTTGTCAGTAAAACGCAGTGACGGTCCACAGCTGGCAACAGATGAGCTACGGCGACAGCCCTGACTGCGAGCTAGAAAGCAGGTCTGTCCTGGGTGACCAGAAAGCCTCCAAGACACACTCAGGGTCAGCAGTAGAGCATGAGTGGGTGACTGTGCAGGGTGGCCTGGAGACAAGGTCATTAGCAGTTGAAAAATTTGAAAAAAATGGTTATGCAAGCTGGAGAACAAACGGACAGGTGAGGACCATAGAGAAAGGACGTCAGAACTTGCAGCTCAGAGCATTGTCAGAGGGAGGCTGGATGGGGGTTGGGGACTGATTTTTCCTGAACCCCAGGGGGCACAGGCTGAGAGCTGGCAGGCTTTGGAGGCCTGGGGGAGAGGAATGCTGCAGGACTTTCCGGAAGTCTGTTTATGACAGAGTGATTGCAACCTCAGGTCAATAATAAAGTACTTTTTAAAGGGAAATTGGACTAACTTCCCAAGAAGAACTGGACTTCCAATGTGGGCAGATTTGCTCTGATCCCCTGGCCCATGGACTGGTAACTGGTCCATAGCCTGTTAGGAAGCAGGCCGCTCGGCAGGCGGTGGGTGGTGGGCAAGTGAGGGAAGCTTCATCTGTATTTAACGGTGCTTCCCATAGCTCCCCATCGCTGGCATCACTGCCTGAGCTCCGCCTCCTGTCGCATCAGCCGCGCCATTAGATTCTCATAGGAGCTCAAGCCCTACTGTAAACTGTGCATGTGAACAATCTAGGTTGCTGCTCCTTATGAGAATCTAATGTGTGATGATCTGGGGTGGAGCTGAGTGGTGATGCCAGTGTTGGGGAGTGGCTGCAAATACAGATTATCATTAGGAAAGAGGTTTGACTGCACAAAGACCATAATAAATCAATTGCTTGCAGACTCATATCAAAATCCTATCAATGAATGGCAAGTGACAAGCTGCATCTAGTGGCAGGCTTTATAGTGGCAAGTGAGTTGATGTACTTCAATTGTACAGCTGCATCTGGTGGCAGCCTTTAAGTCCGAATCCGACACTTATTTTAGTCCGCATGTGGCCCACCCATTATTTTATTACCACTGATGTCTGTGCCTTTTTTCCCACACTGCACACTTGTCTCAGTCACTGTTTTAGTAAGCCCACAAGCTAACCCTAGCAAAAATGAGTAAAAAAACCAAATATTGCTGGAGAGCTTCTTTGAAAAGGGGGAAAAGCTCAATGGTGAGACATCAGAAAACTCTAAGACTGCCAACAAAATGAAAGCTACATTTAAAAGAAAATAACAAGAGTCCTACTTAAATTATGGTTCATTGCAACAGGTGATACACATTCTCCAAGCCCACTTTGTGTAATATGTGGAGATCAGCTATCCAATGAAGCCATGGAACCTTAAAAACTGCTTCGCACCATGGAGACCAAGCACCCTGCATTAAAAGATGAACCTTTGGAGTTTTTCAAAAGAAGAAAACATGAACATGAAGAACAGAAGCAATTATCGAAGGCCACCACTTCATCAAATGTGTCTGCACTGAGAGCATCACTCTTAGTGGCTAACTGCATGGCTAAAGCTAAGAAGCCCTTTACTACTGGTGAAGAGCTGATCCTGCCTGCTGCTAAGGACATCTGCCGTGAACTTTTAGAAGAGGCTCAGTTCAAAAGGTGGAAGGTATTCCTCTTTTGGCTAGCACCATAACTAGATGAACTGATGAAATAGCAGGATATTGAGACACAATTGTTCGAGAGGATTAATGAGTCACTGTGGTACGCAATCCAGGTTGACGAGTCTACTGATGTTGACAAGGCAACAATGCTCGTTTTTGTGGGTATATTTTTCAGGAGGATGTGCATGAGGATATGTTATGTGCACTTTTGTTGCCAACCAACACCGCAGCTGCAGGACTATTCAAGTCTTTGAATGATTACATATCAGGAGAACTGAGTTGGTCATTTTGTGTCAGTATGTGCCCGGATGGAGCAGCTGCCGTGACTGGATGGCTCTCTGGTTTCACTACTCGGGTCAAGGAGGTCACTTCTGAATGTGAGTCTCTGCACTCTGTCATCCATAGAGAAATGCTGCCTAGCTGAAAAATGTCACCTCAACTAAACGTTTTGGAGGATGTGATTAAAATTATTAACCACATTAGAGTACGTGCCCTTAACTCACGTCTGTTCGTGCAGCTCTGTGAGGAGATGGACGCAGAGCACACAAATCTTCTCTTATCCACAGAAGTGAGATGGCTTTCTAAAGGTAGATCACCGAGTTTTTTGAGCTATGAGAGCCATTCCAGAGATTTCTTTTAGAAAAACAGTCACCACTGGCAGCACATTTCAGTGACACAGAATGGGCTGCATAATTTGCTTACTTTTGTGACATATTCAACCTGCTCAGTGAACTCAATCTTCAGGGAAGAACAACAACTGTGTTCAAGTCGGCAGATAAAGTGGCTGGATTCAAAGCCAAACTGGAATTTTCAGGTTGAGGAGTGAACATTGGGATTTTTGACATGTTTCAAACATTAGCAGAGATTTTGAAAGAGACTGAGTCAGGGCCTTCTTTCTCCTAGCTGGTGCATGATCACCTATCTCAGCTTTCAAAAGAATTTGACCATTATTTTCCAACCACAAAAAAAGCCCCCAAACTTGGAAGGAGTGGATCCACAACCCATTTGTGAATAAGTCAGGTGAATTGACTTGGTCTGTGCTAGAATAGGATCAACTGCTTGAGAACGCAAATGACAGTGGCCTTAAAAGTATGTTTAAGACAACTTCAAATCTCCATACGTTTTGGATTAAAGTCAAGGCAGAATATCCTGAGACTGCCACAAAAGCACTGAAAAGCTCGCTTCCATTTCCAACATCCTATCTTTGTGAAGCACGGTTTTCTGCAGTGACAGCAGCCAAAATAAGATTAAGGAATAGACTGGACATGAGCAACACACTTTGGGTGTCACTGTCTCCCATCACCCCCAGATGGGGCCGTTTAGTTGCAGGACAACAAGCTCAGGGCTCCCACTGATTCTGTATTATGGTGAGTTGTATAATTATTTCATTATATATTACAATGTAATAATAATAGAAATAAAATATACAATAAATGTAAGGTGCTTGAATCATCCCCAAACCACCACCCCCAACCCCAGTCCATGGAAAAATTGTCCTCCATGAAACTGGTCCCTGGTGCCGAAAAGGTTGGGGACTGCTGCTCAAAATGTATTCCTGGACCACCAGCAGCAGCAGCAGCAGCACCTGGAATCTCCTGAAGGACTTGTTAAAACAAGGACAAATGGGCCCAACCTGCAGAATTTCTGATTCAGAAGGTCTACGGTAGGCCTGAGAATTTGTATTTCTAATAAGTTCCCAGGGGAACTTTGAAAGATACTGATGCCCGGCCCCTCATCCCTCAGAGATTTTGTCTTAGTTGGCTCTACATATGGTCTGGGTATCAGGATTCCTTTAAGTTTACCAGGTCCAGCCAGGATGGAGAACCACTGGTCTAGAATAAGGCCTGCCTCACTTAGCATGTACCAGCCATGTCTCCAAGATGGATGTCTCCAGGCAGGGAAGATTCCATGCAGGAGAATGGCTTATCAGAGTGTCCCACCAGGGAAACAAGTCTCCTCCAGATATTCCAAGCAGAAGGGTGTTTGTAATCAGGAAATTGTTTTAAAAAGGATTGAAAACAATTTCTGGTTTCTGGTCTGGCTTGTAACGAGCTTGGATGTCATCAGTCACATCTTCGTGATAAGAAAAAGGCTGAGCAAACTGAAAATCAACAACTCTTCTTAGATCTATCAGAGAGTTGAGGTCACAGGGAAAAACGTTGGCCCCCACTCCCAATGCAGAGAGACAAATGGGTGAGTACAGAGAATCTCAGCTTGCCAGAGCAGAAGCCCAGGACCAAAGAGCCCTGTGGAAACCAGTGTGAGGGTTGGAAAACATGAACCGTGAGGGACGAATTGCTGAGGACTCTGAGTAGACAAGTTTGAGAGATAAAAACTCCAGGAAGGAGAGTATTAGGGAGTGGCCTGTAATTTTGTGGGTTTTATCTCCAAGATCCCTACCAGGATCTCATAGTGAAGATAGGAGAAAAGTCCCCCATGCAAAGAGACTGGAAAAGTAGCCATTTTGAAATTCACCCAGAGCATTCTGTTCTGAACAGGGCCTGCCTTCAAGAGAAACTATTTTGCCAGAGCCTAACCAACAGTTTTACTAGAGAATAATGGACCTTGAGAGAGAAAAATACCCAATTCCAGTACAATCTAGCCTTTTTGTCTCCCCTAATTGGGGAAAAAAGCAAACTCAACTGACAAGCACTTACAAAGGTCACGGCCCAGAGACACAGGCTCACTAAAAGTCAGAGATCTAAACTTGGAGCTTTAATACAGACCCCTTTCCCTCCCCGCATCTTCCCACCACATCAATAGGGCTCCTATATAAAAAGAGGAATTTAACCAAAAGAACTGCATGCCTCAGACCTTATGTAAGAATTCCCTAGGGAAACCCAAAGACAGCAAAGGAAACAAAAACAAGGACACTAGAGGAAATGTCAGCCTCTGACCCCTGTAGCTACAGTAAGTGACAAACACAGCCTAACCCCTAGCCAAATAAACAGAAAACCTCACACTAGAGGCCTATTTACCTCAGTTTCTTTTATCTCTCACTACATCATGTCTGGCTTTCAACAAAAATTACAAGACACACTAAAAGACAAAAGACATAGTTTGAAGAGAAAGAGCAAGCAACAGAACCAGACTCAGATATGGCAGGGATATTGGAATTATCAGATTAGGAATTTAAAACAACTAAGATTAACAAACTAAGGGCTCCAGTGGAAAAAGGGAAAAGCATGCAACAATAGATGGGCAATGTAAGTAGAGAGATGGAAGCTCTCAGAAAGAGGCACAAGGCAATGCTAGAAATAAAAAATGCCATAACAGAAATGAGAAAGCCCTTTGATGGGCTCCTCGACAAACTGGACATAGCTGAGGAAAGAATCAGTGAGCTTCAAGAAATGTCAGTAGAAATTCACAAAACTGAAATGTTAAAAGGGAGGAAAATAGTACTTAAAGGACAGAGGAGCAAAAAGAGGAAGGTGATGTTGCTCAGTGTGTTTGTTTGCTTGAGCTGTCATGATAAAATAGCAAAGACCGGGTGGCTTAAACAACGGAAATGTATCTTCTCACAGTTCTAGACACTAGAAGTTCAAGGTAAAGGTGCTATTAGAGTTACTTGTGGTGAGAACCCTCTGACAGCTGCCTTCTCGCTGTGTCCGTATTTAACCTTAATTACCTCTAAAGGTCCTATTTAGAGAAATACAGTCACATTGGAGTTCAGGGCTTCAACATATGAATCCGGAAGGACACAAACATTCAGTCCATAACGCCCAGAGATCAGTAGCTACAGGAGGCCACTAACTCCCTCTTGGACTGGAGGAATGAAATGGAAAGTGGGGTTACCCAGGGCTTGTTTTCCACTCGTCCAAAAGCGAGGATTAAGCTTTCTGACTGCCGCCACAAAGCCTGGAAATGAACAGCTCCATCACTACTGTGATGTCTGCTACCAACATACAGATTGCAGTCACCCACTCTTGCTAGCTGCTACCCCCAGAGCTAGAAGGAGGGGAAATGCTTTCTCCCATATTCCAGCCTTCCAGGCCCCAGTGCCTCTCATTGGCAGAAACTGCTGGCAAGGGAAACTGGGAAATGTAGTTCACAGGCTTCCAGCCCTGGCAGTACAGGTGGGAGCACAGAACGACATGTTAGGAGCTATGCCAACAGATAAATAAACAGCACAGATGGCAAGACCAAAGAGCTTGAGAATCAGGAGGCAGTTATTCTTCGTCAACAAGAAAAAAGAAAGTCAATTCTAACATTTAGGGGGAAAAACCCCAAAAGTTGTCTATAAAAGCCACGGTCTAATTATGAATAAACTAAAAATGTGCCGGTTTTGAGCAAGAAGAAGGCTTATGAGAAAGAATCCATTCCACCTTAATGCTAGATCATTCTCCTTTGTGTGGCCCTGCTGAGAAGGAGACCACTTGACTGCTATGAAGAGTCCTTGCAGAGTTTTAAAACAGCAAATGTCATTTACTTGTTTTTGACAGATAGATAAAACTTAACGGAGAACAGAAAACTTAATTGCAGTCATCAAACAGAGTATCATACCACCCTTGGTGCTATAAGAGGAAAACCCAGTGGACGGAGGCAGGGAAGGGGAACAGGCCCGAAAGCATGGGGCTGCGGTGGCCTCCACCGCCTGCGGAAGAGTCAGCACTGTCTGGAGTGCATGGAAAGGCAGGAAGCGTTCAAGTCTATATTTATAGTTGTAGATGTAACAAACATGAAAACTAAAAATCATGATTTGGAGTGTTTGAGCCGGAATCTGCAGTTCCACGGGACAGAGAGACAGAGTCACCGAGGCTGTAATCACCAAAAGGAGTTTTATTATCTAGCTAGCTAGGGTCCGAGCCCAAGAGCACCAGCGCAGTGGTCTCTTTGTGCGGGCAGGGACCCCCTACCATGTGGGAGGAGGCTTCTTATACTCCGCGCAGGAACTGTTCTCGCGCTAATAACGCTCCTGCTGATTGGTTCTGCCCGCTGATCATGCATTTGCCCTTTACAGTGATTGGTGAGCCCCCCATCCTCCATTTTCCCCAGCATTTTATTTCACCCTGCCCCTTATTGGTTCTAACCTGCTCTGAGTCCTAGCCGATGGGCTCCGGACTCAGCACTTTTCCTCTGCATCTTGTTTCAACCCGTAATGCCCTGCGGCCAGCTGTGTTCAGCAAGCAAACAATGGACAGAAGCTAGAAAACAACCCTTAGCCTAACAGCCCAGTATCTTACAGGAGGAGGTGGGGTTAGGGTAAATGAGTGAAATTCTCATGTTTTAGTAGAGCAGAATCAGTAGATACTGTCTACAGGGAACACGCGAAAAAGTAAGGATATAAGCATATAGTGTGGATTATGATGGTGAGTAGATCGTTTTTAAAAATGGAAACAAGGTTAAGAACCGCAGAACTGCGTCCCAGAGGACATGTCATCTGGGATCCCAGGTGGGGACTTCCTCCTGCAGGTTTTGTGTTGTTTTGTATTTGTCCTTTACCATTTGCTTCTGAAAATATTTAGAAAGTATTTTTGCATTTCTTTGAGGTGTAAGAGGCTGCTAGGGGTTTGCTGGGCCTGTCTGTCTTACTGCAACCGCCACAAAGCTGTATGTATCTTCATGAATTAGATATTGTTTGCTTAACTTCTCAGATTTGCACTTTCGGCCAAAGGCACGTTTGCTTTCTCTTTCCTGCTTGCTCAGGGCAAGAAACTGAGCCTGGGGACAGCTCCTCAGAGGAGCAAGCTGGCTGTCTCAGCAGGGCTGTGGCCAGTGTGCTGCCGGGAGACTCCGGCTACATCTAGCTGAGCACAGAGGCCAGGGAGATGGGGCACCCACAGCTACGTTCGTGGGTCTGACCACCCAGCAGGGTGCACCAGCCAACCATTGCCCAGCACTCCAATTCCTGCTTGCCCTCCCTAGCCATGTGGCCATGTGACCTCAGACAGTGTCTCCACCCTCCCGGTGTCCACTTCCTGTCCGACATCCTGCTCAGGCACCTAGTGGGCAGTGGTGTCCACCCACTGCTTGCGGGTCTCTTGAGGACCCTGCCTCCTCCAAGGGCTGCCTTGGTCATCAGGCAGGCTCCCATGTCACCTCCGTAAGCCTCTGAGTCCCACTTGCCAGGACTTGTAGCAGCTGTTTTTTCCTCTGGCATCTGAGCTCCAGTCTGTCCGCTGGCATTACCAGCACATTATGTGTCTGGTCCTTACTCTGTTCACACTTCGCTGGTGGCTTTTCCTACCTGGCTTCAGCTCCTGACTTTGCTCTAACTCCAGATACTGGCCAGATCCTTTGGGCCCTATGTCCACCTTTGCTTCAGTACAGGCCATTAGGTGACATGCAGCAGCCATGCTGTAAACAAGGGGACGGATGAGACACTTAGGAACATAGTGACCTTCGTTCTTAGCAAGCACTTACTCTGCACCAGATATTATTTTGGGCATTTTACATCCGTTAACTCATTTACTGCCAAATTTTATCTCCTTTCTACAGATGAGGCTATTGAGGCACAGAGAGGTTAAGTAACTTGCCCAAGGTCACCCAGCCAGGAAGGGGCAGAGAAGAGGTTTGAATTCAAGGTCCAGAGTCCACGCTCTTAACTCCCACATGCTACTGCTGCTCCGTGATGGTCTTTGGTGACTGTGGCCTTGGGTAACAGCAGATTTCACTGGATTGCTTCCCTACCTGATGCCCAGAGTTGAGAGGAGGACACAGGCACACTTTGGTGTCCCTGCTAAGGCCTGGATTTTTAAAATATTGTTATCTGTATTAATTTCTTAGGGCTATTGTAACAAAGTACCACGAAACAGGTGGCCCGAAATAACAGAAATTGGTCATCTCACAGTTCTTGAGGCTGGAAGTCCAAAATTGAGGTGTCTGCAGGGCGGTGCTCCCTCCAGAGCCTCTAGGGAAGAATCCTTCCTTGCCTTTTCCAGTTTCCTTGGCTTGTGGCCACAGTAATTCCTTCTCTTCCTCCAATGCCACACAGTGTTCTCCCCGTGTGTGGCTCTGTTCTCTCCTCTTCTTATAAGACACCAGTCACCCTGGGCTAGGGCCCACATTAATCCAGTTTGACCTCATCTGAACTTGACTCCATCCGCAAAGAGCCCATTTCCAAATAAGGTCCCACACACAGGTGCTGCAGTTTGGGCTTCAACATGTCTTTTGAGGGGACACAATTCGACCCACGGCGCAATTATCCTTGTACAGAGCCGTTCTTACTTGCGTGTGATAGCTAACATGATTTGCAGAATACACAGCAACGCCGCGTCTAACACAAAAGCTAGCTGCTTACAAAAATCCTGTTTTCCTCCCAAGCTTCTCATTTGTGAAACAAGCTAGCACAATTCTGCCGGAGCATCTCATCTGGGCCGTGGAACAGAAATATGGAGCCTTAACTTTCGTAGCTGGGAAGGACTTCCTGGTTCTGCTGTCCAGCTATGTCACTGGAACAGAACGAAGGTCAAAATCTCGCAGGAGCTGCCTGAAGTCACCCAGCAAGTCCTGGACCTTGTGCTCCTGGTTGCTTCACTGAATGGTCCACGCTGGTTCTTGGAGGCACCGGGGCAGTGCACACAGTGCTTTCAGATGTGTTGACAGAGTCTAATCGTGTCCCTTGCACCTGCAGAGCTCCGAAGAGAGAGGCTTCCAGCAACTTCCAGTGACCAGAGATGCCCTATCTCAGCATCCCGTAGGCCAGGTGACCACATTTTGGCCAATGGACCACAAGGGATCCTTTGCTTTTCCCTCCCCGTTAAAAGGGGAGGAGCAGTTTGAAGGCAGGATGCACAGAACCCGGGCAGCTGTGTTGTGACAGCCATGGAGGGAGGAGGCACCAACAGCTGAAGGGACAGAGTAGAAGGATAGAGGAGAGGCCCTGGCAACATTGCTGGGCACTGTGCTTGCCTGGGGCCTGTCTGCCTCCGGAGTTGAGTTCCTGCTCTGTGCATGCGTGAGATAACAAAATGTCCTCCTTGTTTAAGCCACAGCCCACTGGACGCTCTGGCAGCAGAGCACCCCACGGGCCCGGAGGCTGCCCTGGGCCACAACCCGTCTCGGTGCCTGCTCTCAGCTTAGCATCATCTTGGAAGGGCTCCCAAGAGGACCCCTGTCTCACAGGTCAGCCCAGCTGGCTGTCGGGCTTGCTCCCAACGGCACCTCTGGCAGGACGCAAGAGGAGTTCTGTGCATTCATTCATTCATTCATTTGAGTATTGGTTCTATCAACAAACGTGTAGAATGCGCTGCACCTTGCTGTGTGGCACTCACCCCAATTACCCAGTGTCTTCCTAACCTGACTGCGAGCTTCCCAGGGGCAGGACAGTGGCCTTTGTGAAGCAGATTTTCAGTGGCCAGCATAGGACCTAGTCAGAGCCTCCAAGCCCAGCTCCTACAGACAGTGATGGGGACGTCCAAGCAAGACACTGCTGTCTACCCAGATGCATGGCTCAGCCCGTGTGGCTGGCAGCACATTGCAGCGGCAACTCTGTGGCTGCTGCTGATATTGCGGTGCCTTCCCCAAACCCGGCCCCTCCAACCAGGGTTTCCTTTCTCTTAGGGCCTTGACATCCCACGGGGACTCTGCCTTCTCCCACACTTCTCCATTCAAGAAGCGCCCCCCTTTCCTTCCTCACTCCTCTCCTGCCTCTGGCACAGTACCTTCCCCTAGCCCTGCTCGGTGCTGAAAGGGTCTTTGGGGAAGTCACTCCTTGTCACATGCGGGTTTTGCAGCCTTAATTCGAATACGTTGACACAAAGTTGCACTTAACTTCATTTAGTTTCTGCGTTCCAGTTCGTATCCCGATGGTGGTTGCCCTGGAGGTTGGGGATGGGGACAGGTACTGATGGCAGGGGGACACGAGGATGCCTCTTTGGGGATGCTAATGCTCTGTGGCTTACACAAGTGGGCTCAGTTTATGAAAATCCATGAAACTGTGCATGTACAATGTGTGCACTTTTTTGGCTATATGTGATATGTCAGTGAAAAGGATTTTGTGTGTGTGTGTATATGTGTGTGTTGATTCAAACAAAGGGAACACTCAGACTAGACTTTGCTTTAGTGAACAGAGAGAACACAAGCCCAGGGTCCTTTTTGAAGGGGGCCTACGTCTGTGCCCTGGCCGGGTTCCCACCTGGAGGGAACTGTGGGCACCCATCTCTCTTTGCCTTGTCATTGCCTTTCTTCCCCGGCAGCCTACAGGGACCGTAGCTGGATCTGAGTTTGGCCTGTTTACTGCTCTGGAATTTCCGTTTTGATAGTTTGGCAGTGTAGCTGCTGCAGTCCTGGGGCTGTTGGGCGTGGGTTCCATCAAGCACAGTAATGTTCATATCCATGCACAGCTTTGCAGCATTTATATGAAGAGAATTAAAACCAAAGTATCTGCCATGATAAACGTCCATACCCTTGGCTCCTACCAGACCTTCCTGTAGAACTGGAGCCTGGGTCAGGTCCAAGAAGGATAAACTTAATATTAATGATAATAATACTTTGCACTTGGTCTAGTAAAAATATTTTGAATACAGCAGAGGCAAGGATATGAATGTTTGCTTGGTGCTATTTATCAGGAAGTGCTTCTGCTTGTTTATTATGTTAGGGCTTTGTATACAGAAACTATTTTTTCCTCCCTCACCACCGGGGGCCATATTTCTTGTTGGTTGCTACATCCAAAGTTTAACAGGAAGTTGCTGTTCATATTTAAATGGTGTGTTTTTAAAACATATCTGTAAATAACTGAAGACAGAACGGCTGAAGGTGTAGAGTTGTTTAATATTCTCCCTGACAGATATTTTTGCACTTCAAATTACATCTCAGTAGTTGTGAAACAGGAAATTCAAAAGCACCGTGTTCAGGAGGTTGTGACATTTTAATGCTTATCCATCTTTGAGTCTGTGCAGGCTCAGAGATACTCAGGGAATAGGGAATTATTTGTTTAATTGGAGGGCGAATCCTGAAGAATTATTCTTAGTTACCTTTGAACATATTATACAAAAGCAGAAGAAATAACTTGGGAGAAGCAAAAGTATCTATATTCTCTCTTAGTTGACAGGGGGAAAAAAGACTTTTTATATGCAGCCTGGTAGCTGTCTTTTCTCCAATAATTATTACAGAGTTTTCTCGCAGATCCTTCCTTTCCCCCGGGGCCATCTCCTCGATGTGTAATGCATCACCTGTGGGGACTCTGTGGCATCGGTAAGGCTGCAGCACCGGGATGATGGGTTGGAGCCGCACGCACTGAGCAACAGGTCCCTCGGATGTGTATTGCAGCCATCCGTCTCCAGCACAGGCCTTGCATGACGGATTATTCGCAGGATAGAATCACCCAAGGAGCAATACGCTCAGGCTCTAACTCAGTTTAATTCCGTGATGCAGCTTTGGGTTGCTTATTGGGTCCACACTGCAATAATTCAGTATTTGTAATCCTTTGGAGTCACAGATCTTGCTACAGCAAATTTGGCCTTAGATCCATCCCAGGTGACTGTATTACCCCCATAAACGAGGCGACAAAAAGTCTGTGCTTCACAGGCACATGGCACCAGCTGGCTCAAGAACGTGGACAGCCTGTTGACTCCTACTTGGACATTTCTCTAAGTTAAGAAAAAGCCAATTATTATGTGTTTATTCTGCAGAAGCTTAAGGGCTCATAAAACTAGGGGAAAACAGACTGCTGGTTTAAGATGGTGGATTTTGCACATGGATTTTTCTTTTTCCTTCCAAATCCCAAGAAAGAAATATAAAGTGAAATAATCTCCCAAAACAGGAAGGAGGGTTGGAAAGGGGTCATTTGCAAGCAAGGCATTAACATGGATACAGGGAGATGGAAAGCAGAGGGACAGGTAACAGATGGGAAGCACCAAGGACAGGTGCGCCAGCTCTAGAGGCAGGAGCAGTGGGGCCATGGCAGGGGCCAATGCTCCCGACAAGACACGGAGAGGCTGTGGGTCAGGGATGGGAATGAAGGGGGGCATCAAACAGGATGTCTCATTAAAGGTGTGTCACTAAAACACTTGCGGGAGTCAGTCCCTTCCTTGATCCCCTCCCCACTTCACACAGAGAACCTGAAAATCAGATATTTACCCCCAGGCAAACAAATTAACAGACCAGAAGTCTCCGCTCTAAAGACATTTGACCAAGCAAATCCAAGGTTCTAGTGAAGGTGTTGGTGTGCCCCTATTCTAACACCAAAGGATGGTCCTCAAACCATTAAAATCCTACAGTGTCTACTGGTGCACACATCCCTACCCAACACATGAGGTCCCGTTCAAGTCTTTTCTTAACTCAAAGGGGAGGCACATTGAAGAGCCATGACATGTCCGCCCCTGGGAATGTGGTCCTTCATCCTCAAATGTGAACAGAGGACAAAGGATCGATCACTAGACATTTGGGAAGAGCCAGGCATCTGGAAGAAGAAGAAGAATATTAAGCAGAATAGCTGAACCCACAGGGAAAAAAAGGGTAATATAGGGAAAAGAGAGAACTTGACAAATCTAATTAATATCCTCAGAGAGATTTGGAGAGATTTTGCACCCACGAAATCAGAAGTAGATGTTATGAAGAGGGTAAGAAGTTCTTGGAAGCTAAAAATTCAGTAAAAAAGCTAAAAGATAAACTTAAGAAGACCTTGCAGTTGTGAAATACAAAGACAAAGAGATTACAAATATGAGAGAAAATATAAGAAACCCCAAGGATTACTCCAAGAGGTGGCAACACCCAACTAACAATCTCAGAGATAGAAAATGGAAAGACATTTTCCACTAAAAAGTGGAGGTAGAAAGAGATTTATCTTGTGGTTTATCATGGCAGAGATGACACCTGAATTTACTGCTGCTCCCTCTTAAAACTTCTGCAAAATGACAATGAGGATAAACCTATAAGGACAAAGGGAATGGGAGGAGAGACTAAAGCAATCCATTTGGAAGCTAGGAAGCTGATGGATGAGTGATTGTTAATAGATCCAAGAAACCTGAAGTCTACACTGGCTCTGAGGAAAATCCAGAAACTGAAGGGCCCTAAACTCTGAGTGAAGGGACTAGGTGAGGCTCGAAAGTGGAAGATAGGTTGAAAATCTAGATAAGAGGTAGGTAGACCTCCCTATTTAAATCGAAGAATGTTATCTGCAGTAGTTTGTGGAGAATTGACATTCGTTCTTTATTATGGTAGGATTCAGCAGTGAAGCCATCAGGTCCTGGGCTTTTCTTTGTTAAGAGATTTTTATTTTTCTTTTTAAATTTTTTTTATTTCAGCATATTATGGGAGTACAAATGTTTAGGTTACATATA
>VBSM01002223.1:16638618-16654464 GCA_008086735.1 Cheirogaleus medius | reverse complement strand
AAAAAAAAAAAAAAAAAAAACAAAAATCATAATACCACTTTGCACCCCATAATAACACAACCATAATTTTTCAATTTATAATAAAAATTAAAAAACATATGCTGTCTGACCACAATGAAATTAAATTAAAAGTTAATATTGCAAAAGTAGCTAGAATATCCCTAAATATTGGGAACTTAAATAATACATTCTTAAATAATCCACAGATCAAGGAAGAAATCAAAAGAGAATTAAATCCGAGTGAATATTCCACCAAACAAAATTTGTGGGATGAAGCTAAAGCAGTATGCAGAGGGAAATATATAGTACTAAAGGCTTATATTAGAGAAAAGAAAAGTATCATATAAATTAATTTAGCTCCTACTGTAAGAAATAAGAAAAAAGAGCAAATTAAACTATTAAACTCAAATAAAGCAGAAGAAAGGAAACAATAAAGGTTAGAATATAAATAAAGGAAATAGAAACTAGGAAAACAATAGAAAAAAAGCAATAAAACCAAAAGTTTTTGTTGAATAAAATCAATCGTATTGATAAGCTTCTTGCCAGAAAGATCAGGAAAAAAGAAAGAAGATACAAACTACTAACATCAGGAATGAAAGAGGTGACATTATTATAAATTCTACAGATATTACAAGGGAGATAAGAAAATATTATAAACAACTTTATGCCAATGAATTCAACAACTTATCAAATTCCTGGACAGACACAGCTACCAAAGCTAACCCAAAAGAAACAGCCATAAAAAGGCATAAAATTCTAATACATGCCACAACATATACAAACCTTGAAAACTTCATGCTAAGTGAATAAACCAGACACAAAAGGACAAATATTGCATGATTCCAATTATGTGAGATGCCCAGAATAGGCAAATTCATAGAGAAGAATAGAGGTCACCAGTAGCTGGAAGGAAAGGTAAAGGGGGAGTTATTGTTTAATGGGTATAGAGCTTCTGTTTGGAATGATTTAAAATGTTCTGAAAATAGATAGTGATGATGGTTATAGAACATTGTCAACATACTCAATGCCACTGAATTGTACACTTAAAATGGCAAATTTTATGTTATGAATATTATGTCACAATAAAAAAGTAAAAGGAAAAAGAGATCATCTGAATAGGCCTGTATCTATTAAAGAAATTGAATTGGTAAGTAAAAACCTTCCCCTAAAGAAAATTCTAGCCCTACATGACTTCACTAGTGAATTCTACCATACATTTAGGGAAGAAATACCAACTCCACACAAACTCTTCCAGGAAATTGAAGAAAAGAGAATACTTCCTAACTCATTCTATGAAGCCTGATACCAAAATCAGACAAAGGCTTTACAAGAAAATTAAACTACAAATATATTTCATGAGCATAGATGCAAAAATCCTTAATAAAATTTAGCAAGCTGAATTTAACAGTAAATAAAAATAATAATACATCATTACCAAGTGAGGTATAACCCAGAAATGCAAGGTTGATTTAACATTCAAAAATCAATGTAATTCATTGTATTAGCAAAGTACAAAAGAAAAATCACATTACCATCTCAATAGATGTAGAAAAAATATTTAATAAAATCCATCAGCCATTCCTGATAAAAATTCTCAGCAAACTAGAAATAGAACTGTGAAAAATCTACTGCTACCATTAAACTTCGTGGTAAAAACAGAATGCTTAAAACAACAAGAAGATACCACCACATGCTAATCAGAGTGGCCAAAATCCAAAGCACTGACAACACCAAATGCTGTGAAGGATATGGAGCAACAGGAACTCTCATACATTGATGGTGGAAATGAATGGTACAGCCACTTTGGAAAACAATCTGGCAGTTTCTTATAAACCAACAACATTCTTACCATAAAATGCAGCAATTTTGCTGTTAGGTATGTACTCAAATGAGTTGAAATCTTATGTCCACACAAAAACCTACACACACATTTATAGCAGTTTTATTAGTAATTGCCAAAACTTAGAAGCAACCAAGATGTTCTTCAGTAGAAGAATGGATAAACAAACTGTGATACATCTGTACAATGGAACACTATTCAACACCAAAAGGAAATGAGTTATCAAGCCAAGGAAAGACATGAAAGAACCTTAAATGCATGTTGCCAAGTGAAGGAAGCTGGTTTGAAAAGGGATTGTACTCATGATTCCAAATATATGACATTCTTGAAAAAACAAAACTATGGAGACAGTAAAAAGATCAATGGTTGCCAGCATTTGGGGGAGGGAGGGATGAATAGAGAAGAACAGAGGATTTTTAGGACAGTGAAACTACTCTGTATGATTTTATCATGGTGAATACATGTCATCACACATATGTCAAAACCCATAGAAGGTACAAAGGTGAACCCTAATGTAAACTGTGGACTTTGGGTGATAATGATGGCACCTCATTCTCTCTCTTGCTTCCTCTCACACCATGTGATCTCTGTACACACAACTCCCCTTCACCTTCCATTAAGTCTCCCTGAAGCCCTCACCTGAAACAGACGCCGGCTCCATGCTTCTTGTACAGCCTGCAGAACCATGAGCCAAATAAACTTTTCTTTATAAATTGCCCAGCTTCTGGCATTCCCTTACAGCAACACAAATGAACTAAGATAGATGCATAAGACCTTTCCACTGAAAACTATGAAACAATGAGGAGAAAAGTTAAATATCTTAATCAATGAGGAGATATGCCATGTTCATGATCAGAAGACTCAATATTATTAAGATGACAATTCTCCCCAAATTGACATATAAGTGTAAAACAAAAACAATCAGAATTTCTGCAGACTGTTTTGTAGAAATTTTACAAACTATTTCTAAAATTTATAGTGACGTGCAAAGGACCTATTATAGCCAAAACAACTTTGAAAAAAAGAACAAATTTAGAAGACTTTCCCTACCCAATTTTAAGACTTATTATATAGCTACAGTAATCAAGCAGCATGGTTATTGGTGTAAAAATAGAAAAGCAGATTAATGGAAGGGAGTAGAGAGTCCAGACATAGATTCACATATATAAGGGCAATTGATTTTTGACAAAGAGGACAAGACAATTCAAAGAGAAACGGATAGCCTTTTCAACAAATGTCCCTTGAACAATAGATGTATGTATGCAAAAAAATAATGAACCTTGATTATTAGTTCATGTTGGATCATAGACCTAAATGTAAAACCTAAAACTACAAATCTTCTAAATGAAGAAAATGTAGAGAAAATCTTTGTGAGCTTGAGTCAGACAAAGATTTCTCAGTTATGGCATCAAAAGTACAATACACACAAGAAAAAAATTGATCATTTGCATGGTATTAAATTTAAAAACTTCTTTTCTCCGAAAGATGTTGAAAAATAAATAGACAAACCATAGACTTGGAGAAATTATTCACAAATTCATATTTGGTGAGAAGGCTTGTCTCCAGAATATATAAAGCAGTCCCAAAATGTGATAATAATCAAACAACCCACCCACATTTTTTTAAATGGGCAAAAGATTTAAACAGACACTTCACAAAAGAAAATATACAGACAGAAAATAATCACATAAAAAGATATTCGATATCATTAGTCATGAGGGAAATGCAGGTTAACACATTGACTGCCACACTAGAAAAAAAAAAATGTTTCTCTTGAAGTCACGGTGTTTTATTATGAAAATAGAATAAAAACTTCAAAAACAAAGTGATTCTTTCTAATTTAATGAAAAATTGTTATTTTTATTGTTTTCTGTGCCTGAGTTATATGCAACTTGAAAAATAGTTCAAACGGCTTCCAAGGTGAAGACACGTGTGAGTTACATATGCTTCACGGGGCCCCAGGCTCAAAACTAGCATGAGTTAAATACAACTCACATGACAGCTAATGTGTTAAAATCCCTATTAGATACCATTACACACTTTTTAGAACAACTAAAATAAAACAGTCTGATGATTTACAATGTTGGTGAGCATAGGAGCAACTGGAACTCTGAAAAGCTTCTGATGGAAATGCAAAATGACACAAGCACTTTGGAAAACTGTTTGGCAGTGTGGTGGGCACCTTCTGAGATGGCTCCCAGTGACCCTCTCCCACCTCCTGGTATTCATGCCTTTGTGTAATCCCCTCTTCTTGAGTAACCTTATTCTAATCAATATAATACAACATTGAAGAGATGTCATCTCCATAACTAGTTTACAAAAAATTGTGACCTGTATTCTGTTAACAGGCTCTCTTTCTTCCTGGCTTTGTTGAAGCAAGTCACATATTAGAGAGGCCCTCATGGCAAGGAAGTGAGGGAGATCTCCAGCCAACAGACACTGAAGGACTGAAGCTCTCAGCCCAACAGTCCTCCAGGAGCTGAATCCTGCCAAGAACCACATGAGTAAGTTTGGAAGCAAATCCCTGCTCAGTTGAGTCTTTACAGGAAACCTCAGAGTGGGCCAACACCTTGATAGTACTCAGCTAAACTATGCCTGGACTCCTGAACCATAGTTATCCTGAAGTAATAAATGTGGGTTGTTTTAAGCTGGTAAGTTTTGGGGTTATTGGTTATTCATCATTAGATAATTAATATAGGTAGTTTCTTAAAAAGAACACACATCTATCATATGATATAATCATTCGACTCTGAGTATTTACCCAAGAGACATGAAAGCGTATGTCCACACAAAGTCTTGTATATGAATGTTCATGGCAGATTTATTTGTAATAGCCCCAAACAGGAAACAGCCCAAATGTCAATCAACATTGGGTGAATGGAGTACACAAATTGTGCTATACACAATATACAATGGAATATGATGTAGAAATGAAAAAGAATGAAACATTTATTCATAGAACATGGATGAATCTTAGAATCATTAGGATGACTGAAAGAAGCCAAACAAAAAAGAGTATATACTATTTGATCCCATTTATGTAATATAAAGCTCTGTAAGAATGCAAACTGATCTACAGTAACAGACAGCAGATTACTGGTTATCTGAGATGGGATAAGAGCACACAGGGATGGTAGAGCGGGAGGGATTACAAAAAAGCATAAGAAAACTTTTGGGGATGATAAATATGCTTGTTATACTGATTACAGGGTGGTTTCATAGGCATATACATATGCCAAACTTATCAAATTATATACTTCAAATGTGGACAGTTATATATTAATTGTACCTCAGTAAGGCTGAAAAAGGAATATTGTTGTAGAAAGGAACATTTAGAAAACAAAAATGATCTTGGAATTTAAAAATACAAAAGGAGAAATGAAAAATTTAGTAGAAACCTAGAAAGAAAGTTGAGAAAATCTCCTAATAATGAAAACAATTACAACAAAGAAATGGGAAATAGAAGCTAAAAAGTAAGAAAATTAGACAAAACAGGAAGTATAAATATTAGAATTTCCAAAAATAGAGAAAAGAGAAAATGGAGGGGAGTAATTTACCAAAGAAGCAATTTAAGAAAATTTCCTGAACACAAAGAACATGAATTTCTAGACTGAGCGATCCACCAAGTGCCTGGCATAATGAATGAAAACAAAACACATCAGTGAGAAGTTTCAAAACATTAGGGACAAAGCAGACATTAATAAGACTCCCAGGGAGAAAGAATACAAAAGGTCTGGAATTAGTTCTGCATTAGCCTCCTCAGCAGCAATGCTGAAAGCTACAGGATAATAGAGCAAGGCCTTCAACATTCTGATTGAAAACGATTTCCAACTTAGAATTCTATATCCTCAGAAAAACTATCAACATGCTGCTAGGATGAAATAAAGACTATTGAACATTTTAAACATGCACTGTCTCAACCTTTTAAAATTGTTCATTCTTTCTCAGGAAAGATTTTTTTTTCTTCTGTTGAAGAGTTTGGAGATGGATTTGTGATAGGTACATTGACAACTAAACAAATGGAAAAATATTGACTCCAGTGAAAACAAAAATTGTATAAGAAAAGAAAGGAAATTATAATGCGCTACATAGCAACAGGCTCAGATAGTATTTACATAGTCATAATAATATAAATGTTAAGATATTGATTTGCCCCCAAATTATGGTACTTCTATTAGAAGAATGAGAGGGAAAATAAATATATTTAAGGATGTGGGACTGGAGAAAGAGAGCTAAACCCTTAGTGTCCACTGCATGAAGTAAATATATTATATTTAAAATTTTAAAAAATCAATAAATAGGAACATAAGCACACTATTTTGAAATATGTGGGCAAATACTAGAAGACTAAGAACATCAAAAGTTGTGTCTTCCAGGGAGTGGGAAGGGAATTGCTAACATTGCTGTTAGATTTGTGGAACTATTTACTTTTTAAAACCATGCAAATGTACAACTTCTATTAAAATTAAAAGAATAAAGGTGTGATAGAAAAAACGTTTTCCAGAATTAAAAAAAGGATAGTTATCTCTAGTCTAAGAGATGCTCCAAGTTCCAAGTAGGATGAAGAATGAAAGACTCATGTCTTAAAAACAGACTCAAGATATTTCAGCACATCAAACATAAAGAGAAATTCCGAAGAGCTTCCAGGAGAGAACAAAAAGTCATTCTCAAAAGAACAAAAATAATCCTGGCCTCAGACATCTCTACAGGAACATTGGATACTAAGAAGAAGAAATTCTGGGAAGTATAATTTAAAACCCGGAATTCTATACCCAGAAAATTGTTAGCATGTGAGCAAAATAGAAAGTTTTAGATTTACACATACTCAGAGCATGTACATGTACCTCCAAAGCACCCTTTCTGTTACTGAAGAATATAACCCAGCAAAAAGCTTCAAGAATTAGTATGATCAAGAGGTTTGGTAATTATGTGGAGCTGGCAAAGGCATCTTTCTTTTACTAACAAGGAAAAAGTAAGACAATTAAAAATCCTAAGAAAGATAAAAAGCTTTTAAGAAACTTATGTCTATGTCTAAACATAAAGGAAACATAAATGTGACATTAATTTAATAATTAACCTTTCATGGGGCTTATAGTTAATGATACAGGTACCACAGCTTTAAGTGACTGAAGTGTTCATTGTGAATATATCCATGTTCTGAAAACTAGATACAAAAACATGTTGATAGTGAAAAGCAATTTCTTAGATAATCAGGACCGAGATATACTCAGCGTCTGTCATCCATTTGTTGCCAGGTTCCAGGATGGTGGCCTTGCCAGAGGGTGGGAAGCAGTCCCTTCCTCATAAGTACTTCCAGCTCCCAAATTAAGGGTAAGCTTGCAGCGGGCACGAGGGACTGTTTTGACAGCAGTGTGTGTGTGCACGTGTGTGTGTTTGCATGAGGATCGCAGGAAAAATGAAGTGTCTGAGGTTTTCATCAAAATTGCCAAGTTGTTTTTGTAAAATGTGATTCAGAAAACCTATAAAGGGTTAAGTCTAAGTGAAATTCCATTATTATGACCTTGAGTGATAGAGCCAACGGCAGTTGGAACCTTCCATTCTGGTGGAATTCTCCTGCAGCCTCTGGTCAGGAGAGTCCCTTGTGTGCTGGTCTTTTGAGAGAGTCATGTGAAGTGACCCAGTTTAGTTGCAGAGACTTGGAATCCTTTTTGTTTCTCCTTTACATAAACAGCCAGCCACCCCTGGGTCCCAACAGACAGACCCACTCTTAAGTTCACTCGACTTTCCACCTGATACGTGCAAATGGCCTCTTGTCCTCCCAGGTGTCCCTCCCCCACAGTTGTGGGAGGAAGTTCCTCCTTTGTATTACTTTTTACATACGTTCCAGGGAAGACCTTACGTGGACGATGCTCAACGTCCAGATCACAGGCCAGTGTCCTGTGGACTCTGAAATAGCAGACACCTGGGCACAAACACCCAGGGGTGATCTCACTGGACATGTCCACACCTACTATCCTGGCAGCTAGGTAAGGATGACACAGGCAGCCCGGGGGCCCCTGAATTTCAGCATCAGTGAGTGTTCTGACCCCCCTGAATACAAGATCACTTATACATATCACATGGAAAATGTTCTCATGTGGCCCAAAATTCAGGTCATCTTACTAACGCTTTCAGGATATCCTTAGTGTCATTGTCTTCTCCACCAACACAATTTTACCATGATTGTGCTTTTCTTAGTTTTAACGACCATTGGTTGTTTTTCCCTTCAGGGATGTGGGCTGGTCCCTTTGCTGGCATCTGTGGGAAAGTCCCTGAGAGACATGTATTTGTGGGTGATCAGTGCACATCTCCACATCATTTAAAAGAGAAGCCACACTGACTTCATAGGAAGCACACAGGGAAGATAAGATAGCAGAATCCTGGCAAGTGAGGGAATTATTAGTGCCCAGACACCCACTGACATGACACGTCCTCATTGCTCACCAGACACCAGCGCTAATCCACCCTGTCAGAGTTTGGTCCGTGTCCATAATATCTGTCATCGGGAAGCCTCCTCTCGCCTGGTGACAGGGAGAGGATGTCAAGGCAGATGCATTTGGCTGGAAAAGCGTTCTGATGATGGGCGAGTAGCAGAAGTTTGTGACATTTCAGTAGCTCCTTGCTTTTTAATGTGCTCATTTAGGGACAGCCTTCTACCTGCTTTTCTGCCTTGATCCATCATTTTTCTCTGGGTCAAATCACAAAATAATACAGAATAGGAAGGAGTCTGGGTCTGGCGATGGCAGGTGCAGCTTGCTCTCTGTTAACCTGACAAAGTGGGGATGAGTCAAAACTCCTGGTTAGCACACAGCACTATTATAATTAGAAAACGATTCAATAAAGTACTTGTGGATACAATGCAACCCATGACTCAGACAGGCCTGGGACTGCTTACAATCTTAGCATCGACGACGGTATGAACGTTATCATTATACTGCAGATCCTCAGAAGGGTTGGTTAACATTGAACTACAGTTAACAGGTGGTTGGATAAACCAGCTTTGCAGGCTTTCACTCCGCCTTTCCCCCTCTTCTCTCAACCGCCTACCATTTGGGACTAGAAGACAGGGCTGTCACACCTCCTCCACTGCGCTGGCCTCCTCGTGCAAAGGGCAGCATGTGTCCACATGGCCACTCACCTGGGTCTGAGCTGCCCCGAGATGCATTTCTCACTTTCTAAGTGTGTCTCACCATGGGCACGCGGGAGCAGCAGGTGACCCGCTCTGTTCTCACCTGCCCGATCCACACAGAGCGGGGCAAGCTCCCGGGCACCTAATCTCCTAGGGTGGAAATGGACACAGACTGGGAGTTCACCGTGGGTTACACACGGGGGTCTTATGGCCCCTCCACAGGGGACAAGTATCTTACTGACCATCAGAAAGGACATTTTTTGGGGGGGAAAATAAGCAAGAAGAAAATGGAGGAAAGCCAAAACAGAAAACTCAGGAGGACAAATAAGATATTGAAGAAAATGACGAAATAGAATAAATAAAAATTGTTTGGAGGGGGGGCTCTGACTTGGACGATTGTCCATTCTGCTGAGGTGTCTGGAGTTGACGGTGGGAGCAGGAGGGAGGCTGAGAGGTGAGGACCAAGCATAGCAGATGGCATTGGTGGTGTAGCCCCCAGCCTGGGCCCTCTCAGGTCCTGGGGAAGGAGCCCTTCTGGCTTCTGCACTGCCTGTCAAGGAGCCAATTGAGGCTGGGATGAGAAGAGGGATGGACTGGCAAAAGGACTCTTTCCCAAGTCCCCCAAACCCTTCCTGAAATACTAGCTTGCAAACTTCCCTGATGTGCGAGATTTCTGAGCTATCACGGCTCCCAAGAATATTCCTGCCAAGGTCCCAAGGGTTGTGATCATCTCAGATGTTCCATTGAGTCTTGATCTCTCTCTCTCTCCCCTCTGCCTCTTTCTTCATTTGTATTTATTTTTGTTTTGTTTTAATCTGCCTGGATGCCTTAATGGGCTGTATTTGAAGTCAGCAAGACACTTTTAATGGTTTGAGTTGCCTCAATTCCTGGCCCCAACAGAAAATGTTCTGTATTTTTAAACCCAAACCTTAGCCTGACACATCTTTTTAAAGTCTCAGGGATAAATTTCTCCATCCAATTCAAGCTTGAGCATTTGACCTTCCCTTCTGTCTCCAGGGCTGCCAGATTGAGCAAATAAAATTACAAGACACCCAGGAAAATTTGAATTTCAAATAAATAACAAATAATTTTATTAGTGCGAGTATATCCCAAATATTATGTGAGATACACTTAATTTTTTTCATTGTTTATCTGAAATTCAAATTTAACCGGGCATCTAGTATTTATCTGACAACCTTACCAGCTAATCCCTCAACCATTCTATGGAAACATTTAATGCCAAATTCATATACACCAGACACATTTAATCATATTTATTGCCTAGCAGTTATCCACGATCTTGGTTCACAGTGTCCCTGTCTGTCTGTATGCATGCAGGATGTCTCAGACAGTGAGCTCGGAAGGAAGCTCCTTCTGAGCCACACTTAGAACGCTGCACTCACAGGAGGGGGTACATTGCTCAGGCTGCTTTCAGCAGGTGGTGAGTCCACAAAGAGGGAAGACAGACCCCAAGGGGCCTTTACCAGTTTTGCCAGAGGCAGGTGTCAGTTGGAGGTCAGGAGGGAATGAGATTTGTCACTGTTTTCTCTGAATTCTGGAACTGTGGTTTGGCCCTGGGATTCACCCTGGGAGTTTGAGCTCCTGGAGACTGGAGGAAGTCCCTCCTCAAAGTCTGCGACAGTCCCCCCAGGCCTTCTCAAACCCCTCCCAGTGACCGAAGCCCCCCACCCGCATGTGGGAACAGCTGCCCCCTGCTGGCTCAGCCTCTTAGTCCACCTCCATTTTGCAGGGGAGGAAAACAGAGCTCAGAGAGGTGAAGGCAGTTTCCCTCAAGTCAGGCGGTTCGGGTCAGGCCTTCTGATCTGTTGTCCTTCTCCTTTTCCACTGAACTCTGCTTATTCTTTTTTGCCTGTGACAAGGCCACAAATAGTTGTTACCTTTTCATGGCAAAAGAGATGTGTCCCAGGGATGTGAGCAGAGACATTGTTAAGTGTGTGTGCGTACAATGGGGGCACCCGGGACGGGGGTTGGGTGCAGCTCTCTCAGGTAATGGGCATCTGATTCCTGACTCTGCTCGCTCCCTACTGCCCGCTGGCCTGTCCAGGGGACACCGCGGTGACTGACAAGGGGATTTATGAATATTTCCATCAGTGAGAGAATGGTTCATAATTTACAGCCCGCTGAGCCAGCTTCGCTGTGGCATTAGAGCCTTCTTTTTGTAGACAGTAATAAATTGTCTTATCACCAGTGCTGACATAACATGCTCCTTTTTAAGTGCACCATAATTTTTATTTTTAAGAGAATATTCATATTTGATGGTGGAGCTCATGGGCATCTGAATGCCGCTCTGGAGAGAAGCACTCTTTTTTCTTCTTCTTTTGTACGGAAGGTATAATTCAACTCCCAAATGCCACCGCCAGGAGTTAGGCTTGACTTCTAAACAGACATTGGGGGCAAACTTTGGGGACTTTCAAGACCTTTGATAGACAGAGTGACTTGCCCTTCAGCAGAGAAGAATCAGAAGGCTGGAAGCAGCCTCTGCAGAAGGCACGTCCTCTGACCGGGCCAGCTCGCTGCCTGGGGAGGGAGGCAGCAAGGGAGCAGGTGCAGCCTCGGGCTTTCCATCCCAAAGGACCGGCTTCACCGCCACCCTGGGGACTCACTCTCTTGAGTTCCCCGTGACAGGAGGGCTCTGGAGGGTGTGACAGATGGAGAGTAAAGGAATCTGAAGCCCTCCCAGGTTGTCCCTGGCTCGGGCTCACTGGGCTGGCCAGTCCAGGTGCTGTGTCTCTTTCCTTCTGTCTCCTCTAGGGGGCAACAGTGCAGCCTGCTCCCCAGGGAGCGGTTTTTTCCCCCGCCTCTGAGCGTCCCAGAGCGTGTCCTGGACGGGGACTCTGCAGATGGTCACTGGTGACCAGGGACTCCCCCAGGCCTGTCCCCTGTTTCTTCTGCTCCGTGGGGTGGACCAGCTGGAGAGTCTAACTTCCCTTTCCCTCCAGGCTCCTGTGCCTTGATCCTAGGCCAAGGGCACCCCTCACTGCTTGGCAGGAAGGGGCAGGGTCCTCTGGTCACTGCTTGGCTTCCTCCTCTGCCCTCGTCCTGTGCCTTCACAGCCACCCCACCAGCCTTTCGACTCTCTAGAACCTTAACTGTTCATGTAACAAGACCTTGGGCAAGGTCCTTCCTCCCTCTGAGCCCCAGTTCTCTTGTCTGCAAAACGGAAGACAGGGTGGTTTTAGGGACAACTGAGACATAAGCGTACACAAAAGCCTCCCAGAGGGCTCAGTAAATGTGAGTTTGTGTCTATTCCCCTGCCATTCTTCCTTCATTGCTGTGTCCCTCCTTTTCATCAGGCACATCCAGGAATGGGCTGATGTCCCCGGGGCTGTGTGATCCTTCTAAGTCTGAGATGTGGAGGGACAAGAGAGGTTGGCCTGAGGGTCTTTTCCTGGGGAGATGCAAGGCCCATGGTCCTGGCCAGCCCAGGGCATGTCTGTGTTCACACAGCTACACCCACACAGACACTTCTAGAACCATGTACATTTACAAGTAACAATCAGATATTGCCAAACCTCTGGCCTTATGAAAATAGTTATTACATACTGCTGTCTGAGTGCCAGACACAAGTTGGAGCACTTATCTAAGCTAATTCATTTGAGACGGACACAAATATTATGCCGATTTTATGCTCAGTTGGGAAAACTGAGAGGTGAACTGACTCACCCAAGGTCACACAGCTCGGAAGTGGCAGAGCTGGGATGAGAACCCAGATGGTAAGCTCTGGAATCTGTGCCCTGACCACAGTCCTACGCTCCTCTCATATTCCTGCCTGGGCAGTCCTGCTCCGCTTGGACCATTCCCTGCCTATTCCACAGGACAGCACTTGAGTGTCACTTCCCGTCATTCTGTCTTGTGGCCCTGCTGTGTGCTGTGGCAAGTCCTCAGTGAACTTGGACCTGAGAGGCCGTGAGTGGGAAGGTTCCAGATATCCCATCTATCAAAGAACCATGAGGACTGGATTAGACTTTCTCGTTACTGATGGTGACCACCTGTGACCCCTGAATGGTACCTGTTCAGGAGGGAGCACACTGGGCCATGTTGCTGGTTTCTAATGAAAGATCAATTTTACAGGATGGAAGGAGAAAGGGCTCAGAAGAAGAAAAAGAATACGGGAATCAGCCCCAGTCCAAAAGAAGAGAGCCAGACACAAAATCATTTGAGCCACAGAAATGTTGTTTGGCTACCGAATTTTCAACCTTTGAGCAATGACAGTACTGAATGGCAGGAACCAGTAGTGTACCTGGAGTTGGGAGGGACTGACACTGTGGCAGGTGGCCCTGAGGTTTCAGCAGAGCAGAACCTGCAACGGGCAAAGGACTTCCTAAGTCTCACTTCTGCAGGAACAAGAGAGAGGGTCTTGTTGGGGCCCCAGATCGTGCAATCTTGCGGCTGTGTTCTCTGCTGCTGGTGAGTTTGGTGTTGAAAGAAAACACAGCGGGAATGATTTTGTCTGGGTTGGGGATTTGAGGGAGTTTAGACTATAAATAGTGAGGAGTACATAAAAAGCCTCAAGAGGATTTTTGGAAGCCCTAAATCCACCATGTAGATCCAAGCAAATTAACAGGAACCACTTAGGTTTTGGTAAGGTCTAAATGCATAGCACCCTTCCACCTGTCACCAATCAGCTGTCATGGTCACGTGTTGGCTGTCACCACAACCCTTGCCAGCATCTGCCAAACCGAAGACACGTGTCCTGGGAGGGCAGTGCGCTGGCTGCCAGGTGCTGCCTCGTCCCGCATGATGACCTCACTTGCTTTCCACAAGGAGGTGCCACTATTGGTCTCATCTACAGTGGAGGAAACTGAGGCACAGGAGTTTTAGGTGCCTTGCCCAAGGTTCCACAGCCAGCAAGCAATGGGCTAGATTCTACTCCTAGCCAAGGCCCCCACAAAAGGCAATCCTGCAGGAAGTTATGCTAAACTCAGCAGAAAACTGCCACAGCATGTGGGTAGGAACCTGCCCACCTCTGTGCCTTGCTTCTTGGACACTTGTGGTCCTCAGCCTTCTTTTCTCTCCGGCCCTCACTTCACTCTATGCACAGACTCATCCCAAAACCCCTTTGCACTCCTGTAGCCTGAGCTTAAGAAGCCTGAATCCCACCCTGGTCACAGGGGCTGCTCAGAACCAAGTGAGACCCAGAGTTGAAACCTCCCTGCCTCTGGCCCTGTGCCTTCAGAGGCTGCTCTGGCTCCCACATACCTGCAGATAGGTTCTTGACTCTTTTAAGAAAATCATTGTGACCTAAAATTGAGGGAAAGACAAACCTGGAGAGAGTGACATTTAGGAATAAAACTGGTCATCCCATTTACAAGAAAAGTCCAGGGCTCTGATGGATTTGTTTATCCTGTTGGACTGCCTTTACAGCCCTGCCACCTGGCGTCACGCTAGCAGGTTCCTTCTCCTAGGCTCTGGAAGAGACTGCGGGGGGAAAACACTAGATCGGAGGTTCTGCCTTGTTGGAACAGGCATGGTGCAAGAGGACCAGGTCTGAGGCTCCATCCTACCGGTGAGAAATGGGGGTGCAGGGAGCCCCTTTAGATGGAGAGCAGCCACCGAGACCCCAGCACAGGTCCAGCACTGCACTGGGCGTGAGGCCACTCATCACAGTCGGGGCTGACACATAAGGCCGTACAGCCGGGTGAGCCATTCTTCCTGCAGAGGGAGAGGGGGAGAGTTGGGGCGTGGGAGGGGCGCTTTGGCTGAGGAAGCCTTCACAGAGGTGACCTGCGATGTCAGCTGGCCAGGATGAATCTGAGCAGGTGGGAGGGGAGCAGAGAAAGGCATGCCCAGAGAAGAAATGGCAAAAGCCAAGGAAGGTGCCCAGGCCTGAATGGCTAGTCCGTCTGGGAACAGCCACTGGCCCTATGGTGGGGCAGGACGAGCAAGAAAAGCAGTGCCAGCTTGCTGAAGGCTGTGCCGAGTCTGGTCTCCGCCCTGGGGAGAAGACTCACTGATGGCCTAATCAGGCGGGTGGGAGTGCCTGGGAACCAAGACTCCAGGGACAGTGGGGAGGGTCGATGAGGGGCAGCGGCTGGAGCCAGAGAGACGACCTGGGGATTATCATGACGGCCTGTGAGCATGTCAAGGACCTCAGCTGGGGTGGGAGCTGCGGGGATGGACAGGGAGTCAGCAGAGATGTGCTGGGTCACGGAGTGAGTGACACTCCTGTGAATGCCACAGGGAACCCAGGGGCTGGGGCCTGGGAGTGAGGAAGTTGACACAGGTCACTGTGGGTTTGAGAGGCCAGAGAGAGTGGAGATATTGAGTAAGGAGCTGAAGATGTGGGAAGCAAGGTGTGGCCTCCTGAGATAGAGTGAGGCTGCGCCTGCAGGTTTGAGAGCCACTGAGGCCAGGCTGGTTGGAGGTGTGGGAGTGCCCTCCTTTGCTGTCCACTCCTCTTGGGATCCAGTCCAAATTCCTGCTGAGATGGATAAAGCTGTCATAGCCTGGCCTCTGGCCGTCCCTCTTGCCCCTCTCCCAGGATGGTCAATGTTGCTGCCCTTCTGACCTCCCCAACACCAAGCTTCTGCTGCCTCAGGGCCTTTGCACATGCTGGTCCCACTGCTGACACTCTGCCTGGAGCTGAGGGACACCTCCCCCAGGGGTGGGAAAGACTGTGCTACTCTTGGGCTACTCCCCCAGCCCCCACCCCCCATCTTAGCACTCCATCCCCGGGTCACCAGTTCCCACTGTAAATACTTAGTGTGATCTTTATCTTCTTGCTTAGCTCTGCCTGATGGTCCATTCATCTGGCTGTTCCCTGTTTATTTCTTCGAGCTCAGCTTAAGAGTCACTTCCTCCAGGAAGCCCTAATCATGACAGGCCCCACTGCGTGTGTGTGTGTGTGTGTGTGTGT